>JAINTL010000036.1:0-319567 GCA_019916065.1 Vitellaria paradoxa | reverse complement strand
CCAAACTAACCCAATTTCAAATTAATTTAATTTTTAATAAAGCTAAAATATCGGTGGCATTTTGGTAACTTCACATAAGATTGTTAAAATCAAAATTTTACTTAAAATCAATAGAGGGTCCAAAAATTGAATCACAAAACCATTATATTTTACCCAATGCCTATAACATGAAATAAATTATTTCATTTTTGTTGCATCATATTAAAATAAATTATTTTATTAATGTTTTATTAAAAAACTTATTTTTAATGAATAATATGATTAAATTAAATTAAGTATCTATATTAATTTGCAATATATTTTATTAATTTCTTAGAATAAATAAATAAATTAAATTAATTAATTAACCAAATTTAATTTAATTAATATAAAATATAGTTTGTTAAATGCTAAAATGAAATTAATCAATTTAATTTAAAATTATTTTTAATAAATAGTATAATTAAATTAAATTAAATTAATTATCTAAATTAATATGTAATATATTTTATTAATTTATTTTTGACAAATAAATAAATTAAATTAGTTCAAGTAAATTAATTTAAGTATATAATTAATTTGAATAAATACTAAATGTTTTTTATTAAATTGTTTTTAATGAATCATTAAATCAAATTAACTGATTCAATTTGATTTAATAATTAATTTAATTTAATTAATATAATTAATAAGAAATATTTAGTACTAAATTATTCTTTATAAATAATAAAATTTAATTTAATTTAATAATTAATTTTAATATGAAATACATTTTATTAAGCTATATTTAATAAGTAATTAATTTAATTTAATTTAATTATTTTAATTAATCTCAAACATATTTTATTACATTATTTATAATAAATACCATAGTTAAATTGTAATAAAATATATTTTGTTCAATTGTTCTTAACTAAAAATATAATTAAATTATAATTAATATTTTAATATTTTTATTCAATTATTTTTAAAAAAATATTATTAGATTATAATTTAATATATTTATTTTTATTGAATTAAGTGATTTTTAATAAATAATTTAATTGCTTAATTAGTTAATTAATTAATATAAAATATATTTTATAAATTTATTTATTTTTTAGAAACTAACAAAACTAAATATTTTATTAAAATAAAAAATTAATAATTATAAACAAAATTAAATTTTCAAATGCAGTTTTAATTTTCATTTCAAAAAAAAAATGACAACAGAAAATAAAAATGGAAAAACAAAAACAGATAAATATAAACAGAAAAATAACAATATTACCAAACGTCCCTTAGTAATGTTGTCGTTTTTTCTGTTTTTGTTTATTTGTCTATGTTTTCTTTTCTTTTTTTTTTTGGTTTTCAATTGTCATTTTTTTGAAATAAAACTGAAACTACATTTGGAAATACAATTTTGTTTACAATTACTAATTTTTTATTTTCAAAAAATATTTGATTTTATTAGTTATTAAAAATCAATTAAATTGAATAAAATATATTTTAAATTAATTTAATTAATTAGATTAATCAAATTAAATCAATCAATAAAATTATTTCTTAAAAATATATTAAATTAAAATTTAGTTACATTACTCAAAAAAAATAATTGAACAAAATATAATTATTATATCATTTAATTCAATAAATATAAAATACATTAATTATAATATAACTATATTATTTATTCATAATAATTGAATAAAATATATTCGATAATAATTTAAAAAATTTAAATATGATATTTATTTCAAGAAAACATATTTCATATTAAATTAATTAATTAAATTAAAATTTAATTACTTTATTTACAAAAAATAATTAAATAAAATATAATTATTATATCATTTAATTCAGTAAATATAAAATATATAAATTATAATTTAACTATATTATTTATTAAAAATAATTGAATAAAATATATTTCATAATAATTTAAATAATTTAAATATGATATTTAATTAGTTACGATATTTATTAAAAATAATTTAATAAGATATATTTAATATTGATTAAATTAATTGTTAAACTTAAGTTAAATTAATTAATTCAATTATATTATTTATTAAAAATAATTTTAAAATATATTTATTATTAATTAGATTATGTTAATTATTAAAATTAAGTTAAATTAATTAATTTTATTTTATTGTTTATTATAAATAATTTAATAAAATATAATTCATATTTGTTAAATTAATTATTGAATTAATTAATTAATTAATTTTTATTCATTCAAAATAATTAATTTTTTATATTAATTAAATTCAGTTAATTAATTTAGTTGTTTATTAAAAGTAAATTAATAAAATATATTACATATTAATTTATATAATTAATTTAATTATATTTTTATTAAAAATAATTTATTTTGATAAAATATTTGAATAAAATAATCTTTTTTAATATGATGTAACAAAAATGAGCAAAATATTAAATTTAATAAAATGTTTACAATAGGAAAAAAAAGAATGAAAACACTTCTTTTTTGCTTATGTTTTTCTGTTCAAGTTTTTATTATTTAAAAAATAAAAAAATATAAATAGATTTGTGGCTAGTTTGTAAAACTTTGAAAATATTAAAAAGCAAAAAACAAAAGTTACCAAATGGGTAGAAAATGAGTTTCTCTCTTTTTAAGATGGCATTTGATTTGTTTTTTTGTGTTCTGTTTTTATTTATATTTTATATTTTAAAGATCCCAAAACAAGAAAAAATTTTGAGATTTTTCTTGTGTTAGATTAAAAACTCTCAAAATAATTTTTTACCATTTTTTATTTTGTGTGTAAACCCATTTTTATTTTTTAAAATAAATTGTAAGTGTCTTATAGACTAGTTTTGTGTTGGCAATGTTCAAGAAAACACGTTGATTGTAATTGTTCTATTTAGATTTTGTTAAATGTCACAAGTTAGGTCTTTTGATGCTTAGGCATATGTCAAAGAGTGTTTAAGCATCTTCGTTGATGTTTGATAAGAGCTTTGGAGCAGAAAAAGAGGTTGTTATTGGTTCGGCATCTATTCGTGTGCACAAGCATCCTATTTGGAATTGAAAGTTTCTATCCACAAAGTTAGTATGTCTCATGAGCAGTTCGAGAGCTGCCTATGACACCTGGAAATTTTTGTCTAGTGTGTAAGGATGTTATTAGTTCAGCATTTGTTCGTGCCTACGAGCATCCCATTTGGAATTGAAAGTTTCTATTCACAAAGTTAATATGTCTCATGAGCAATTCAAGAGCTGCCCATAACATTTAGAAATTTTTGTCCAGTGTATAAAGGTGTCTCCTTAGTAGCTCAGGTGTAACTTGTGCACACGAACTACTCGTGACAACATCTAATTTTTTTAAATATATCCAAATGACCTTTTTAACCGTCTATTTTGATATAAAAAAAAAGTGAACTCTTCTTAACCCTAACATTTTGGACAAAACATCACATATTATTATCCTTTTAGAACCAAATACCAAAAGGGATGATGGTGGTGCTAGATCTCTACAATCTTTAACATCATCAGCTATCTTTGGTAAAGATCTATCAGTATTTGGCTCAGATCTGCGATGGATCTACAGATTGGGGAGCTCTTCCTTCAAGGTTCGAAGGTTTATTTCCTCACAAGTTAAGGTTTATTACAAGAGGTCTAACAAGCAAGGTTGGGATGGGTCCTAGACAAGTAAATCAACAGTTAGTTGGTTGGAGAAACTTATAATTTATCTTTTTGTACCTTGTAACCTCTTATTTCAGAGTAAAGAATTTTTTAGTCTAATCCGCTTAAAGATCCAGAGTTGTTTTCTCCTTTGTATTCAAAGGAGTTTTTACTCTTATTAACAAATCCTTGTGTCTCTTTGGATGTTTTTGTTAATTTTTAGGCTGGATTCGTAGTTTGAATAGTTCTTGTTATATTGTGGTTGCTTGGATTTGGGTACTATTCTACTGATTGGGACTTTCAAGTGGTATCAAAGCCTTGGGTGCTATCTGTTTTGTGTCTAAACTTCTTGTTTGAGAGTAGGTCTATATAGTATCTATGGACAACCAAAGAGAAGGACAATCAACTATTAGGTCTCCATTTCTTGATGGTTCTAACTATCACTACTAGAAAGTAAGGATGAGAACATTTCTCAAATCCATTGATGAACATGTTTGGGATTCAGTCAATGATGGATGGACCACTAACACTGAGTGAGACTTATCTTACACCTAATGCAAAAAGAGACATGTCACTTGCTAATAATAAAACTGTTGGATGCAATAGCAAAGCCTTAATGATGTTTTCTGTAATGTTTCTCAAGACGAGTTCAGAAGAATTTCTAACTGTGAAGTTACAAAATAAGCTTAGGATATCCTTCAAGTTACTTATGAAAGAACTACAACACTGAAAATAGCAAAGTTGCAGAGACTCACAACGGCTTTTGAGGTAATCCAAATGACTGAGAATGAAACTTTTAATCAGTTTTACATTAAGTTCAGTGATATTGTAAACTCCTAAATCTTGGAGAAACTTACCCACAATCAAAGATTGTTTGCAAGATCCTTCGGTCTTTACTTGATAGGTTTTAACCGAAAGTAATAGCTATTAAGGAGAGTAAAGACGTAGATCAAATGAAGGTTGAAGAGTTAGTTGGGTCACTGCAAACATGTGAAATCAATATTAATCAAAACAAGAGGAACAAAGGAATTGCCTTAAGCTCAGTCTGTGAAGATAAAAGTGAAGAAATTAACACCTCCGAAGTAAGTGTTGATGATATTGCATTCCTTGTCAAGAGGTTCAAAAGCTTTTCTAAGAAGTCTCTTCCATACAATTCAAAGTTCTTTAAAGGGAAGAGAAAGTTTAGAGAAGGGCTCAAAAATGACAATAAGCAAAAGAAACCTAAAGAGAAGCAATGTTTTGAATGTAAAAGGTATGGTAATTTTGCCAATAAATGTGCAAACAGGATGAAGAGGAAGAACAAGAAATTTTTTAATGTCTCATGGAATAATGAAAATGATTCAAAGAGTGAAGGAGACTGAGCTGAGGATGATTCATCTGGATCTAGGATGACTCTTCAAATGTCCTACCATTTATGGTGAAATTTGAATATTTTTCCCTAAAGAAAAAATCTGAAACTGGTGATTCTTAGATAAGTCTTGGTGAAAATGATGAGAGTGACACTTCTGATTCGGAACGCGAGAAACACACTGAACAGAAGTTTGAGTTGTTACAAGATAAATATAATGTATTGTACCAACAATCTTTGACTCTTGCAAAACACAAGGCTAAAGCACTCTCCAAACTAAATAGTGTTGAAAGTGAGAAAGAGAGTTTGAAGAGTGAAGTTGTAAGTCATAAGTCTCAAGTGGTTGAGTTGGAAAAAATGGTTGAGATTTTGAAAAGAAATGAGGAAAGATTAACTTTCTTGAATGTGGCACTGGAGAAAGAAGTTGAAGAATTCAATTGCTAAGACATCTAGCTCATTCAAGAAGTGGAATGTCAAAAGGTACTGGAGAAAGAAGTTGAAAAATTCAATTGCTTAGACATCTAGCTCATTCAAGAAATGAAATGTCGAAACCAAGAACTTAAAAGACATATTGAAAGCTCAAAGGTATCCTAATGATAGGACCGGGTTCGAATGTGCAAAGTTATCTTCATCTTCTTCAACTCAAAGAAATAGACTAATCAAATTTGTTTCTGTAATAAAGGTTGGAGATAAACCATATGAAGAAAAGAAATTAGAGAACAGATTCAACAACTCTCACTCCATTCTAAGGGTTGCAAAAGCTTAAGGTGAAAACTCAAAGAGAAATTCAAGAGGGAGTCAAAGTTTCTAACAAAAAGTATTATTTGGTGCGAGAAAAGTGAAGAATCACACTAGAGGTAATATTTTTTCCAACTACTTTTCAGCTTATAGAGGCAAAAACTTCATTAAATCTAATTTGCATACCTCAAATTCTGCAAGTTCTAGGAAATGTGTTCCTATATGCCATCATTATAGAATTTGGGGTCACATAAGACCACATTGTCATAAACTGTATGGATTATCTTCTAAATATGTTAAATCTAGAGTTAATCCTAACAGAGATCTCAAAAGAAGAGAATTTTTGTATAATAGGTTTAGTGGCCTTCAATTTCATGAAAATGATGACATACGAGCTCCATTCAAACCAAATAGAAATAACCTTAATGGGGGATCGTCTAAATCCAATGCCAAGAACATCACAAAAACTATTTTCAAAGGCAAAATGCTTTCAAAAAATAAGGTTAGAAAAACAATGACTAGATGTAATGATTTAAAATGCTTTTTGCACACACTGCCTTTAGACCACAAAGCTCCACTATGTCGTACTTGGATAGTGGATGTTCTTAGAACATGTGTGGTGTCAAGTCCATGTTTTCTTCCTTTAAAAATTGTGATGAAGGTTCAGTCACATTTGGTGATGATAACAAATCTAAAATTTTTGGAATTAGATGTATTGATCGTTCGGTTCCTAGACTCAAGGATGTTTTATATGTTGATGGTTTGAAAGCAAAATTGATTAGCATTAGTCAAATTAGTGATTCACACTACAATATTATGTTTGCTAAAGATGAATGCTCAATTCTAGATAAAGATAACAATGTAGTGTTGAAAGGAATTAGAACTGAGGGTAACTGTTATGATCTTTCAACTAATAAAAGTTGGTTTGTGATGTTGCACAGAATGACACCACTGAACTTTGGCATCAAAGGGTTGGACATATTAATTATAGAGATCTTGCAAATTTGTCAAAGTCTGAGGTTATGAAAGGGTTGCCGATGTTTACAAAAGTTAATAAAGTTGTTTGTGGGTCGTGTCAGAATGAGAAGCAAACAAGGGCTATTCATAAAAAAACCAACATAATAGCTATTTTTTCTATTTCGGAACTTGTGCATGTTAACTAAATGGGTCCTATTAGGATTGAGAGTTTAGGTGGCAAAAGATATATTTTTGTTATGGTTAATGACTATTCTAGATATACTTGAGTTAATTTTGAGAGAAAAATTAGAAACTTTCCAATTTTTTAAATATCTTTGTAATAGACTCCAAAATGAAAAAGGTGTTAAGACTAGTAGAATCATTAGACTAAGGAGTGATCATGGAAAGAATTTGAAAATTTTGAATTTTCTGATTTTTGTGATTAATGTGGTATTTTACATGAATTCTCTACTCCTAAAACACCTCAACAAAATGGGATTGTTGAAAGGAAGAATTGGAACAATTTTCTAGAAATAAAGTTTAGGAACTTGTGCCTAGACCTAGTGATGTCAATGTTATAGGAACCAAATGGATTTTCAAAGATAAAACTGATGAATTGGTACTATTGTTAGAAATAAAGTTAGACTAGTCACACAAGGGTAGACTCAAGTTGAAGGAGTGGACTTTGATGAAACCTTCGCACCTGTGGCTGGACTAGAATCAATTCGAATTTTGTTAGCCATTTCTTGTTACTTAGGGTTCAAATATTTTCAAATAGATGTGAAGAGTGTCTTTTTAAATTGTTTTATACAAGAAAAAGTTTTTATTGAGCAACCTAAAGGATTCATTGATCCTAAGCATCCTAATTATCTGTTTTCTTTTAAATTAGGCATTGTATAGTTTCAAACAAGTTCCCAGAGCTTGGCATGAAAGACTTACCAGATTTCTAGTTGAGTCAAATTTTACAAGAGAAGTGTAAACAAAACATTGTTCATCCATAGAGATTTTAAGGAAATCACTATTGTTCAAATTTATATGAATGACATTGTATTTGGTTTCACTTCTGAGAAACATGCCTTAAAATTTACCGAACTCATGAAGAGTCAATTTGAAATGAGCATGATGGGAGAAATGAATTTTTTCTTAGGTTTGCAAATTAAACAGTTGAAACATGGAATTTTCATATCCCAATTCAAGTATGCAAGAAATTTGGTTTAAAAGTTTGGACTCTCTACAACTAAGCATGCTAGGATGAATCCGAAAAAAATATTAATCAAATTTTATACCATAACATGATTGGTAGCCTACTGTACTTAACTATTAGTCGTTTAGATATTTCATTTAGTGTAAGCATTTGCACTAGGTATCAGTCCTGTCCCAAAAAGTCTCATTTGACAGTTGTCAAACGCATTATCCGTTATGTAAATGAGACTCTAAACTATGGCATCTAGTTTTCAAATGGTTCTTCTTCAGAAATCACTTGTTATTCAGATGCAGATTTGTAGGGTGCTGTGATGATCGAAAAAGCACATCTTGATGATGTTTTTATATCGAGAGTAATTTGGTGGCTTGGCATAGCAGAAAACAAAACTCAATCTCTCTCTCACAGCTGAAGCAGAGTACATTGCAACTGGGAGCTATTGTGCTCAAGCTTTGTGGATGAGGTAGATGCTTTTAGACTATGGAATCGATCAATGTACTATGTCATTGTTTTGTGATAATTTGAGAACAATCAATACTTCCAAAAATCCTGTTCAACACTCATGCACAAAACACATTGATATAAGATATCACTTTATCAAAGACCTTGTTGAGAGACAAGTGTTGATCTTGGAACATATTTCCACTGACCAACAACTTGCTAATATGTTCACGAAACCATTAGAAACTCAAGATTTGAATACTTTCATTCATCTCTTAAAGTTATACTTTTGAATAGTTTTGTCTCAATGTTTTGAATAAATGATCTTACAATTATTGCTATAAACTTAAATTGAAAATGAGATCATGCAATGTCTTTTAAGCTTTAAAATGTTCAAATGAGTGAGAGTATATTTAATCTTGATATGTATTTACACTTTGAATCCTTGGCCATTGTCTTATTCTTATGAAATTCTTTCTAATCTTATAATATGTAGAGATTGTGTTGAAAATATTGATTATTAAGATCACATATCTATTTTACTTTCAACTTGCTTGATATCGAACACATGGTTAATTGAGATGGTACCTTTCTTAAATTCCTAGTGTGATGCTACTATGGATTGACTATAATTGATTTGCCCACGATTTTTTTGTCCCAATTATCAAATGTTGGAAGTTTGGAAATTGTTATGTTTCACTCCTAATTTTGGTGATGGAAAGGGTACCACTTTATTTTCTAATTAACATAAAAAGAAGTTAATGGAGAAAAAAAGATCAAACAAAGTGTATGAAAACCATCATCACATTGCACTTGCTAAATTCATCTTTGCTTGAAGAGATAAGGATAACTGAGATCAAACTGCAATGTTAATCTCTTCAATCTCGAAGTAAAAAATCATTTTATCTTGTTGGGCAATTGATTGATTTGACTTCCAAGTAGACATCTATTAGAGATTTGAATATGGGTTTGCAGCTAGTACTATGTCTCGAGATATTAATTGAGTTCATTGAAAAACATTTATGTGCAATTAATGTCTTATTTAAAATATTACTCTGCTCACTATGCGTGTCTTAAAGAACTTTACAAGAGCTTAGACAATGTGTCACTGATAAATTGTGTTATCTATATCTTGTTTTGTAGACTTTGAGAATTTAGTATTTTGCTTCTTAATTGATGCTGTGTGTTCGAATAATCAATTTTTGTCATAGCTCTAATGGTTTGTTTTCAACCTTCCTATATTGAGACTGAACTATATAAGAGTATATCTTCATTGATAGTGGTTTCTGTTAACTGGTTGTGGCAATGAACTTCCTATTCCATGAAATATTTTTTCTCTGTGAGCTTTGTGGTCAGCTCGCATGATTCTTGTGGGCACAATTATTCTTATTGCATTTCATGAATTCTGAGTGTGTTGTTTGGAAAGAACAATATCTTAATTGTCTTTGCCTAATCTGACGACTATTTTGTCTTTACTTGATTGTCCTTTAATTTGGCAAATATAATCTTTGTCCTTTACTCTGCTCCATTAACTTGTTTATACCTGCAGAGTGGGTTGGTGCCAACTGTTTCTCTTAGTGGACACATTTCTTTAACAAAAGTTGAGTCATGTTTACTGTGGGTCGAGTGATTTTACTGTGGTTAATAGAGGATTTGTCTACTGATTGGTTCATATCCTGAATTGGTGAGTAGGGTGTGTATAGATTTTGTATTTTTTGCAGTAAATTTGATGTGTCAAATTTTGATTGGAATTTGTTTACTTATTTTTTTCTTTTTCAACTGATATATTCAGTAGGGGTATATGTGTGCACATATATATAGCTGTTCTTAATTTAAAAAAGAAATCTCATTTCGGTTGTGTCAGGTGTCCATCCCTTGATTTTTATCTTTTTCTATGCATGATGGTTTTATTATGTACAAGGCTTAAATGAGTTCATCTTTCCTGTAAAGGATACCTTTTGCATCATCCTTTCACATCTCGTTAGTCACTTCTATTTCTTCTCCTCAAGGTATAGTGTAACCCTAGCCTCTGCCGTTCCTCTTCATGACTCCCTCTCAAAAAAACTTCCTTACTAAGGTCCTTGAATCATTCTGAGCTGTTCTCACTGGTAGTTTTGGGTACCATTATCTTGGCGTTGAGTGTATATCTCTTCTTGATTACACCACCATCCACTTCTCTGCTATAACAGAAACCCTTGTCAATAGCCCTTATTTTTTTCTTTATTCTCTACTACACTTATCTTCATCGCCCCTTGAATCTACCTTTTAGACTTCACCCATAGCCAAGATTCAAACCCCCAAACAGTCAACTCGACCAAGCTCCAACAGTGCCTCAAAATCTACCATGCATAAGAAAAAGACGATTTCCACTAGTGGTAGGTCTTCAACCAATCCATCGTCCTCATCTCAGGTAGGGTCTCAATCCATTTCTCCTCTTCCTTTCATCTAATCTATTTGTTGCAAGTGGTAAAAAAATTGTTTGACTCAATTTTCTCTCATTGACCCGTTCTTTTGAACGACCAGTTGATTTCTCTCAATTGAATAGGGATTTTGCTTTTACAAGGACATTTTTGTTAGCCATGGGTGGTAGGAGTATGTCCGAGTATGGTCATGCCTTTGGGGGTATTGTCCATGATTTTACTCCAACATTCATAATTTTTCAAATGATTTTGGGGCTTTTGACATAAAAGTCTATGGGGTTTCAATCCATTTCACTGTTGATGCCATTGCCACTCACCCTAAAATCACTCGTGCCCCTGATACTCTCATACCCTAACAGTGACCTGGCTTTTCCTTCCACCCGTGTCTGAGATGGCTCGACCTATGTAGGATGCTTCGCAAGTATGGTTTTCAGGGATGAGTTTCAAACACAGTGAACTCTCCATCCCATTCTGCATTTTAAACCTTATTATCGACTTATCATTTCCCCTGCACACCATTATTCTGACATCTACAAGATAGAGTCAAATTCCTGTGTTGCTTACTCACGACTTCCATTGACCTTCCCTCTATGCTCTTTCAAAATATTTGTAATGCATTTATCAGAAGAGTGTTAGAGTTGGGTTACCCTTTGGTGTGCTTATCACCAATTTTTTGAAATCTAAGTACAATATTATTCATCGGGTGGATGAATTGGCGGTTGCTCAAGAAAGACCCATCAACCGTCTCACCATTTCCTACACTATAGCCCAAAAAAACCCAATTTATCCTCTTAGGATCCTCTACCTACAGGTTATTCTATAGGACCTTATCATTTCCTGTTTCTCGCTGCTGATCTCCCTAGCAGCAACCAATTGAATGACCCATCTGGAGAAAAGACTGTTTGACAGAATGAATCATTTGGAGAAGGCTGTGCAATGCACAATGAAGGAACTTGAACCACACTACTTTGTGATCTCAACACTGCCAACAAAGCTGCTTCCTATTGCCAGAATCAAATGGATTTCTTTGTGACCTCCTTAGGTGAAATTGTTTCTTCAGCTCAGTCCTCCTTGGCTGCCCTCGGTGACAAAGTTAACGACCTAGGAATTGAAGTTGGTGATCTCGTTGGCATCCTTGGTGAAATCAAGACCTACGGTTACCGGGTCAAAGTCGCATCTTAAGCTTGTTCTCTTGCTTGTCTTTATTTTATGTTTATTTTGCTGTTCGACTATTGCCTTTGACTATGTTTATTTTGTCAGACTATTGAACTTTATCACATGCTGCACTCTTACCTTGAACTACGCTTATTTTCCTAATCTCTCACTTTTTGTGACACTATCACTTCCTAGTAGTTCTTTCATGAGATATGTTTGTTGCTACTATTTTCATGAGATATGTGTGTTGCTACTCTTGTCTCTGTTACTTTTTATATCTTTGTCAATTCCTCACAAAAAGGGGGGAAAACATGTAGTAAGGGATTAAGGGGGAGTGATCATGTTTAGGGGAAGAGTATTGTGTTTGTATGGTTGAAGGGGATTAAAATTGCATTGCCTTAATAATTGCTGCATTTTATTTTCCGATTTTTTTTCAGGCTTAAGTGGTTGCTGCTTAGGATTAGAACTTGTGGCATCATTTTCATGTAATTGGGGTTTGGGTATTTTGTCTTAGAATTGCCAAAGGGGGAGATTGTAAGCGTCATATAGACTAGTTTTGTGTTGGCAATGTTCGAGAAAACGTGTTGATTGTAATTGTTCTCTTTAGATTTTGTTAAATGTCACAAGCTTAGGTCTTTTGATGCTTAGGCACATAGCAAAGAGTGTTTAAGCATCTTTGTTTATGGTTGAGAAAAGCTTTGGAGAAGAAAGAGAGGTTGTTATTGGTTAAGCATCTGTTCGTGCCCATGAACATCCCATTTGGAATTAAAAGTCTCTACCCACAAAGTTAGTATGTCTCATGAGCAATTCAAGAGCTGCCTATGACATCTGGAAATTTCTGTCAATGTGTAAGGGTGCCCATTAGCAGCTCAGGTGTAGCTTATGCCTACGAACTACCCATGATGACATCAAATTTTTTTAAATCTATCCAAGTGACTTTTTGACTTTCTCTTTTGATATAAAAGGACATGAACTCTTTTTAACCCTAACCTTTTGGACATAACGTCACATATTCTTAGCCTTTTAGAGCAAAATACTAAAAGATGATAGTGGCACTGGATCTCTACAATCTTTAACATCATTAGCTATCTTTGGCAAAGATCTATCAGTATTCGGCTCAAATCTGTAGTGGATCTACAGATTAGGGAGCTCTTCTTTCAAGGTTCGAAGGTTCTTTTCTTCACAAGTTGAGGTTTATTGCAGGAAGTCTAACAAGCAAGGTTGTGATGGGTCCTAAACAAGTAGATCAACAATTAGGCGGTTGGGGAAACTTATAATCTATTTCTTTCTATCTTGTAACCTTTTATTTCGTAGTAAAGAATTTTTTAGTCTGATCCGCTTAAGGATTTGGGATTGTTTTTTCCTTTATGTTCAAAGGAGTTTTTACTATTGTCAGTAAATCTTTGTCTCTCTTTGGATGTTTTTGTTAATTTCTGGGTTGGATTCTTAGTTTGAATAGTTCTTGGTATATTGTGGTTGCTTGGATTTGGGTACTATTCTACTGATTGGGACTTTCACAATTTTTGAAAACAAAGTGACTAAATACATTTTGAGTTGTTTTTCTTATTTTCAAAAGTACAAAATGAAAAATGAGTTCAAAGTAGAAAATAAAAAATAAAAATAAAAAAAAAAAAATAAAAAAATAAATCAAATGCTACGTTAATATTTTAGAAACGGAGTTTTTTCTTTTTTTGGTTTCAGCTTACGAGCTTCTTTATTTCACCCACGGACGCAATGTTTCACTATATATATATGTATATGTATATATATCATATGTACCCTTAAAATTTTTAATAAAGAAATGTCACTAATAGATTACTTATTTCAAAATATTATTAAAAATATCAATGTAATAATTCATGTTTTTTAAATAAATCCTAAATTTGTATTACAATTTTATATCCAATACACAACTATATTACTAATTAAATTTAAACATTTAAATTTTTTTAATGTAATTAGGTGCTATTTGGTATATCTATGTTGAATTCATTTTTTATTTTGAGTTTTTTGAAAATAAAGAAAACAGTTCAAAGCGTATTTGACAACTTATATTTTTAAAATCTGTTTTAGAAAACCAAAAACGAGTTTACACATAAAATACAAAAACGATAAAAATTGTTTTGAGTTTTTAACCCCCAAAACGAAAATTTTAAAAATAAAAAATAAACAATGTCAGACTAATAGTTTTCTATTTTTCTTATTTTAGGATTTTAAAAACATAAAATAAATAAAACAAAAAGAAAAAATAAAAACAAAAAAAAAAAATAAAAATAAAAACTAAATGCCACCTTAGAGTTAGAAATAAATCATTTCTATATTCAAAATCCATTAGCTTAAATTCCAAAATGGAATATCTAATGACATTGTGACTTGTCATTGTTATCAATTAAATTTAAACATTTTAAAGGTAGTATTTAATGTAATTAGAATTAAATATCATTACCATATTTAAAATCAGTTACATTAAATTTTAAAACGGAAGAGCCAATGACGTTGTGATTGAATTTCAAATTTTTTTTAAAATATTTTAAACTAACTTTTGAATCAATCATACAAGGCCACATATCATTTTTAAATTTAAGAAAATCAAAAAATTATTTCAACAGTTGTAAGTTACAAGCCTTTAATTTATTCTTAATTTCATTGTTCACTCTTCATTCTCTCCCTTTCTCTCTCTTGTTTTTTTTTTTTTTAATTCAGTACATTTACAAACTTGAATTTTGTGGTTGAATTTGGAGAGGGAAAATAGAGCAATTTGCTATTTGGTGGCATTTTGCAGCCCAACTGACATATTTGGTCAACTGCACATTTTGAATATCTAAAACTCTTGGCTTTAAGAAATTATCCAAAAATCTTATAGCAGGGGCAATGTAGATACAAGGCATTTACATATTGGGTCCATTTGATGAAATAGAAAATATTAAAAAATTTTAAAAATTTTTAAAAATTATTCATTTTTATTTTATTGTACAAATTATAAACTCACAAATTATTTTAAATTATCTCATTTTTTGTCGCTTTAATCGCCTCCATTATATACACACCATCTTATAAAACTGCAAACCCCACGTGTATTTATACATAAATATGTTAAACTATCATTTTGCCCGTTATTTTGCGGATTTGGACACATGTATTGCTCATAGAATGAGTTTGGACCAAAGAAAAAAAAAACATTATTTTATTTATTTATTTTTTAATACTACTTGAGTTTATGCAAACAAACACAACTCTAGCTCGATCTTATTTTGTTTTAAAATAAATATAGTTTATTTTTTCCATAATATTTTAATTTTATATATATTATAAGTATTTATTTTTTATATTTTTTCATTATCTTGGATTCATGATTTATTTTTTATTTAATGATTGGACTTGTAAATTTTTAAAGGTTCAAAGCTCCAGGTCGAACCAGGACAAAAATTAAAACTGTTAACCATACCCTTCTCAGGATAATTAACAATTTAATTGGGCCTAAATCAGCGGATCCTTTATATGGGCCGAACTTATTTGACTTCTATGAGTTAGCATTTTGCATCTGCGGGCTGTGTCTCCTCCTAACATGAATACTACTTTAAACTTTGAATTTGGAAGCTTTTTTGTTTTTCTATTAATGCCCTTCAAAATGCTTATGTTATGAGGCAAATAAATTTTTAGAAACTATTTCCTTAACAATTAATTTTATATTTCTATTTTGTAATTATCAATTTTCTTTTACTTTACACCATCAACTATATCATCAGATAAAGAGAGAGAGTTTTATTATACGCAGTGGCGGAGCCACATGGTCCCAGTAAGGAATTTTTTTTTAAATTATTTGATATAAAAAAATTATAAATAGTTATAAAAAATTTTTGGATGCATTTGGAGGCATATCTTTTAGTCACTTTTGGTATTTTTTACCAAAATTTTTTAGCATTTTTTTGGTGTTTGGTATTTTTTAATAGCTTTTAGCAATTTTAGTAACTTTGGTAACTTTTAACAATTTTTGGTAATTTTTAGCAACTTTTGTGTGTTTGGTAAAAATTTTGATAACTTTTGAATAGAGCAAATTATTGTAACAGAGTATAAAAGTGATAATGTATTTGATATCAAAGTATAATATTTTATATTTTATCGTATTTCATGTATTTATTTAGAATTTAAAATTTTTTATGTAATTTGACCTATGCTGACCCAAATTCCTACATACACCACTGATTATACGTACAGCGTATCCATCACTTTTAATATATTTATAGGTACATAATTATCTTTTAATTTAGAGAAATAAATAGAGAAATAATTGTGCAAAATGAAGGTTTGAGAAAGGCCGGGAAAGATAGGATGAGCTCGGGTGAGATTTATTAAATTCCATCATAAGGCTGTGTTTGATTAGGGTATTAAAGAAAGGAGATTAAATTAGTCATTCGTGAAGATCATCCACAGTTTTGATTTCTAAAAATTACTTTAAGGGTGTTTGGCGTACCAAATTTTGGTGAAAATTTATGAAAAACTCTAAATATCTCTATACATTTTTACATATTCTCGCTTTCTCAAAATTTTAAAAAAATTCAATACCTTTCAAAAAAAATCGATAACTAGAATTCGGTTAATAAATAGTAAAAATTTTTTCACTATTCTCACCATGGATTCTCAAACTTCTAAATGACACCCACTTTGACTATTTTTTGTGGGGTCGTAAAAATCGTTCCAACTGATTGTAAAAACCATTCCAACGGATTCGCACAACCAATTTTCGTCCAAACGGTTTCTATAATCTGTTTAAACGGATTGTAGTTCAAAGAAATCACAACTGTCCAAACTTTTGAATCCGTCCAAACGAAAATCCAATCATCAAACCGACAATCTTATTATTCATTTTCAAAAAACGCGATTTGAGATGTGTGCACCAAACGTAAAAAATTTTTCCAAACTACATTTTATCTCACTTTTTATCACTCCAAACTCACTATAAATATAAAGTTTAGAGTGGACAATTTATACAATATCTCAACGCAGTAGTGTTATTTATTCTATATGTTTTTCATCATATTCAAAAATTTTAAATTATTTCTCGTTAAATTATATCTCCTATCTTATTTATATCTCATTAATTAAACTCCAAAAAGATAATCTTATTTTATATCAAATTTCATATATTATGATATACTATCACTTATCTTTCATTATCTCATTTCTCATTAGTATGATTGTTATCATAAATGTTAAAATTTATCAATAAGTGTAACATTAGGTATTTATGCTAATTTTAATCAATCTACTTTAATATAGGAACTGATAGGTTTCTTATAATCAACCAGTTAGTATTTCTTACAAATATTAGTTACTTTAAAACACTTTTTTAATGGTAAAACTCCATAATTAAAAAGTAGAATTCTAAAATTTTATAATTGCTTTCCACCTCCTTATTCAAACTTTATGTGTCTACTTGAGTAAAGAAATGTGAGTTATAATATTATGAAGGGACCTGATAATAATATTTAATACCTGATAATAATATTTAAATGCAATTTGTTCATAAATATATAAAGAAAGTAATTATCCGTGCCTAAAGATGCAAAAATATAATTTAACATATAAAATAACTCAAAATTTTAAATTTATAAAACAAACCTACATAAAAAAATATAAAAATAACTTAAAAAAATAAAAATTATTAATCAAAAGAGATTATGGTATCAATACAGTATTTATAAAATTTTATTATTTATTACAAATATTATCTTAATTTTTAAAATATTAATTTAAAAACTTTTATATAAAAAGCATTTAAAAAAATATGTGAAGAATGAAAAAGTATGTTTTTATAAAAATAACCGAAAATACAACAAAATAGAAAAAAAAAAAAAAAATCCTGATTATTGAGCATATCCAACTGTTAAAAATATCTCAAATTGAAAATTTTAAGATTTCTTATTCTATAAATAATACACAGTGTAAAAAATATATGTATTGAAAATTTAAGTTTTAAGCAGATTAAAATTAAAATTTTAATTTAATTGTTTATTTTTTAATAAAATTTTAAAGAAAATTAAAGTTTAAATATAATTTTTTAAATAAAAAATTTATTTGACTTTATCTAATAAATAGTCATACATTATTTAATAAATGTTTACAATTTTATTAGTTATTAGAAATGTGATCACATTTGTAAAATATTAATTTAAAAATTTTTATATAAAAGTATTCAAAAAATATATGGAGATAGTGAAAAATTATATTTTGATGTGAAGTAATCAAAAAGACAATTAAAGTAGAGAGCGAAAGAAGAAATAACTTTAACTAATAAATAACTTTAACTAATAAATAAATCTAACTGTTGAAAATAAATTAATGTCAAATCAATAAATTATATTGTTATATAGATATTTAAGTCATATATATTTTATATTAGTTAAATAATTAATTACTGCATCTTGTCAAAGTAGGACTAAAATTATATTTTAATTCACAGGAAATAGATGGAAGCGGTAAAAAAAAATAAATAAAAATATTGTCAAAAAAATAAATACTATATTTTGTTAGGAGATAAAGAAATGAAAAAAGCAAAGAAGTTATCATTTTCTTTTGTGTTTAGTTTTGCAGAGAAAAGATAAAGGGAAAATTAGTAATACTTATTTTCTTATTTGATTAAGAAAATAAGAATGGAAGAAAATTGAAGGCATTTTCATATTATCTATGTTGTCTATAAATCGAGGGGGAAGTTTAAAAATTAGTTTTCTAATTGAACAAGTATTTATTGGAAAATTATTTATTTGTTTAGTGGGTGTTTGGTTGACAAAAAAATAAGGTAAAAAATGTAATTAAAAAAATGTGACATGCAGATGATGATGAACCCCCAGAATTTAGCCAACACAGCAGCACTGATAGTGATTAATTCCTGACCCCTACCAAGCTGTGGAACTCATCCCGTATTTCCAGCGCCTTATCCCGCATTTCCAGCTGCATGTCTGATATGTAATCAATAAAAGATGGCGTCCTTTTGTCTGATATTCCGGGCTGTCTATCAAAACTTTTGGTTTTTTCTGTTTTTGTCAAAACGTCTGTAAAAAAGTCTGAGAAGTACTGTAGCAATGGATGTAGCAGTGTACTGTAGCAGAGCCACTGTAGCAATCAGCCTGTCAAGCTGTCACTGTAGCTGTCATAACTATCACTGTAGCTGTCGAGTACTGTAGCAAGTTACTGTAGATTACTGAAAAAAAAATATGTGTGGTTGTCGTCTATAAATACCACCCTTCCCCCACATGTAAAGGCAGAACTCCGGAGAGCTTTAGAGAAGCCTAAAAACAGAGATATCTGCTGGTTCTTGTATTCCCTTGTTCAATAATAATATCAGTCTTTTGTAAAAATTTTCTTTTAAAGCAGCTTCCAATCACTTCCTCATCACCTCCGGGTCTATGATCCTGCTTCCGTCTGTGTAGAAATGGTATCAGAGCCTTGCCCTTAATTTTGGTTGTTCAATTCTTGGATTAGTATGCTCTCTGCTTGCACTTCGTGTGATCTGGCAGATCAGAAAACCAGAATTTGAACTCTTCTCTAAGTTTATGTCCAGCTAAGAGCTGTCGAGCTGTCAGTAAGTCCTCAGGAGAAGGCAGTTTAAGCTCAGACAGGATACCTGCTCGGTCTATAAACCTACGAGAAGTTCAAACCCTTAACCTCTTACACTGGTTCAACCATGTCACAGTTACGGAGGTCTTCTTCTGCTTCATCTACATCTACTTCTTCTTCTACTTCTAATGTTTATCCTGATGGTACTGCAAGGTCCATTAAAGAGTCTGTATATGATGTATCTTATCATCCTAGTGCAGATATAATTCCCCCTTCTAATATTCCTGTCCTTAGTCCTTATATGGCTTATTCTAAACCTAGTAAGTCTTTAAAAACAAAAATAGTCCGTGCTTTTGGTAACGGCCAGCAGAAACTCTGTAAGGAACACATTCAAGCTTCTCCTATGCACCAGTATACAATTCCTGCAACTGGAAAAGAGCAGTTACTTACTCTTTCCCTTCCAGAAAATTTACCTCAACAGTGGCTGACAGATGGTTATTCTCACATCCATTGGGGAGCTGTTCGTCTAGCTCTTACTTTCCATGGCAGAAAAGGTTTACCAGTTGTCTCCCGCATAGCTCTTCTTGATTCTACTTTGTACAGTATCAACATGCCTGTATTGGTACTGTCCAAACCACCTTAAATGCTGGAACCATTATGGTCACTTTTTTCCCCAACTTCAACATGTCCCTCAGAGATCCACACTTGCTCTCAGCTTTGAAAGTCCAAATCCAACTCACTGGAGCAGAACAAGTAGATTCCAGAATTGCTGCCACCTTACACTACCAGATGGTCTACCGAGTCCAAGATCATGCTTGGGATCTTCCCACTTCCCTTACCAGTCCAACCACAGATGCTATTTTTCTTGATATTGACACCCATGGTCCTCACTGTACCTATGTCCCACGCCAAATTTCTAAAAAGGAATTAGCCAAACACTTCCTACTTCTTGGGTCACCAACTATGAACAATTCCATACCCAGAACCAAACCATTCAAACCTCTGACCCCAAATTCATCCGTCATCCTGATGGCTCTGTTCAGATTGAGTTTCCACCTCACCAAACCCCTGCTGTAAACTGTCCAGTCTTTCCTACTGAAATCAACATCATAGAAAGAAACCTTCCGGTTCACTCTTTTGATGGTGATGGTCATGAAGTCTATAATGGCCGCGATTTTCACGGTCACATCTGGTATGATCTTGACTGTGATTGTCAAGCCTGCCAAGATCAACCAACTTGGCTCATTAATGATGATGAAAGTGATGAAGAAAGAAGGCAAGAACGCCTTGAAAGACGACGTTTCAAACGGCAACGACTCCGTGAAATGGATCCTAATTACGCAGCAGAACAAAGGGCAAAAAGAGAGAGGAGAAGGGCAAGAAAAGCCGCCAAGGAGGAATCACTCAGACATCCAGAAACCTGGAGAAATGCAAACCACCTGATGAGATCCAGTCCCACAGAACCCTCCATCAGCTGATTCCCTTCTTATCCCTAAAGATTGCTGTATGCTTCATCCATATGAGACAGACTTTCTCCCTCTTCGGGATTATGATCTCCCTCAAGAAGGCACTACTCATGCATGGAAAATCAAAAATCCTACTGTGTGATAGCCAAGGTCAGAAGAAAAGATTTCAGCCGCCGAAGCTGCTTTCAACTGGCAAGCTGACAATGCTAAGGCTCAGAACCAAGCACTCACCCGCCTCACTGAAAAGCAAGAGACAGTCCACCAAACTGTTTCTCAGATTTGATACCCTTGAAGCTTTGATAGCAGACCTTAAAGCCAAGATAGAAGGTCTACATCATCAGCTCATGGCCTAGCAACTTCAGGCATGGATTTCAGAAGAACGTCCCAATTATTAGCCTCTGGTGAACAAAAGAAAAGAGATCTTGAAAACCAGCTCATTCCCTTGAAAGACAACTTCATGAAAAACAACAAGCTGCCTCTTACCCACTACCTGTTCAAGTTTTAAAACCATTTTCTTCTCTACCCATCCATGATCCATTTTTCTCTATCCCTAAACCTCAACCTTCTCTCTTTCAAACCAAACCCCCACTTCAACCTCTTTCTACCTTTTCATCCGAATATAACCCTTTTCAACCTTTAGTCCCCTTCCTTACCTTTGAGACCACCTAAACACGTTTATAAACCAAAATCAACACAACCACACTTTTCCATACACCTCCTACACCTTCTTCTCCAACTCCACCAATCCAACCTGTTCATGTTTCAGCCCCTACCTCTCAACCCCACTTATCTAAGCAACCTATCAGCCTTTACCCAACACTACCAGATACTACCACTGGCGCCTCCAGTAAAGCCCCAGATATATTTCCTATCAACCTCCCTCCTCAAATCCCATTTCTTCCTTTTTAAGAAGCAAATCCCTACAACCCCCTCCTAAAACTCCAACCTTATTCGACCCAGTCTTCAATCTTTCAGAACTTGAAGATGTGGATAACCTAATCTCTTCTTGTCATCTTCTCCAGTGTCCAGTAGCACTACTACTGACTCTTCTGTACCTCAAAATTGTTTATGGTTAACCCTGGTGATGAAGGTACTTCTACCTCTCGTCCAGGAGGAGTCACCCATGATGAACCTTTTGATGAAGAACCTGAAGTTGAATCCCATGAACCTGCCTCTCTGCCACAAACTCTTCCATCTGATGTGAAGAAACATTTCACTCTTGATGATGTTCCCCCCTCTAGATGGCGAGACATTTTCTTTGAGATGCACTCATGGCTCCAAGCAGAAATGCACCACCCTGGTATGACTTTTGCTAACGCCCTTCAACGCCTCATAGCTAGATTCCAAGGCAGATTGCGTGACTGGTGGATTGCTCTTGGGAATACCGCCAGATGCAAGTTTACCAGGTTGCAAATATGGATCAATTCTTATCTCATCTTTATAGTGAATTCTTGGGAATTCCAGACCATTTCCTTACTCAAGCAAGAGAAGATTATTTGCGCATGAAGTGTTGCTCCTTTGATAGAAAGATTTAGAAAAACACTACAATCGAATGTCAAAGCTTTTCTATTTGCTAAAAGGAATGGATGATCCAAATCTCAAGCAAGTTTTTCTAATTCTCTCCCTGAACCACTAGGGAAAGAAAGTGCTAAAGTCATGCAGACCCGAGGTCTTGAGTTACAGGCAATCTCTCTTGGTGAAATTTATCAGATTTCTTTACAAGCCCTGGAACGCCTCTGCAATCAAAGAAAGTTCCTCCAGGATGTAGAGAGAACTGGCAAAAGATTAGGCCGTGCTTGTGACGCCCAGACTTGAAGATCAAATTATGGTGATGATAAGTGTGACTGTTCCACTAAAAAGCCCAGACATTTCAAGCGACGAACCTTCAGACGGACTCCTAAACTGAAAAAGCCCAGAAAAGTCCGATGGAGATTTTTCCGAAAAAGAAGTTCCCTGGCAAAGGCAAGTCCACTGATCGTTGTTTTGTCTGTGGTAAGCAAGGTCATTTTGCTAAAGATTGTAAAGCTACAAGAAGAAGAAAAACTTGTTGCTCAACTTGAAAATTTGAATCCCTTGAGTCCAGTGATCTTGAATCCCTCTTTTCCCTTGATGATGAGCCTAATGAAGAAACACTGTGCTATCTCTTACCCTCTTACTGAAACCTCTTCTACTCCATCTTCTGACTCAGACATATATCCTATTCAACCCATTAACCAGATTCAGCTCAGTCCCAGTGCCAAGATCACATCCTCTTGGACAAATACTCAAAACCTTTACCTGTTATAGCCTTTTTTGATACAGGAGCTGCATGCTCTATCATAAACCCTGATCTACCACCAACCCACTGGCACACCTGTTCCAAGATTTCCGGGCTGCCAATGGCGAAAGATTCACAATCACCCAAATCAGTAAACCCATCCTCATTAAACTGTTCCCAAACCTGATCATAAAAAAGAAAGTTTATGGTTCCCACTTACCAGCCAAAGATCTCCTTGTTGGATTTGATATCCTGCAAGAATTACCCAGAATCAAATGGTCACCCTCTGGTTTAGCCTACAAAACCTTTACCCTTCCATGGTCTCCCTTACCTCATCTTTACCTACCCAACCCTTTGAAACCATCCGAGCCCGGCTCATAGAATTTTTGTGCTGAATCCCACAACCTTTTTGAAAAAATGTCCAAACCCTCTCTGGCAAAACCCTGATTTCTTTGTTACCCTACCTTCAAAAAGAATGAAGATATAAACCCAACTAAAGCCAGTCATAGTGGAATGACTCCTGAACATTATGAACTAGCTACTGCAGAACTTTCCCAGCTCCAAGCTGAAGGTCTTATTGAACCCACTGTTTCCCAATGGGCTTGTGAAGCTTTTTATGTCAACAAGCGCTCTGAACAAGTTCGAGGAAAAATGAGATTGGTCGTCAACTATCAACCCTTGAACCAGTTCCTGCTTGATGATAAATTCCCTCTTCCCAACCGCCCTTTTTATTCAAACGATTGGCTCAAGCAAAAATATTTTCAAAGTTTGATTTAAAGGCTGGCTTTTGGCAATTGGGAATCTACCCTGATGAAAGACACAAGACTGCTTTCTGTATTCCAAATCACCACTTCCAATGGACTGTTATGCCGTTTGGTCTGAAGATTGCACCCTCGTTCTTCCAAAGAGCTATGGTGAAGATTTTAAACCATTGGAATATGATACATTAATTTATATTGATGATATCCTACTGTTCTCACCCACAGAAGAACATCACCAGAATCTGCTTGAAAAGTTTCAATGCTCCTTGTTCAATATGGGGTAATGCTTTCAGAAAAGAAGATGGTTATCGGACAACCTACTGTTGATTTTCTTGGGATGACAATCACCCAAGGAAAATTTCAGCCTCAACCTCACATCTGTCACCATCTCCACCAGTTCCCTGATCAACTCAACTTAGCCAAACAAGTTCAACAATCTTAGGAGTTGTTAACTACATGCGAGATTTTATCCCCAGAATTGCTCAGTTTGTTTCCCCACTCTCCAAGCTTCTTAAGAAAATTCTTTTCAATGGACAGATGAACAAACCAAGGCAGTTCAGATCTCTGAAAGCCAAAGCAAAGATACTCCTAGCCCTGCAAATTCCTTACCCTGATAGCAAATTATTCTTCAAACAGATGCAAGTAACCAGTACTGGGGTGCTGCTTTCCTCACTGATAACAATGGCAAAAGGAATATCTGTGCTTATGCAAGTGGACAATTCAAACCCTCCGAACAACATTATCATTCAACATTCAAAGAAATTCTGCTGTTCGCCGAGGTATTGAAAAATTCCAATTTCATCTCATTGGATGCAGATTTCTTATCGAAATGGACATGTCTTCCTTTCCAAAAATACTTCAACTCAAAAGAAAAATACTCCCTAATGCTCAACTCCTCAGATGGGTAGAATGGTTTTCTCAATGGAATTTTGAGGTCAAACACCTTCAAGGTAAAAGAAATGTTCTTACAGATTTTCTTTCCAGAAACCCAGTCCAAACCAACTCAGTTGTTCCCTGCATTTGTACCATAACCCCTGACCCAAACCATCCCTCTTCCTCTACTGGTCCACAACAAGATTCTCCCCCACCAGATCCTCCAGATCCATCACATATCCCTGTCCAACCCGTTTATCCTGTATTCAATCTCCCTCCAGATATTCAATCCAGGATAATGAGTCGCACAAGATCACCACCCAGCCACTCCAGACTAAATGGCTAAGGTTTCTTACTGTCCTGATATCCAAACATGGCTTATGTCTCAAAGGTTTGATTTTCCCTTTGATAACCCTTTTCTCACCATGTTCCAGATTCCCGAAATGAATATAATTTACCTAAAGAGGCTTATGCTTTTTCTGGTATCTTTGTGAAGAACATACCATCCCCTTCCTCTTTGATTCATGGTCCCTTTTCAGCCTACCCTATTACAATCAACCTTCCCTAATTCCAGACCCTAATCCAAACCCCCGAGCCTGGAATCTTTCACCTTACTAACTTGGTTCAATCCTGTTGAGACATGGTTAGCATTACTCAGAACCCATTATCATAGATATGTCCTTATTACCCTCAGAAAAGAACCTGTCTTTTTCCTACTGGATACCATTTTCCCAGTCGACCCCCTTGATGATCCCCATCTTGCACAGTCATTAAACCCTAATATCTCCCTTTACTATTTCCATAATTGTGGGCATATCAGAGCTTATTATGAACACAACCTAGCCAACTACACCATCTGAAGAAACTGCCACCTTGATTGGTTCCCATTTCTCCAAACCATGATTATGCTTAACCACAAAGAACAGTACCAGCTTCCCCTTGATCAGTTAGTTACTAATTATCAATGGAAGTTCTCCCATTCAAATGAATCTAAGCTCATCCAAATACTGTTTGAAACACATCCAAAAACAGTACCTACTTTTGAACTTACAGAGATGCTCAGTGCCTATCACCATGCACCGCCACATTCTCACATCTTCTGCCGAGGACCCAGCTGGCGTCCCTACTTTCCTCTGGATCAAGATAACACTTCAGATGATGATGAACCCCCAGAGATTCTCCAACACAGCAGCACTGATAGTGATTAATTCCTGACCCCTACCAAGCCGTGGAACTCATCCTGCATTTCCAGCGCCTTATCCCGCATTTCCAACTGCATGTCTGATATGTAATAAATAAAAGATGGCGTCCTTTTGTCTGATATTTCACCCGCTGTCTATCAAACCACTTATTTTTATGTGTTTTGTCAAAAAGTCTGTAAAATATCCGAGAGGTACTGTAGCAAAGTACTGTAGCAAATGTACTGTAGCAGTGTCACTGTAGCAATCAGTCTGACAAGCTGTCACTGTAGCTATCACTGTAGCTGTCACTGTAGCTGTCGGGTACTGTAGCAAGTTACTATAGACTACTGAAAAAAAAAAAAAAGATGTTTGGCTATTCGTCTATAAATACCACCCTTCCCCTACATGTAAAGGCAGAGATTCGGAGAAGCCGAAAAACAGAGCTATGCTGGTTATTGTATTCTCTTGTTCAATAATATTATCAGTCTTTTGTATATCAGTCTTTTGTAAGAATTTTTTCTTTCTCTTTTCTTTATTGTCTGTGTTTACGTTATTTTGGAAATCGTCTGTGTTATCGTTTTTAAGACTGCTTCTAATCACTTCCTCATCACCTCCGCGTCTATGATCCTGCTTCCGTCTGTGTAGAAATGGTATCAGAGCCTTCATCTTAACTTTGGTTGTTCAATTCTTGGATTAGTATGCTCTCTGCTTGCACTTCGTGTGATCTGGCAGATCAGAAAACCAGAATTTGAACTCTTCAATTCTTGGATTAGTATGCTCTCTGCTTGCACTTCGTGTGATCTGGCAGATCAGAAAACCAGAATTTGAACTCTTCTCTAAGTTTATATCCAGCTAAAGAGCTGTCGAGCTGTCAGTAAGTCCTCAGGAGAAGGCAGTTTAAGCTCAGACAGGATACCTGTTCGGTCTAAACCTACGAGAAGTTCAAACCCTTAACCTTTCACCCTGGTTCAACCATGTCACAGTTACGGAGGTCTTCTTCTGCTTCATCTACATCTACTTCTTCTTTTACTTCTAATGTTTATCCTGATGGTACTGCAAGGTCCATTAGAGAGTCTGTATATGATGTATCTTATCATCCTAGTGCAGATATAATCCTCCCTTCTAATATCCCTGTCCTTAGTCCATATATGGCTTATTCTAAACCTAGTAAGTCTTTAAAAACAAAAATTGTCCGTGCTTTTGGTAACGGCCAGCAGAAACTTTGTAAGGAACACATTCAAGCTTCTCCAATGCACCAGTATACAATTCCTGCAACTGGAAAAGAGCAGTTACTTACTCTTTCCCTCCAGAAAATTTACCTCAACAGTGGCTAACAGATGGCTACTCTCACATCCATTGGGGAGCTTGTTCGTCTAGCTCTACTTTCCATGGCAGAAAGGTTTACCAGTTGTCTCCCGTATAGCTCTTCTTAATTCTACCTTTGTACAGTATCAACATGCCTGTATTGGTACTGTCCAAACGCCACATTTCTCACTCTTCTGCCAAGGACCAGTGGCGTCCCTACTTTCCTCTGGATCAAGATAACATTTCAGATGATGATGAACCCCCAGAGATTCTCAACACAGCAGCACTGATAGTGATTAATTCCTGACCCATGTTCTTTGTCATAACTTGATAAATGATTGCAGGCGTGTAAATCTGCAGTAGCTTGATAATCATTTTTTTGGCTTTTGCTTTTGTTTTCTTCTTCTCCTTGATTGGTGCTGATGGAATGGGATTATTGATAGGGGGAAGGATACCATAGCAGTCGTTTTCATTATCATTGCCAAGGTTGACTGAATTGAAGCTTTCTGTCGAATTGGAGTCCTCACTTGATTCTTTGTTCTGATAATGATTCTAATGCAGCTAAACAATTGCTGTTTTAATTCCTTTTTGATGCTGTAGCTGCAAGTTTTGATATATACTGACTTTTTTTAAGAAGGAACTGAGGAGTTGTTGATGTTGTTAATACTGGATGCTGGTGGAAATATTTATCAATTGCTGTGGGAGTAACCCTGTCAATTTTAAATTACTCCCACCATTTGACTTTAATTCTGCGGATTAGTGATGAAATGGTTGGTCCTTGATGAAAATATTCCCATTGGATAATCCAAGTAAGAAGAGAATTGTTGAAAGAAATAGAATAAATGAGGGAATTGGTTCATGGGAAAATGAGATGGGATTTTAAATCGATCTTGATAAGTCTAAAGGCCTTGATGAGCTTGTTGAGGTAATATTTCTGGTACTTGGCCCAACATGTTCCACCATTCGATGAACCATGCTGGAAGGTTTTGATGGAATTTGTGTGGAAGTAAAACGTCCAAGAATGTCTGGAATGTTTTATTTGATGATAAAGGTGTGGTACCGGGCTTTTTGATAATCCCAGTAATTGTAGGTGGATGGAACAAATGCTGAGAAAACTAGCGAATTGGTTTGGATGTGCTCCCCAATCTTCAATAGATAAGATTTTGATAATCTGACATGTTGAATAGGCTATTTGGGTTTGGTCAAATTTATCTGGATAATGTTTAAATGATACTGATTCAGTGTCAATTAGTATAAATTCATAAAATTTTAGGCTTTCATAGAATTTGAAGTGACAAAAATGGTTATTTGGTAGAAATATGGTTTGAAGAAGATTATGGATAACTTGGTAATTTGGTGGATTTGTGAATGGGGTTTTCATATTCTTGAGATAATCTGGTAATAAGATAGGTTTGTGGTTAGGAAAATATTGTGATTTTGATGATACGGAAATTTGAGAATTGGTGTGGGGTTTGCCGATACCACCACATTTTTTGATGAAGAGGCTATGGGGCCAAGAGCCACCATAGATGATGAAAAGGACGTGTAGCCACCTCTTTGATGACCCAATTGCGACTGTTTGAGCAAAACTCTTATTAGCCACTTGGTTTAATATCTGTTGTTGTTGTCTTTCTTCTTCAAGTAACTGAGTATACCAGTCACTGGGAGATATGGAAGGACCCTGGGAATGGTAGTTGGTAAGGGTGTGGTTTGGCTAGAGGATGATTTCATAGGTATCATAGCATATGACTCTTTGATATTGGTTGTTGGTTGATGAAGGTGGTCTAATAGGTTTAGGAGGCATGGTTTCCTTGCAAGAATTCACGGGTAATGAAATCAGGGATGGAATTTGCTTCTCCTTTGATGTATTCAATCTTATAATCAAAACGTGATAAATCGCTTGCCATCTTGCAAAATTGTGTTTGATGCAATATGTTTGAACATCTTTTTTGTAAAACATACTTAGCAACGCTTACAATCAAGTCTGATTAAAATATTGATTTATAAATCACTTTGAAATTTTTGAATGCATAATACAATAGATAAATTTCTTTTTTAATAGTGCTATAATTCCTTTGGCATTAGTCCATGTTCTGATGTAACCCGACTAATTGTCTTGATGGTAGCCAGGAAGACGTTGTTTTAGAATACCACCGTATCCTAGATCTGATGCATTTGTTTCTACAATTTTATAGGCTAGAGGGTTTGCTATATGCAAACATGGTAAAGACTTAAGATGTTGCTTGAGTTGTTTGATAATTTGGGTATACTGAGGAGACCATGGAGGAGGATTTTTCTTAGCCTTTCTCTTAATGGAGCAGTAATGATATTAAGTTTTGTGATAATATTCTGAGATATAATTGAGGCTCCTTAAAAATCTCTGAAGTTGTTTTTTATCTTTAATTTCATTAGGAAATTTACTTGCAAATTCTAAAGCTCTTTCATTGGGGTAATTGTTCCTTGATCAATGTAATGTTCCAAGAAATCTTATCCTTGTTGAAAGAGATTAATTTTGATGGAGAAAGCACCAAACCATTTTTCTTTATAATATAAAGAAATGTGGTTTTAAATGCTTCCAATGAGATTGAATACTGTTTGGGAAGATTAATATATCATCAATGTATACTATTGAGAAATCAGAATATGGGTTAAAGATGTCATTCATGATTTTTTGAAATTCACTTGGAGCATTTTTAATCCAAAAGGCATTACATTCCATTCATATTGTCCAAAAGGGACGGTGAATGCGGTTTTTATATTTATCTGAATTCAAATATTTTAGATTTTCCAAAATCCAGATTTTAAATCAAATTTTGAATATATTTTAGCATGTACAAGTCTTTGGAGGAGGTCTTGCTTGTTAGGGATTGGATTATCTTATCCATTGCAAGACATCATTCAAAGGCTTGTAATTTATTACTAGCCTTGGAGTTCCTCTTTCTATTTCTGCATTTTTATTTACATAGAAAGCAGCACAACTCGAGGGAAATTTGGATGGTCTTATTAGGTTTTTGTCTAATAAATCTTGGGATTTCCTTTTTTGCAATAATCCAAGAGTTCTTGATTCATTTGGATAGGTTCTAGCTTTTGTTTTTAATCTTGATTCTTGAAAATCTTTAATATAAGGAAGGGTGACTATGTGACTTTTCCTTTTCCAAAATGCATTTGGAATAGTAGAGGAGACTTCTTTAATTATTTTATTTTTAAAATTTTCAATTGCTAATTGTATCTGACTATCTTGAAGTTGATTTTTGATTTGTTGACACAGCTTTTCTTGTTTTAGGAGCATTAGATATTTTTCTTTTGATATGATTTTTGAGATATTATTTATTTAGATTTTTTTATAGCTATATCTTTTAAAATATTCAAATCTTTAATATTTGGAGGATTAAGAAATTCAAATATAATTTCTTGGTCAAATATATTGGTAGAAATTCCTTTAGGAGATACAGTCAGGGTTTGGATAAGATTTAAGAAAGGTGTTCCTAATATTACTTCTCTATTTAAATCTTTTACTAAATAAATATAGTTTTATGCATATATTTTGATTACATACATGGGCCTCTGTTAATTTATATTTGACTTTTAATGGCATACCATTAACAGATGATAGTCTTTCTTTTGTTGGTTCAAAATATTTTATGGGTACTAATCCTTCTTGTATACAGTTAAGGTCAGCACCAGAATCAAAGAGTGCAGTAGTATTAATAGTATATTCTTTATTAATTACAATTTTTAATTTTACATTCCATTTTTGGTAGGATATTTGGGTTAATAGGAAAATATCATTTTTTTTATGTTCTTTACTATGAGTTAACAAGGTTTGTTGATCAGAGGTTGAGGCTGTAATATCATTAGAATGTTGATTTTTTAGAATTAATACTTGTTTTGTTAATTCTTGAATCTTTGATTTTGATAGTCCTAGTTCCTGTTTTAGAGTTATAATCTCTTTCTTAATTTCTTTTATTTCAAGTTTAATGTCTTCTATTGAAATTTTTTGTGATTTCTGAGGTTGTTTAGCCTTTTAATATTGAATCTAGATCATAACAATTTTCTACAACCTTTTCTTTATTCTTTTTAGTCTGTTGAAGGTTTTCTTTTAATTTTAATAAATAATTTCTTTTCAGCTGAGGGTCTTCTATATCTTCAATCATTTTCATAATTAGTTCTTGTTCTCTGGTAATAACATTATAATGACAGTTTTGCTTGATAATTTTGCTACTAGATGAATCATCAGATATTTCTATATTAGATTCAGTTGATGATGTGATATTATCTATTTCAAAGTCATCTTGAGAATTTGATTTTTCATATTCTGATTCAGAATTACTTAACATCAATATTTTCAATTGTTTTTTTGAGGTGCTCATCAACATCTAAGGAATTATTTTACTTTTTAATGAACAATTATTTTTATAATGTCCTAGTTTTCCACATTTATAACATGTTGAGGGTATTTTCTGATTGTTAATAGGCTTTTTCGATTTTTCTTATGTTGGAATTGATTTGGATTATTTTTGTAGGGTTTTTTTGTAAAAATTATCTTGACTAGGTTGTCTTTTCTTTTATAATAGGGTTTTGGTATTAGATTATAATGTTTTTTATGTTTTCTTGATGGAGGTAAGTTTTGTTTAGCTAATTCAAATTGTTCACCAAATGTGCCTAACTCTTTATGTGATTGTGTTAATTCTCTTTGTAATCTTTGGTTTAATTGAAAATTAGTACAAATTTCAAATGCTATGTCTTTTATAGTGTCTGATATATCTGGAAATGTTAAATGTTCATAAGGTATTATGCCTTCATTTTGTTCTCTTAATCTAGTTTTACTTTTTCAGCAAATAATCTTGGTAATCCATCAATAAATTTTTCTTTCCAGAATGGGAGACGCTGGTCATCTCTCATTCAAGTTTTGTTAAAAATGTTTCTTCATACCAGTGATAGTTTTGAAGTTTTGGACATTTTAAATTTGTTAAGATTATGGACGATCTTTCTTCAATTTTTGATGTGTTTCCTATAAAATATTTAACAATAGAAAATATTAGGGTATTGACAACGTCTTCTATTATTGTTGGATTATCAACTTCATCTTGGACTTTTATAGGTTCATTAAATTCATCCGTTTTGATAGCATTTAATATATTATCTTTTTTTGATTCAGTAAGGTATTTATCCCACCAAGTTTTGAGTCTTCCAGAAAATCCGGATATAAGAATTTCTGCTACGGCTTTATCATAACATTATTTTTTCATTTTGTAAGCACTTGCAACCATTGTCATTTCTTGTAATTTATTAATCTTTGATATTCTGTTAATCCATCTAAATTCCATTTATAGATTCCAGTACCTTTGAAAAATTGAGTTGGTTCAACTAATTCTTCATATTGTTGGTCTGGGAAAGATGGTCTTAGATAATAATTTTTTATTTGTTTTGTATTATGTTTGTTATGATTCCATCTGGCCATATTGATTGTTTGATTTTGAGGAGTAAAAGTTTCTAATATTTCTTCAACTTCTGTTCAGATAATTGTGATAATGTGTGGATGGCTTTTATTGATGGAGATGGTGTTTCAGGAGCAACCATAAATGTCAATGTGTTTGTAGTTTTTTAATCTTATTATCAATATCTTGTATTAGATCTTTATCTTTTAATTGAGTATTGATTTTCTTAGGAATTTCATGAGGAATAAATAAAGGTTTTTGATGTGAATTTTGACCTATTGCGGGTTCTGATTCTTGTAAATTATTTTCAATTCTATTTAATTGATCACTAATTGTTTTGAGGTTTGATTTGTAAAGTTATTTTGTTCTAGGATTTTTTGTATATCTCTAGATGTTATATCAGACTCTGATGGTGATTTCATTTTATAAGGTGAAGCCTTAATGATTGAATTTCTATATTGGATAGATATTTCTTCATGAGGTGGATGAGTAGAATGTTTAGTACCTTCTGATGTATTCCATTGTTGGGGTTTTTGGGTAATATTTATTTCTTTGGTAAAAGGATAATTTATAGAATTATTGGCAGCAAAATTTTCAAACCAATCAAAAAATCTAAAATGAGTTTTATAATTTTGAACAAGTTTGTAAAATTTTTCTCTTATTGGTATTCTGGCAACTTTATCAAAGTTTGATAAGAACCATTCTCTTTTTGATCGTTTTCGGATGATTCAAAATCTTTCTTTAATATACTTTTGTTTATAATAATTCTCTATCTATGACAAATATTTGAGGGTCGTCTTGCATTTGAGATTGAGTTGGGGACATATGTTCAGAAGATTTATCTATATATATATATAAAGTAGAGTCTAGTAACACTGTTACGCCACTTAGGATATAACTTGTATTACGGTTGTTAAATGTGACACCTAATTATAATTATCTTGCACCACATACGATTACATGTGCACTATGATTGTGACACGTGTATGATTACGACAGGTGTCACCTAATTATAGTTATCTTAATTATCTTATAAAGAAAATTGGTATTTTACATAACTATTACTTACTCACAATTTTTAATTTTATCCAAACTAGAATGTTCATAAATATCACTTGATATTTTTATTTAATCTACACTTCTATTATCATATAACTTCTTATTTTTTTTACATTTATTTTTATTTAAAGCATACTTTTATTTTTTTATGTTTTCTATGTTCTAGTAAATTATTATTTAAAACATAATAAATATTATTATTGTTAATAAACAAGATAATGCAAAAAAAATATTTACCTTGTTAAATAAAAGTTTTGATAATAAACATTATTATTATTATTAAACAAAATAATGTAAAAAAATAATTAGCCTATTAAATAAAGATTTTAATTTATTAACATAAATTTATAATTATGGATTTTAATTTATTAACATAAATTTATAATTACAATTGTCTTAATTTATAATTATATGATCTAAATGAAATTAGTATTGTATATAATTACTACATATTCAGAATTTATTAAAACGAGAATGTTCGTGAATATCACTTGATATTTTTATTGAATCGACACTTCTATCTAATTATCATATAATTCCTTTATTTTTAATTTCTTATAATTTAATAAATTATTATTTAAAAATAATAAATATAATAATAACTATTACTATTAAATAAAATAATGCAAAATATCATTAGATAAAATAAGTGGTATATCTTAAATTAAATTGTAATATTATTTATTAAAATTATATATATATATTATAATATTATTTATTAAAAAAATCAAACAATATTAGAAATTACAAAATAAAATTAACAATGGATAAATCATTTTAATTGAAGTACCACTCAAACTTTTATTGAATTTGGACTTTCAATTCAATCACAACAATATTATAATCGAAGCAAGATAAGACTTCAAAATGGTATTCTAATCTAAATAGAATAAAACTCTTCTACATATAAAATTTATAAATAAATATAAAGTCTTTTTTTCTTTTAAATTTATTGGAGATTTTTTATTACAACAATTTTCGCTTCGACTTTGCGATTTGCTAAGTACGTACTTACATTTTAATTTTTTGAAGTTTTTATATGTAATCGGTATATATTTTGTAAGTTTTTATATGTAACTGATATATACACATACTGTGGTAGAAATAATAAAGACAATAATTATAAAAATTGTTTAATTATATAAATAAGTGTTATTTTTGTTCTACCTTTTTAAATTTTTTCTTTTTATTTATTAGAATGAATTTAATTGAATCGATGTTATTGATAGTATCAATATTTTAATTGTTTTACGTTTATTATCTGCATAAATAATAATTAATATATATTATTTTCAAATATATTTCTATAATTTAACTGTTTTAGCATATGATAGTACGCTTAACTTAAGCATATAATATGACAAATCCGTGCATCATATCATATCACTTGTATATTTATACATATATATAAAGTAGAGTCTGGCAACGCACTGTGCTATGTAAGGCTTAATTTGTGTTACGGTTGTGACACGTGACACCTAATTATAACTATCATACACCACGTAGAACCTAATTTGGGCTACAGTTGTGACAAGTGTATGGTTATGACACGTGATACTTAATTATGGTTATCTTAATTATCTTTTAAAGAAACTAGTATTTTACATAATTATTACTTATTTACAATTTTTAATTTTTTTCAAACTAGAATATTCATGGATATCACTTCATATTTTTATTTAATTTACACATTATTTATCATATAATTTCTTATTTTTTATTTAGGACATATTTTCATTTTTATTTTCTAATAATTAGTATTTAAAACATGATAAATATTATTATTGTTATTAAACAAAATAATGCAAAAGAAATATTAACCCTGTTAAATAAAAGTTTTAATAATAAATGTTATTATTATTTTTAAATAAAATAATGTAAAAAAATAATTAGTCTACTAATTTATAATTATAATTATCTTAATTTATAATTACATAATCTAAATGAAATTAGTATTGTATATAATTATCATTTATTCATAATTTTTTTTAAAGTAGAATGTTCGTGGATATCACTTGATATTTTTATTTAATTTACACTTTTATTTATCATTTAACTTCTTATTTTTAATTTTTTATAATATAATAAATTATTCTTCAAAAATAGTAAATATTATAATTATTATTAAATAAAATAATACAAAAAATAAGTAACCTGTTAAATAAAAACATTAATTTATTAACAGATAACATGTCCTTTATTATTTATATCATTAGACAAAATAAGTTATATTTCTTAAATTAAATTGTAATATTTTCTATTAAAATTATATATATTGTAATATTATTTATTAAAAAAATAAACAATATTAGAAGTTAAAAAATAAAATTGGTAATGCATAAATGAAATGCTGTTCAAACTTTTATTGGATTTGGACTTTTAATTTACACTTCTATTTGTAATGTTACTTCTTATTTTTATTTTATTTAAAACATATTTTATTTTTTCCATGCTTTAATAAATTATTATTTAAAACATAATAAATATTATTATTGTTATTAAATAAAATAATGCAAGAAAATATTTTCCATGATAAATAAGGGGTTTAATAATAAATATTATTATTAAACAAAATAATAATCATGACACGTGACATCTACTTACAATTATCTTAAAGAATTTTATTTGTGTGATAATTTGAAACATAATTATCTTAATTTATAATTATATAATCTAAAAAGAATTAATATTGTACATAATTATTAGTTATTCATTTTATTTAATCTATACTTCTATTTATTATATAACTTTTTATTTGTTACTTTTATATATTTTATTTAATTATTATTTAAAACATAATAAATATTTTTTTGTTAAAAAATAATTCAAAAAATAATTATAATTAATAAATATTATTATTATTAAACAAAATAATGTAAAAAGAATAATTGGCCTGTTAAATAAAGATTTTAATTTTATTAATACCAATTTATAGTTATATAATCTGAAAAAATTAGTATTGTATATAATTACCACTTGTTTACAATTTTATTCAAACTAGAATGCTTATTGATTAATTTTAATAGTAATTAAATTTTATCAATTAGATAAATCCTAATACGAGTTATTGAATTAAAAATTTTATTAATCCCTATCTATTTAAATTCTATTAGATGACCATAAATAAAGAGAAGTAGGTAAAATATTTTTGAATAATCATATAATTTTTGTTACTATCTTAATATTATATAAAATATATGTATTAGTTGTAACATAATTGGATAATTTCAATCAATCATTTTTAAATATTTGGTATATATTGGATTAGATAACATATTCCTATTTGAAATAAAATATGAATTCACATGAAATTTTAACACACATGTCAAGTTTAAAAAAATATATAAAATAGCATTCATGCCCAGAAAAAATTTATTAGAATTTTATTATGATGGTTTTTATTTATATTTAACATGGTTGGAAGGAGGATGTGCATGAAGCATAATATTGTTTGTTTAATTGCTTTTGGGTCATTAAGATTGCGAATGAGTTTGCCATATTTAGTTTATTTTAGATGATATTCCTTTTATATTTAAATTATTTTTTTGTTTTTGTATTTATTTTTAACTTATTTTTAAATTGTTTATTAAAATATATAAGGTTTGACTTTTTAGATTTTATTCTATTTTTAATGTGATTGTTAATATTAGGTTTTTAAATTTTATTATATTTTTCATTACTGATAAAATTCTAATTTTTTTGTGTATCAAGTTTTAGGAAAAACTTATTCTTTACTATATTTTTTAATTTGTTCATTAAAAAATACAAGGTATGATTTTTTTTTAAATTTATTATAATTTTTAATGTGATTGTTTATATAATTTTTTTAGATTTTATTATTTTTTATTATTGTTAAAAAATAAATTTTTTGTATATTAATTTCAATGGAAGCCTCTTTTTAAGGTTATCTTTCAATTTATTTATTTAAAAATACAAGGTAGAATTTTTTAAATTTTATTTTATTTTTCTTTAATGTGAAAATATTATTGTACAATAATGATAAAAATTTATCAAAACATTAAACAATTTCTTATTTCAATTTTCTTAACTCTTTCATAAGACATAACTAAAATATTTTCTTATATTAATAAAATATTATATTTTCTTATTTTAATAAAATATTATATTTATTTTTATTAGATGATATTTCTTTATATTAAAATTATTTTTTTATTTATATATTTATTTTTTTGAGTTATTTTTAATTTGTTCATTCAAATATATAAGATCTGATTTTTTGGATTTTATTTTATTTTTAATGTGACTGTCAATTTAATTTTTATTATGAGTAAACTTAAATTTTTTTTATTACAGGAGAAGTCCCTTATTTAACTTATTTTTCAATTTGTTCATTCAAGAATACAAATATGATTTTTTTAAATTTATTCTATTTTCATTTAATTTGATTTTTAACCTAACTTTTTAGATTTTATTAAAATTTTCATTATTCTTAAAATTTTTGTATACTAAATATTGAATACTATTTAAATTTTATCTTAATTTATAATTATTTGTTAGAATTCTATTTGTTAATAAATTAAAATCTTTATTTAATAAGTTAATTAATTTTTCTTGCATATAATTTAATAGAAATTACTTTTTTAAATATTAAACTTTTATTAAAATTAAAATAAATATATAATATGACAAATCCGTGCATTGCACGGACTTTATCATCAGTGTACATATATATATCAAATTTATTTTCTACACCATAAATAATTCCTATTATATTACTTTCCAAACCATAAATTCTTTTGTTATTATTTTATTTTTCAAAAGATTCAATAAAATAAAAAGAGAAACACTTTTAATGTTAAAAAAAAAATTATCATGCTACTTTAAATATAAGACACCACTATACATATTCCTTATTTTAAGGGGACTTATGCCGTATTTCAATGAAACAGAACTAAAATGGTAAATGAATTCTTACATTTAGTATGTACAAATAAAATTAAAAATAAAATGATATGCATTGAAAAAATGAATGGACTATGGTGGGTCACTGCAGGGACAGCAGTGGGTCAATCAACCATTAAAATGTAATTATATTATAATATGATGCGTCTTTTCATATTTTTCATTAATGATTTTCTAATCAGATTTTGTTTAACTTTTATTTTTATTTTGAATTTAATTTTATTACATTGAATTAAGATGATTAGATTTGATGCAATTATATCCTGATCGTTGATTGATCTCCTGCAGTGGATTCTCCGACTGCAGCCTCCTCGAACCCGACTATGGTGCTGTTTGGAGCACAAAAAAAGTTCAAAAAATTCTAAAAAACTTCAAAAGTTTCACTTTTTCAAACTTCAAAAACTTTTAACTCTTTTGAAAAACTTATCAAAATCTGTTGGAACGAGTCAAAATGGTGCGTTCTAACAGATTTTATTAGATTTTTTAAAAGTTGAAGTGACATTTGTACCAAAAAGTTTTATAAAACTTTAAAAACTTTCAAGATTTTTCACTAAAATTATACCACGTGTTACTTTATATAATTTTTAATAATTTTATATCAAATCAAATACAAACATTTATCTATCATTTAAAATAACTTTATACACTCTAAATTTTAAAAAAAAATCACTTTTAGTTTTTTTTTTATTTTTTCCGGCTCCAAAGCATCCTATATATATATATATATATATATTAAAATTTAAATTTTGCGTAAAAGTATTTTAAAAAATAAGTGAGTCTCGTATTTTAAGTTTTCTCTCTTTTTCTTATGAATACTCGCTATTTTCTTTTTTTTTTTAACTCTCATTTATAGAATTAAAACCTTTTCTCCCTCCTTTTTCATCTTTCCAATTTTCCTTCAAATCAATGCACTTTTTAAACTCACCAAACGCGTCCATTAATGGGGACAGAGAAAGGAGAACCAGCATAAATGAAACTCCACGTCAGCCTGCTACCACACGTGGTGGTGTGCCTTTGGCTGCCACCGAGAAAGAATAAATATTGGTAATGATTAATGACCGTCAGAAGTTCCGTTCAATGCTTTCGCCAGTGATCAAATCATTTCTTCTTGCAACGCATGTGTGTTTAGAGTTATACATGTAAGTTTACATAAGAAAGGGCTCCGCGGGCGTAGTATGGTTAGTATTCGGACAGTAAATTACACTTAAGGATATAAGTTTGAGTCTTGGTAGCTGTAGTGTGAGAGTTTTACCCTCTTGTGGGAGTGACTCCTTGTATGGGAGTTTTACTTTCTTGTGGGGGTGACTCCTTGTGGGCACCAGGTACTGATCTTCCTGTCTAGGAGGCTGTCGTGTACCGCGATTTATCTCCTCCACCATTCCCTTGGGGTCGAGCGGTGGGAGCCCTGAGGGCGAGAGTATCGCCTTTTGCACCCAAGTTTACAGAAGAAAGAGTATCGTATCTAATATCCCTTTGACGAGGTGTAGAATGTTAAAATATTTTATAAATTTTTTAAAATTTTTAAAAATTATTCTTCTTATTTTATTAAAAAAATTATTAAATTATAAATTATTTTTATTTTATTTCACTTTTTATATTTTAAATATTCTATTAGTATTATAAATAAAAAATTTAAATTTTACAAAAATTTATAAAGATAATTAGAGTTCTAAACAGTCCTACCAATTACTCTTACACCAATTCGAGCACAATAATCGTAGTTAAGAATGTATTTGGAATGTAAAAAATTAATATAAATTAATGAAAATTATAATTTTATAATAAATTAAATTTTTATGAAAATTTAAGGTGACTTATTATATTTTATTGAGCCCATCCGACAAGCTTACTAACTTTTTAACTTTTAATTGCTTAATTTTTTTATTTTTTTTTATTTTTAAATGTCTAAATTTATTTTTTTATATTAATTTTTTTAAATTATGAAGGTTCAAAATGTCAAATTAAAAAAATAAAAAGGGGGTCGAGAAGATACTTTCATATTAAAACCCTAGTTGTCTGTCTTCAAATATCTCTCCGCTGGCTAGTCCCTTGTCATTTTTTTTTTACGTAGTCCCTCTCACTATCGTCAGCTCGATCTTGTGCATCAAAATCAGGGAGATTGAAAGCTTCTCGATGATGATCATCTTCAGGTTTGTTCATTTCTGTGCTGGACCCTTCATAATTTGCAGCTCTGTTTCGCCCACTGTTGGCTCTCAGTAAATTGGGCTGAAGCTTTTGCCATTTTCTTTCTCAGCATTAATTGGTTTCAATCCAAGCATTTCTACTTCCGCGGTGCGACTGTTCGTTTTGAGAAACATTCTTGGTCGAAGATTTTTTCGGAGAGTGTTGGAAGCCTTTCAGTTTTTTGATTGGTGGTGTGTGAATTCGAGCCTTCGAGACCGGAGTTTCAACTTTCTATACCTCTGTAAAATGTTTCTATTCTTTTGTTTTGTTTCTGGTTATAACAGTCGGAAACAGATTGACGTCGGTATGGCTATTTTATGGTAAAAGAAACTCGACTTTCAAAGGAGATTGAAGTCAAATCATAACCAGTTGTTCTTTACTATTTTGGCGGTAGAACTCTTTGACTGATTTGATATTTGTTGACATACGCTGAGAATTTTTTCCCGTACGTGCATTCTCACTCCCTGTTTTGACGCAGAGTTTGGTACGAGCTGATTCAAAACTTCAACTCAGTCGAGTCATTTCATATCTGCACGAGCCTGTTTCTGTGACTTTTTAATCCTTGAGACCTGAGACTAAAACCTCAACGTCGAGGTCAAACTCTCCTATTAAGCTCAGTTTTCCGGAAATTGCTGCGAGGAGAGATTTGTCTTCACCAATCGCTTGATGGTCGGCATTTTGCTGATTTTCTTGGAGATCCAACGATCTGTTTAGTGCCTTTTATCTCCGACGCTTTTAACCAGTTTCCGATGTACCTTGCGCGTAATTTCTTTGCGCCGATGATAACAACTCCATTGTTGAGGCGGCGAATCAATTTGGTTGCGAAGACATTTGCAGTTGGACTCCTGATTATTGCATTTCATACAGATACTGGTGTGTCGACTTTACTGTTTCGTTTTCTTCTCGTCTGTCTGTTGTTCAATAAACAACTAATTAACAATAATGTTCATCCATTTCACTGTAATTTTGTTGCATGACTAAGCTTTGATCATCTTTCCCCGGAGTTGATCGCAGTAGCTTCTGAAGGAAGCAACGCCACACTCTTTGCACTACACCATCGCAAGCTCCTCCATCGCGGTGAGCTAAAAACCCTAACCTTTCGTATATTGTCAATCTCCTCTTTCATATATTTTTTCGTTTCTTTCTAGTAAAGAAGAATTTCCGGGCTCTCTGCTATCAAATTTCTGTATTTTCTTGTCATGGGCTCGTACGGTGCACAAATTCGTTGAAATTTTTTGAAAAATTTTATTATATTTTTACACATTTTTATTTTTATTTAATTTAAAAGAAATTTAATTTTTTAAAAATAATCGATAACTAGAGATTAATTAATTAAATAATAAATTTTTTTTACTGTTCTCAGTCTACACTTTTAATCTATCGAATGATATTTTTTAACTTTTTTTTTTTTACGATGTTAGAAATCGTTTTAACGAATTCGCACATTTAATTTCTGTCTAAACGGATTGTAAAAACTATTTCGACGAAGTATAGTGTAAAAAAATTATGACTCATACAAAATTTTAAATTTATTTAAACAGAAATTTAATATCTCAAAATGAGAATTTTTCTATTTATATAAAAAAATATTATTTAAGATATATACACCAAATATAAAAAATTTTTTAAATAATATTTTATCTCATTTTTTATTACTCCAAACAGACCTTATTTTTGCTCGTCGCCGGTTAACTTTTTGATATATATTTGTTTAACAAACCAATGGTACTGGACGTATAACGATCCGACACAGAACCCTGACCGTGCTCAGATAATGGGAACGGCTCTGTTGTACTGGGAGAAAGGTACTCCAAGGAAGGTGTACGTTAACCTCTCCTTTTTTTTTTTTTTTTTGTAACTAAGAGTTGGTTTGTTACTTTATAAATTTAATAAATTTTTATAAAGTTAAAAATATTTTTTTACTCACTATTTAAACTACGAAATTATAATTTTTATCGATTTATATTAACTTTTTTTTTACTTTTAAATGTAAACATTGAAGCAAGAGAGATTACTTTTTTTTTTTTTTATCTCAAATGTCTATTTCAAGTCATCGTCCCATTATAAATGTACATTAATTGATATTTTAAATAATTTCACTATTAATACATATTTATATAAGACAAATTTAAAGCGAAAGATCTGAATTTCTCTATTTACTGTTGAATTTTTACTGATATCTTACTCTATTTAACGTTTGAATTTTTATTGACATCTTACTAGCCGTAAGTCAAAATTCTCTTATTTAGTATGCCAATTTTAAGCTTATTTTTTATTTTATATTTTTAAAAATAACAATAATAACACAGAGTACATTTAATTACTCGTATTTTAAAATTTATTTTACAAAATAAAAAATATGTCTACACATAAAATATAAAATAATAAAAAAAGACTAAAAGTAATTTTAAGTTGGTCTTTTGACCTAAAACACAAAAAATTTCAAAATATAAAAAATAAAATGTTAAACTAAATATATTTTTAATATTTTTAAAATATAAATCTTAAGAAAAAAAAAATTAAAGTAAAAACTAAAAGCCACTTAATATTCTCACCTTTTTTTGGTATGGAGCCAAAGGCTAGTTACCTAGCTTCATTTTTCCAGCTGGCAAAATCTAACTTTTTGTACCCTTTGTCAAAAGTGTTTTTAATCAATGTGGCGTTTGGAATGAAAAAAATAATAAAATTTAATAAAATAAAAAATAAATAATTTTAATAATTTTTAACAGACCAGCCACTCTTTAAATTTCTGTGAGGTGGAGTCTGGCTTTTAGTGGGATGTGTGCCCCTCAGCCGGCTTCTCTCTCTCTCTCTCTCACACGCGCACACAGAGCGTGCATTTTTGTTTTGTTTGTGCGTGATTTATGCGCAATTAGCAGCAACGCACGCACGCACAGAGAACGCGCATTTATGTTTTGTTTGCGCGTGATTTATGCGCAATCAGCAGCAACAAGAGTGGTGGAGCCGCACAGAATATGGGGAGAGAAATGTTCCAAATCGGACATTGTAATAACCCAGGGCCCAACAGCACCCCTTCCCAACGGCATACCCACATATACGGTGGAGATCGTGAACGCGTGTGTCACCGGCTGCGACATCTCCGGCATCCACCTCAGCTGCGGCTGGTTCAGCTCCGCCCGTCTCATCAACCCTCGCATCTTCAAGCGCCTCCGTTACGGCGACTGCCTCGTCAACGATGGCCAGCCTCTCGTTAATGGCCGCGCCATCTCCTTCCAATACGCCAACACCTTCCTTTACCCCCTCTCTGTTTCCTCAGTCATTTGCTAAAACTTTGTGCTGCATTACACGAACCATACACCGCAATTGACAGATAACACTATGAGTTTGTCTCTCTCTCTCTCTCTCTTTTTTCCCCCTCCTCCTCCTCCTCTTAATCTTCTTCACTTTCTTCTTCTACGGGCTCCAGAGTGAGGATACCATTGTCATTTTGGTTCAGGATTCGAAGATTCAAGGGGTTGTGTCGTTTGTATAAAGTGAAGGGATAAAAGTGGTTGTATATTTGTGAATGAGATGATTTTTAAATTTTGAGAGAAGTGCCTCTTGTTTTGGTCTTTTCTTTTTTCATTTGCTGGGCAGATAACGATGTAAAAGCCCAAGAAAAAGAGAGAATTCTGCATCTTCTATTTTAGGCTTCGTCTGGCATTCGTAACTGTTACAGTAACTGCTAGAGAGCAGTTATTGTAGTGGTGAGTTAGATTTATCTTTTTATATTTTAATATTTTTAAAAAATTTTTAAGAATAAAAATATCAAATTTAATTAAAACTTAAAATTCACTTAAAAAAGTTATATTTTTTTCACAAACACAAAAATAGTTGACTTATTTTAACTCAACTACTTTCTTTTCTAAACCAAGTCTTAGCTTGTAGTGTTTTAGTTCCGTTGTTGTTGTTGTTATTATTATTATTTAAATTTTGTAAACAAATAATAAAAATATGTTTATTAAATTTGTTTAAGTTTTTTTGTTTAAAAAAATAAAAATTTAAAAAAAAAACATAAAAAAATATTTTCATTTTATTTTTTTCTCTTTTATAAATTTTTAGAGTGTGATTAACACACTGAAAAATACTAAAATTTTTTTAAAATTTATGAAAATCTGAAAAAATTATTATTTTTTATTTTACTGTTCGAATTATAAACTCACAAATTATTTTAAATTATCTCACTTTTTGTCACTCCGACCATAGTCTTCGTCAACTGCTGTAGATTAATTGTGCTTAGTTCAAGAGTAAGGGCATTTTGAACAATTTTTCTATTCTAAGAAACTCCACGTGATGGAGAAGGGAATGAGAATTTTTTGATTTTAACAGATTTTTATCTGTTTCTTTAAATAGGGATTCACCAAAATAATTTCTTATATTTAAGAATTATTTTAGCTTCCTAAGCCGTTATTTTAATATTTTTTATTTTTTATTAAAATAAAATTTATAATTGACATTGGAATGAAAACTTTTGAAAATAAAAATAATAGAAAAAGATTTAAGATTGAATATATTAATGCAAGAGGAAATGGTATGGGAAACTTGTTAGAGAGTAAATTGAATAGAAAAAACCTGTAAATTAGAAAATAGTATTTTTGTATTTTAGAAAATTTGTTTAGGGGAACTGTTTGATATCCTCACAATTCACATTTTTGACAATGGCTTATCAAAACGATAAAAGAATGGGTACAAGGTAAAAAAGAGGTAAGAGAAGTGTAATTTTTTTTTTTTTTAGAGTAAAATTTATTTTTTACGCTCTATCGTCCGCTTGATGCATCGAATTAACAATTGTCTTCCAATTCAAAACTTATATAAAGGGGATGAAAAATTACAACTCTCCCCAAAAACCTCTTCTAGTATGTTTGTGATAAAGTTCGGTGGATGAAAAAAATAAATAAATAAGTTGAAGTAAAAGTTAAAAGGGTAAAATGAGATAGAGAGATGTTTAATTTATTGAATTTTTTAGATGTTTGAAAAATGAAAAGAAAATAAATAGGCATTTGTTAAAAAAATAAAAATTTATTTAATTAATTATAAAAATGAGTGCTCGTAGATAACTTTATTTTTCCATTTTTTTTCATCTACAAATTCACGTTCCAAACACACTTTTAAGAATGGCATCCCACATGCTACCAAGATGGCCAGATAAATGGTCCTCCTCTCTCTCTCTCTCTCTCTCTCTCTCTCTCTCCAATGGACCCTATGTTCATGCCCAAAGAAGAACCCCCCCCCCCCCCCCCCCCGGCGGCGGGGCGAGGAAGGAAAAGGGGGAAATGATAGAAAAGAATAGAAGGGAAAAAGAAGAAACTCTTCGGTTCAACAACTAATCTGGGCCCAATCAGACGTGGAAAAATAAAATTATCCCTGATCCAAGATAAAACTTAGGGAGTGTTTGGTTGGAAAAAAAGTTAGGCAAAAAGTACAGTAAAAGTATAAAGATTTGATGTAAAGGTGATATATGGTAAAATTTAATTAGAAGAAAGTACAAATTTTTTGTAATTTTTGGTAAGTTTTGGTATTTAGTTGGAGGCCAAATAGTCTCTTAACGTCTAAACATTCAAAATGGCCCAAATAATAATAAGTTGTCAAAATAAAATATCAATATTACGATGGTAATTTTTTTTACGTGAACTCAAATCGATCCAAATTTGTTATACTAATAAGAAACTTGTTGAAGAATAATTTCAAATTTTTTGGGGGAAACTGTAAACGAGTTGTAAGATAAAATAATCATTTTTTATTTGAGTTTGAATTATACCAATATTTACTTAGCCGATAAGTAGAGTTGATTAGGTTAGCCTAGGACTCGTTAACCTGACCAACTTGGTCTTATTTTTTATAGGTTTAGATAATAGAAAATTTTCGTGAGACTAGCTTGGACATAAATTTAAGTATGAAGTTATTTGCAAGTTAAACTTAGATTTATGTGTATTATCTAAGCACAAATCACTTTCAATAAATAATTAATATTATTATAATTTTATATATAATACATAATATATATTTTTGATTGGGCTTATGGATGTGCTTGAACTCACCTATTTGTTTTAAAGCTGAGCTTGTGATATCACAAAGGCCAAAAAATATTGGGTTGGGTTAGGATTGGGCAAAACATATAAATGTAATATCTATACATGAGCTTTACTCGAGTCCACCTTTAGTTAGCTTTATTGGTGAGAAATATAGCAAGTAATATTTCTTAGTCATTTAGGAAGCTAAAATGCAAATAAGGGCTAAAAATGTCATTTTTTTAATTGAGATCGGATTAGATTGAAACTTGATTATTTAATAAGAAACATGTTAAGTGATAATTTTTAGCATTTTAAGAATTCTAAAATATAAATATGGGCTAAAAATAGTTTGCAAGTAAAACTCGCTCTAAGTTTGGGTCTGTTCTAAATTTTTTTAGCTATTAAGATACAAGTTGATAAAGTCTGGAATACAAATATGGGTAAAATTGGGTCCAAATCGTTGGTGACTGAGGAGCGTAGTTGAGGTAGTCCACTGTATTGAGAAGGAAGTGTTAGGCAATCCAAAGAGATTCGCTGATTCAGGGGTAAAAAGAAAACCAGTCTGATCTCAGGTTATGCCTGGAATGATAACTGTCTAATATTCTCCAGTACGACGTCGTAAAGCTTTTTTAATAAAGGGAGTCACCAGTAAAACGGAATATATACCGTCCAAAAATATGTACGTATAAATAGCGAGGCGGTGACATGAAGAGGCGGCGGGAGGAGGAGATGGATATCGTTTGGCAAACGCCGGCGAACCCGCCGGAGAGCCACGATTACATCTTGCGAAACGGTAATGCGAAAAAAATTTAAATCCAGCAAAAGCACGGTTTTTATCTTCTTCGCATTTTGTGCAGAAATTGAATTGATTTCGAAGCTTAAGTATTTTTTTTTTTTGGGCGGGAATTGTTTTGCAGGTGTACGCTACGTGAGACCTTACTACTTCGAGTTCATCTGTCACGTATGTATAGTTCTTTCGCTAAGCAGTGATCGATTTATCTGTTGTTTTGATGGCCCAAAGGCGTTTCCGGTTGAAAAATCCCCTCTTTGAACCCTAATTATCATTTGAATGTTCTGATTTTATCTTGAGCAGGTCAAGAATCGCTGGGCAGGGAAGACCATTGTTGATCTATTTGCTGAAGAATTCAAAGGCCGGCCATATGATTACTATGTATGTTCACTTGTTCTTCACTGGAATTTGTTGCTTAAACTTATTTTCTGATTCTGAGTTCATTCTGTTTAATGCCTAGAATGGCTTCCAAAATGCCTTTCTGTATTATTATTATTATTGTTATTATTATTATTATTATTGTGGTTGTGCCACTCTGGAACGAAGCCATGATTCATTTACCGGGGGCAGATTTAGGTCTAGAAAAAATTACATCTAACACCATTTATTATATTTGGTCAACAAAAATACGTTAATAAAACCTAATATACAACAACATTGTTGTTATATTTCAGCATCTACAAAAGATTTAGCTTCATTTACATAATTATCAATCAATAAAGTAGTACCCGACCACTTGTTATGTTATGAAATCCATCAATAATTAAATTTGGAGTGAAGTTATATGTGATTTCTTTTTAACTGTGTATGAGTAAGGCATTTTCAAGTAAATTAGCTTCCATTATGTCCCAAACTTTTGTTTTAACAACACTTGTATAGCTACGGACGAAGCCAAGATTTTTGGTTAGGAGGGGCTAACTTTTTTTTTTTCCTTAGGTTGAATTCAGACCTAGGAAAAAAATTATAATTAATATTATAAATTATATTTAGTGAATAAAAAATAAAATAAATTAATATATATGCATAGATGGACTTTCAAATTTTGGATTATGGCAGTGTTTGGAGTTCCAAAATTTGGCAAAAAAAAAAGGGGGTAAATTTTGGATTGTTAAGTGTTTGATGTGTTCCTTGAAAATTGTGAAAAAGTTGGTAAAAGTTGAAAAAAATGGTAAAAATTGATGAAAGTTGAATTTTTTTTAATAAAAGTTAGAGATTTTTTTGGTAAAAGTCGGATAAAAATAGAGATTTTTAGTATGGAGAAAGTTGATAAAAGTTGAAGATTTTTGGAGAAAGTTGGAGATTTTTTAATGCATCCTATATATAACAATTGAAAAAAGAAATAGTTCAATTTTAAGGAGGTTGATTCATAGCTATTTTTTTTAATCCAAAAATTTTATGTACTGGTGGTGGGGTTTTCCTAACCAAGGTCAATTGTTTTTTAAAATTTCAGGGGGTCAAACTATAATAGAATTTTTTTTTATGATTAAAATTTTACATGTATAGGCAGCATTTTTCAAATTTAGGAGGGCCATGGCCACCCTTGGCCCTAAGGGAGGTTTGTCCCTGCTTGTAGCAGAAAATACATGTTCTGTAGTCGCAATAAAAGCTGTCAAAATTTCATTTTGCAAGAAGTAACATTGTCTTTTGGTTTTCCTTCTTTATTTTTTATTTTTATTTATTCAACTTTCCAAGTATTATTTGACGTTGGGTGATTTATAAGGCGCTTGAAATTTTAAATTATTGGACTAGTGACTAGTTGGGCTATCAAAATTTTGAATATATAAGGATTAAGGAAAAAAAATATCTTCAAGATGGGGGCTGGTCCATAGCCTAAAAATTCAAATGTATGAGTGAAGTTTCTGAAGGCCAAGGGGTTGGCCCCCCTTGGCCCTAGCTAGCCTCATCCTTGGTGCCACTCTATCAGATAGTTGTGATTGCCATAGGAATGCTGCTTCTGAGAAAGATTCTTTTGAGAGTGTGTCATTGGATGCTTTGGTTGACTTTGGCTGGAACAGACTATAATGGGCAATATTTTACTCTATAAACATGAAGAACTGTATTCATTTCATACATTTTATGTAAGAGCCTGAGTTCAGGAGTCATACCTTAAGAGATTGTAGGTTTCTGCTGTTAAATCTGGACGGATACAAGTTGATGGAGATATGGTGCCTATTTCGTACATAGTTCAGCCATCGCAAAAAATAAGCCATTTCTTACACAGGTTTGTTGTGCTCAACTCTGGCATATCCATTAGTTTTGATGAAGAATTTTTTTTTAACAGTTACAATGACTTGTATATGTGTTATTCCTATTTTTCTTTTTAGTTTTAAATTTTAATGTTCAATCTCTTTCATTTTTTCATGAAGTTGTTAATCTTTAGTCTTGATTAAGAGCTATCCCTGAAGTTATAAAACTAGTAGATAATAGACCAAAGGTTGTAGGCATGAACCACCAGTGAGGGCATGGGAGGTCTCAATTCTGCAGAAAGAACCAGATGTGGTGACTGTATGTAAACCTGCATCTGTCCCGGTAAGCAGCAGTTCTTGAGGATGTTAATCTGCTGATGTTTTTAGCTATATTCATCGTGGTTATTATGAATTCATTCTCACTTGGCTTCACTGAGGCTTTCACATGATCAAATCCTTTTGCCAACTTTTGTGAAATGTTTTTTGGCAAAAAGGGGCATCTCATATGGTTCAACCTTTTGCTATGTTACATTTGAACATATAAATAGGCACATACTATTTTTTGTTGCCCCTAAGAAAGTATGCCTCGCTTTCCTTTGGAGACTATTTACAACCAAATGAGCAGGAGGCGCATGGGAAGCTTTTTATGGAACATATGTTCTCCTAGGACCAATTTATCCTTTTTTGGTAAGTTAGTGAGTAGGTTTTGGCCGAATGTGTTCTTTTATTCTTAAAAATAATTAAATATAATTTTGGCCGAATGTGCTATACGTAATTGCGCGAGCAGAGGGACATGGATGTATTAGTAGGCAGGCTACATTATCCAAGGATGTAGCATTTCTCTTCTTCTTCTTCATGTTGTAGCCCTGACATGCGTTCATTCTTACTGAGAAAGAGAAGTGTTTCCACTTCACAACCTAACCTGAGTTAATGCTTATTGAGTTCTGTAGGAATTAATATTGCAGCTCTCTACTGTGCTGTAGGTGCATCCATGTGGTCAATATCGTAAAAACACAGTTGTTGGCATCCTTCAAGCAGAACATGGCTTGGCGCCTCTATTTCGTATCCAGCCTATGCTTTGCAGCAAGATCATCCTACTTCGACACAGGCATATTTTGATTGTAATTTCCAATTCTATATTGATACTAGTAATTGTGCCATTGAACAAATCAAACGGTTGAAAATATCCCAAATTTAAATTATTGAGCTTCTTTGTTACATAGATAATTTGTCATTCCCTGACACATAAAATTTAATCTTATCTCCTTCTATTTCTACTTCTTTTATTTTTTTTGCTTTGTTCTTCCTGGTAAAATTTTGCTTTTGTTTCTCTCTTTATTTTGCTTTATCAATCCCTTGACACTAAGATGTCAGCCATTCATCGACTGGATCGATTGGTATCTGGACTCCTTATCATAGCCAGAAGTGCTTCTAAGGCTGACCTTTTTAGGCAACAGGTAAGCTGTCTGCTTCTATATTGCTTCATAGGAAAGCTTTCTGCTACTATATTGGTTTATAGGGAAGCTTTCTGCTATTATATTGGTTTATAGGAAATCCAAGCAATATAGCCAATAATAAAAGGAAAAGGCGAGGCTGACATTGCACATGACAGCGGGCTTGGCGACCGTTAGATTAAAATCCAGTGGTCTAGATGCATTTATATATTTTTAATCTTAAAATTGTGTGAATGAATCTAGGCCATTAAATTTAGATCCAACGGTCTGAATTTAATGTTTGAGCAATGTCAGACCCCTCCCCCCCCCACCCCAGGGGCGTCCTAATAAAAGTGCTCTTTTATCAAAAGGTTTTGTTCAACATCAATACAAGGAAATCATATTTTATTATTATTGGTTTGCGTGATTGTTTTGCTTATTCTAAAAGTCATATTTATGTCATATTATGGTCATACTCACAGAATTAGTGAGGCAGATGTATCTTGCATCAATTTATACTCTTCCTGTATTCTTGTTTTTTTTTTTTTTTTTTTCCCCTTCGCTTTTTCCATTACTACCCCTACCACTATTTTGAAGCATGCATACCAATGTCCAATTGACAACGTATCATCTCTTTCTAGTCATGTCTTTTAACATGAAGTTTAGGTAGTGCATCTCAATTATGAACCATTACTGTCAGGTTAACACAATCAAAATCACCTCTAATTGCTGGCAATAGCACTTCTGTAGCCATTCTATCTGTGGACACCAACATTGAATATCCAATTCATCAAACACTGCAATAGTGGTGGTTATCTCTATCTACTTTTGAAGTTTGCAAACAACAGAAGCCCCACCCAAACCATCAATGTGCCCAACAAATTGTGTTGCTAATCTCACTCCTCATCTCTGACTCAATATCATCCCTACTCTCAGAAATTACGCATGTTAATTTCACCACTGATGATAATCACCACCTCTTACATATCTGCTGATATCACGATGTGACTGCTGGATTTACTAGCAACATATCCAGTTTCCACTGCCCAAACTACGGAGGACCATTCATCAACAAGCTTACCAGTCTTCATGTTGTGTTCTTTATTAGCTGAGTAGATTTAAAGAAATGCAAATGGATATTGAACTCTGGTTAATATCATGATCAAGCAGCAAATTTTGACACTTCTGGTAGGGCATTGCAAAATCTCCTGCTTGACCATCCTTGTAAATCTACAATGATTGTAAGAGCCAACATGTCAACATATTGCAGGTGCTTGCTTAACCACAATTCCTTACATATAACATACTGTAGAATTTAAAATAAAGATTGCATACCGACATGTTACTTAACTGTGGAAACAGATTATTATACCATGTAATTTGAGGACATGTGTTGCTTAACCCAACAGTATGACCAGTAATTTTTTTGGGAGAAAATAAGAGATATTGTTATCCCATCAAGTTTAAATGGCCAGAGAAGAAACTTTTCATCCTCTACAGACCTCTTTTTTCCTCCCCTAACCTAGCTGCCACCATCAATATGCAGTGGTCATTTTAAATATTTTTCCCCTTGTTCTTGTTGTTGGAAGCGTTCGTATCTAGTAATGAAGACTATGTCTCTTGCTTATTTCATAAAGTGATGGTTGTTTAAACATTAAAGTAGGTTGTGGTTGTTCCAGATTGAAGCTGAGAAGGTGCAGAAACAGTATGTTGCGAAGGTCACTGGAGTATTTCCAGAGGATGAGGTATTCTAAAGTTGAATCTTGGGTGATTCATGCAACACATTCAACATTGGTATTAAGTTCAAATATTTTTGTTCTTTTTTTGTTTGATCTTTTGTAATTTCTGTATCACATCTATGTAATTCTTTCTTTCCAGCAAGTTGTGAATGTCAATGTAAATTACAATGCTCGAGAAGGGAGGAGCACAGTGGAGGTAGAGATTTTTATTTCCTGTTCATTGGTCTTGTAGATGGCTATTTTTCTATCTAGAATATGAACAGTTCAGGAGTCATTAATTTATGATTTCAATTACATCGGCCTTATCATGTATTTTTGATGGTTTGGTATTGGATGCCTCAGTTTATCCCTTTGTTATTCTTTATTATCTTCTAATATTTTCAATGGTTGGAAAAGCATTTTTACATCATGGGTAACATCTCATTTTGGGCTATACTAGGGGAGGAACACTGGAGGTTTAAAATTGATACCTGGAAAGAATATTCTGACAATTGGCCTTGAATCTCAAGTGTAATGATGTTTTGCATTTTGAAGAACAAAATTGAGTATTTTGTATTTCTGCCTTGAAACTGCAGGTAGATTTTTTGGAACCAGTTAGATTTTTACATGCATATCCCTCTCACACCCATGCGCGAACACAAACAACACACAATCCCTATTTATGTAATTCGTGGAGATCTAGATTAGTAATGTACCAATTTCTTGGAATTTCTATGTTACTTGTGGTGGCTTACAAGGGCAGCTTGCAAATTGTAGATACATGCACACACATCACACGATCCCTAATGTAGTTCATAGATATCTGGGTTAGTAAGATACAAATTTCTTGGGGTTTCTATAATACATGTGGTGGCTTAAAAGGGCAGCTTGCAAATTGCAGATACATGCACCTTTTTTTTTTTTTTTTGGGAAAGGTACACACACACACACCTGCTATTGTTTTTTATTTTATTTTATTTTTTTTTCAATTAATGTGATTATTGTTTTCTATGTTTTGGGCATGTTGGAGGATTCATAAAACCAGCATATTTTATATAATTTTCTTTGTTTGTTTTTCACACTTCTCAACTCACCTTGACTTAGCCTTTCCTAAACTAAATGAGTATATGGCAATCACATAAAACACTAGATGCATTCCTCCACTTAATCCAGCCACCTTAATTTTGTGCGCAACATCCCCAACAATTTCTCTTTCCGCTTATATAATGGACTCTTAAGTGCCGAAATTGTCTACTCATTAAGTATTTCTTTAACCTTCAATGTTAACTATTAATTCATTTATATCTTAGTTACTACTAAATTTATATTCCACATATTAAATTTCAGTACTAATTATCCTATATTTTTGTGATTCTAACAGTTCTCTCCCCATTTCTAATTTAGCATTTATTCCATCTCTTGTTTAGTCTACCAAAACTAACTATATACCAATCCATGGCATATTTTCTTGTATACGTTAAGTGAATTCAAACTTCTATTGCAAGATAAATGTTGCATTTTGTATAGCAGCACCAGCATGGAATAATAATTGTGCACAATCACCAGTCCACTACTTTGATGATGAATTAAAAAGAAATGTTCTGTTTGGAAAATTTCCTTCTAGACTGATCGAGCTAGTGCTTTTTGACTCCTTGCTGTTATTACATGTAAATGAAACCCCATATATTTTTTATTGAGGAATCCAGAGGCATATTTAGCAACCATACTGAATTGTTAAGCATCATTTTGTGGTCACAGGTGGAATCTGTTGGAAGTGGTGTTCCTCCGCTGAAGGGAAAGTCTGCCTGTACAAAATTTACTAGAATTAGTACCAATGGGACTTATAGCATTGTTCTTTGTGAACCAATTACAGGCAGAACTCATCAGGTAAAAAGATCTCCTATTTGAGGAACTTATTTTTGTCCGTTACTTGCATTAAAAAAAGAGAGAAGTTTTCTTGGCGTCTAATTTTCCTCTTCTATTTTGGTGTCATACTTGATTCATCTCCAGTTGACCTTAACCTGTGCACCGCACACATGCATATGAACATATCTCTGCTTTCGCCTTTCTTTCGTTTCCTGTTACAATTTTGCATTCAGGATCACTAATCTTCTTTTACTTTTCTCTAAGAACAATGATTATTCTTCTGGTACTCAGTGATGCTGTCATATCTACACGTGATTGGACTCTGCTATTATATTGCTTTAATTTCCAGATTTAAACTTTTAGAAGTATGGTTGTTGAGCTCCTAAATGGTTTCAATTAGTTCTTTATTGCAATTACTGTCGAATCTTTATTGCAATTACTGCTTTCGACGATTTAATCATACAACTTGCATTTGAATAATCCAGTTTGAAGTATTAAACTACCCACTTACCTACTTCAAAACTCTCTCTCTCTCTCTCCACCCCTCCCCACCCTGTAGATTCGTGTCCATCTGCAGCATACTGGCCATCCTATAGCCAACGATGTGCTTTACCTCTCTGAAGCTGTTGTTGATCGTTCTACCAAAGGATTTGGTGCTGATAGAGCTGCAGCTAAGTCAGCCCACTCTATGTCATCCAATCCCGATGAAGACTGTTATGCTTGTTCTGAAGAGAACTCCAAGGAAGATTTTAGCATTGATCCTATGTGCACAAACTGCCCCAATTTGGCTCCTATAGGGTAATAAACTTTTTCACAAACAGCTTGATACTTGATGGAATGTATTTAAATAAGTTGTTGCTTGGAGGAGTATCTGTCAAGTTTTTATGGTTTCCTTTAAATGGTAGTTTTAATCTATACTTCTCCCTGTGTGTGTACGGTCCATCCATCCATTATTTTATTTTATTGCATTTATTTTTCCTTGTTTTTGGTCAGATTTGTGCATGTGTGCTTGGGGGCGTTGAAATTGTGGGAATGCAGATTTTGGGTTTTTACTGATGGTGTAGTTTCAGCTAATGAAACCAAGAATGCCGATTTGGAGTTTTTGAGAAATGCCTCTTTTTAAAAAGTTTTAGGAGGCTTGATTGCAGGCAAAATGAATTGCTTTGAGATAGTTTTTGTCCTTATGTTATTATATTTTGAGAATATTATTTTTTTTACTTTTTTGTGTCCAAATTTGGCATGTACTCGTATTTGTCATTTTTGGTAATTTTTGCTTTTTATGATGATTTCTTTTATTTTTCTTGATTTAAGTCTTATTAGGATTTTGTTAAGTCAAGTATATGTAATGCCTATGGGCTATGCAGTTTGGTTGAGTTTTATTTGATTAATAATATATAGAGTTAATTCTCTTTATGTTGTTTTGAGTAATTTTTGAAAACCTAGCAATTGTTGCCTGCGTGGTATTTTATGTTTAGAAATTCAACAAACTTGTGGAAGGTGTTTATTCTGTATTTTCCACCACCATGATGCCCTTGTCTTCGACTTTGGCTGACAAGTGCTCGGTTCAATTGCAGATACGATGGACACGAGGAGGGTCTATGGCTACATTGTGTTCGATATACTGGACCTGGGTGGACTTACGAATGTCCGTATCCAGAGTGGGCATTGCTTGACTGATCTTTTCGTTTAATTTGAATTTTTTTTTTCCCCATTTCATATGATCAATTTGCAAGCGAAGTGTGTTGTCCTTTCTGTCTCCTTTTACATCAGATTGTGTAAAGATTATTAATGGATTATTCTTATCTGGAGGGAAATCCAATTTTGAAGTCTATATAAGAACAAATGGCAGGTTTAAGCAGTTGAATGTTGTGCAATGTAAGATTTCTTCTCGTTTTACTTGATTTCATGCCATTGGCAGCCGTTGTATTATTTTTTAGCAGGGGTTTGTGGGAAGTTATGGTTCCCTCTTAATTCTTTGATGTGAGATAGCGTTTGATTAAAAAAAAAAAAAAAAAAAAACTAGTAGTTGAGCTATTATTTATCAACTTTTTTTTTTTAAATGCTAAATTTATTTTTACCAAACCAAATCAAATCAAATCAAGTGTTTTTCCAATAGGTGAGGTCGGCTATATGAATATATGAATTTGACAACGTTAATCAAATCTGTTTAAGGTCATGTCCTCCGTTAGATTCAGGTAGGTAAGGTTATGTTTAGTAGTTTCTTTTCAATTTTTCTTGGGTTTTCCTCTCTCTCTCTCTCTTATTCTTGGTAATTTTCATACTTTCACACTTTCTAAAAGGTGTTTCCGTTGGAAACCTTCTAATATGGCCGATAAATTTATTTTTTTATATTTATTTATTTTTAAACCTTGAAAGATAAAAATGACAAAAAATATTAAATTAATAAAAAGTTAAAAATTATTTTTTTTAAATAAAAAACTTAATTTTTTAGTAATTAGTTATTAAAAAAGGTAACTTTTTTTCTTCTATCTAAAAGTCTGAAGGCTGTATAAATGAAACTTCCCAGAGTTTCTAGCTGCTGTGCGCTCGCAGGGTTAAAAGGTGAGATGAGTGCCCTCTGACCCAGAAATTTTGGATAGCAGAAGAAGTGTGATGAAGGGAGCTCTCCGAATCTATATGTACTATTTATGAGGTATTTATATCGATAAAAAGTGAGGTAAAAGATAATTTAAAATAATTTGTAAATTTGTAATTCGTTTAATAAAATAAAAAAATAAGTTTTTAAGCTTTTTAAAAATTTTTAGAATTTTTAACGTTTTTTAATCTTAATGTAGGAGTTTTGGAAACATCTTAGATGTTTTTTTTTCCATCTTTTTTAATTATTTTTTCTGTAAAAAAAAATTAATTTTCAATGTCACATGGAAGAAAAATTTCAGAGTTTTTGCACTATGGACTTTTATGGATTAGTTGGGTAAAAAACCTTAAATTAGCTTTTGTGGTAGACCCTTTTTTTTTCCCTCCCTGTCTGTAGCCTTTTCTTTTTTAAATTTTATTTTAAGCATTTTTTCTAATTGTTAAAAAAATGAGTTGCAAACATAAATGTTTAAAAAAGAAAAGAAAAGAAAAGAAACTAAACTACGGAAAAATCTTAAGGAGGAACTTTTCTTCAAAGTTTTCTTCCATTTGACAAAATTTTTCATGCATGAGGGGAACAAATTCTAAAATTTTCTTTTCTAATTTATTTATTATTTATTGTTAATTCTATTTTTATTTTTATCTTCCCTCTTAGCTTGGGAGTTGGGACAACTCAGCTACAGTAAAAACTCTTCCTGCTTTTTCTTAACGTTTCTCTTCTTTTTATTTGCTGCCACAAAAAAAAAAAAAAAAAAAAAAAAAAAAAAAAAAAAAAAAATCAGACGGCAGTAGAACCTTTATTTGGCTTTTGACGCTGCAAGCTCCGCCCGTTTCACTGAAGAGTCAAGATTTTTTCACGGTCGATTCAACTGATCCTATTCGAAACCATGGGATTCATCGACTCTCGGATCAGGACTCGTCTCTGCATCCCCAGATTCCTCCTCCTATGCACTCTCTTCACCGCTCTGGGTGCCTTACTACTCAACCTGAGCTCCATCGATACCCCGACCGGACTTCCCGTTCCGGCCAAAACCCGGCCTGAACCGATCAACCCGGTGGATCCAGTTAACGTAAGTCGAAGCTCTACTAGCAATCGGCGGTCGCCGAAGTCCTGCGCGACTGTCGAAGAAATGGGAAAGGAGGCTGCTTCCGGGCTAGCAGTTTGGAAGGAAAGCCTCAGAGTTCGAAGAATCATTCGCAACCATTTCGAATTGCACGGTACGTTCGGTTTCTTTATTTAATTATGTTTGAAGTACGTCGCTCTGTTTGGTTGCTGAGAAAACAGAGGAAAGTAAGAGGAAAGTTAAAAGGACAGTTTTTCTAGTGTATTTAATTCTTCTTTGCCAGCACACCACTGTCAATTGTGAAATAGTGTATTGAAGGCTAGCTTCTTGAGTTTGAAACTTAATGGGAAATTCTATCAGTTTGATGCGCCCGAGATTTGATGGTTCATTTGCATTGGATTTTGTTACGTCAGTTCCATAGTGATTTACCAATGTTTCTGTGTTCTGTTAAGGGCATTACTAGTTTCGCTTTGAAGTTCATTGTAAATTCTAAACTGCCTTTATGACTATCGAAATTCCGGTTCATATAAATATGAAGATATTTTTTGAGAGGTGCTGTTTTTGGTAGATTCAGTTTTTTGTATAGTTCTTATTTAAACTTGTTGGAATGACTGTCTCAGTTTCACTTGTAGTGGGCTGTAGTTATACCTACATTGAATTGCTTCTCGACAATAACTCACCGAATGGACTCAGGAACATCATGGATTTGAAATGTGCAGGAGCCTAGGCTATGTTTGGTGGATTTGTGGAAAGGGGGGGGGGGGAATAAGTTGATGGAAAATAAAATTACAGGTATATGTTTTTTTTTTTTTTCCATATTTTATCAAGTAAACAATAAATTCTTTTCACAAATACTTTTTTCATTTTCTTATCATTTTTCTTACTCAACCGAAAAAGAAATAAGTTGGACTTTTGTCAATTCATTTTGCTTTCATACCATTTTCTTTTAATTTTTCCCCCTCCACAAATCCGTGTTCCAAACCCAGTATAGGTGAATTTGATTTTTTGTGGTTTGACCAGTTGACATTCCTAGAGGGTACCAATAAGCGATCTTTGTTTGTTGATTCATCATCTATGACATCTACCTATACCATAATTCCAATCAACAGATTCAATGATTTTCATTATCTAAATGAACCTGGAACATATAATTGGAAGGTGATTCAGTAATTCATTTCCATGACAACAAGATGGACTCTCTTTCTCCGGAGTACCAAAGGCAAGCATGTCTTCATTACGAGTATACTACACAATGACTATGCTGTGGATTTGCCCCTTCCATGGTGTTCTTTTGACACTCATGTTCATTCAAGCATATTTTATTCTGTTTGTTAAGTCCAATAGTTTCCAGACTGATTACATGAGTGCTACTTCCAATGTGGGTAAAATGAAGTTCCACTCTCAATTTACTTTTGTATGATTATTTATTTATTTATCCTTTTTTTTATATATAAAAAAAAAGCTATTATAGACCTATCAATTTAGATTTCCATCCTGTTGCTTGCTGAATTCATGTTTACAATAACCATTACTGTTTCTTGCTATGTCATAAAACATTAACCTTCAAGGCCTAACCCCCGAAGAACATGAACATGTATGATTTTCAGTAATCAATACATGCGGTTCCTATTTCAGGAGCTTCAAAAGTTCGACAGCTGCCGCCTGAGCAGTTCTGCAGGCAAGGTTTTGTGTTGGGGAAGGCATCAGAAGCAGGTTTCGGAAATGAAATGTATAAGATACTGACTGCTGCTGGAATTAGTGTCATGTTAAATCGGTCACTTGTCATCGGGCAAACCAGGCATATTGGTTCTTTCTCATTCCTTTCTTTCTTCCATTTTCTATTGTCTTCTTACTTGCTTTTTTATTTTTAATTTTATTATTTATTTAATTTTTGGAAAAAAGAGTGGCTTTGGAGCAATGATAAGATTGTTTCGTTGCAACTTGGGGATTATGGGTTCGCAGCCTCTTTGCAAGAAGGGGTAAGATTGCATATATTTAACTTTCCCCACACCCCACAATGCGAGAGCCTCATGCACTGTGACCTACCCCAAAATTTGAATTTTGGTAATAGCACCAATAATTAGCTTGGCCTGTGTATTACCAAATTAAGTTTGATAATCGCTAAAACCTTGACTTAAATGTACTTCTCTTGTTGGTTTTTACCGTTGAAAGTTGTGAATGACAATTTACCACCTTTAAAGACGTTCCTTGACTTATATGTTGATGGCCCCAAACATTGGCTTTATTTCACAATATCATGCAACACTGTACCAATATGAGTCTTTCCCAGTTATAAGGTTAACTTGACATTATGCCCTAACTAATGGTAAATTACAATAAGTTATGTGCTCTGACTACTGCTATACTTCCACATCTGCAGGGGAAAATTTCCGTTTGAGAGTTATCTTTCTTACACGAATCTTGCTTTTACTTTGAAAGAAGTGAAGCATCTATGGAGATTGAATGATTGTATGGGGAAGTATGGAAGGCGTCTGATTGTCAGGACTGATGATTTTGAGAAGCCCAGGGAAACAAATGTCCTGTGCAGTAATTGGAGAAAATGGAAACAGCCAATCATATGGTAAAGTGAGAAATATTTTGGCTTCCAATTTCTTAGTTTTGATCATTATCATGAGGGTTCCTTCCTCAGGTTTCAAGGTACAACGGATGCTGTAGCTGCTCAGTTTTTCCTGAAGAACATACACCCACAGATGAGGAGAGCTAGTTCTGCTTTATTTGGGAAGACGGAACTTCTCCAGTCAAGACCTAATATATTTGGAGAGCTGATGAGAGTGATCATATCTCCTTCAAGAATTGTTGAAGAAGCTGTAAACTGGGTGCTTAATGGAGGTCCTGATCCTCATCTAGCCCTGCACATGCGCATGCTAACAAACAGGTACTTATCTAAACTACTTTTATTTGACTCGTCTAATTTGCTGGTGGAGAAGCAAATGATATTTTTGATGCCAAAGATTGAATAGCAAGCAATGAAGATATCCTGGAAACTGAAGTATCTTAATTTTGGATGTTAGAACACTGAAAATGTCACTCTGATTGCTACCCAGCGTGTTGATTTAGCTTTAAATATGTAACTCAGCTTGACCACAAGGTTTTGATTTGCTTATAGGTCTCCAAGAGCTGTAAATGCAGCTTTGAATTGCATTAAAAAGGCCCTGCTTAGATGTTGCCACCATGTGTCGAGACCTCGTGTGGTTTTGGTATCTGATACACCATCAGTTATTAATGATATCAAGCCAAAGCTGCAGGAATTCGTGGAGGTAAATTGCTTGGTGTGAGGTCTTTTAAATTTTCTTACTAGTTTCTATCTGTTAAAAAAATAAAAAGAAATAAAAGAAAACTGGAAAAATTCTGTATATTAAATTATATTAAACTGTCTTGAATACAATAGAATAGCAACCCTATTTATAGAAGTGCCAAAGTAGAATCAGAATAAGAATAGGAAACTAAATTAGAATAGGAATAGGAAATTATAAGAAAACCTATAATGAAAAGGAAAATGATTTTCTAATTATAATTTCTAAATTTCTATATTTTATATATGTCAACACCCTCCCGCAAACTCAAGATAGGAAATGAGAGACCAACTTGAGTTTGGAGACTAAGAACTCGAAAGCAGTCACGAATACGCCGTAGTTTTGAGAGATTACACGCCTTGAGAGAGCTACTAACGCGCCTCGAAATCACAAAAAAAACGTAGATCCAAATCTACTAATTCGCCTCAAGGTCACAAAAAAAAAACATAGATCCAAATCTACTAACGTGTCTCGAGGTCACAAAAACGTAGATTTAAATCTATTAACGCGCCTCGAGGTCACAAAAACGTAGATCACGAGCCTAGATCTACTAACGCGCCTCGAGGTCACAAAAACGTAGATTACGAGCCAAAATCTATTAATGAGCCTCGAGGTCACAAAAACGTAATCACGAGCCAAAATCTATTAACGCGCCTCGAGGTCACAAAAGTGTAGATCAGGAGCTCCGATCTACTAACGTGCCTCGAGGACACAAACGTAGATCAGGGAGAAACGTGTTGAATGACCAAGATACGCAAAGCCAAGACCGCAAGATAGCATGTGCATGTATTAAACAGAGTGATCGGGGTCTTCAATAGAAAAATTGAAGCAGCAACAAATATCTCCAAAAGAGAAACTTAAAATTTAAAAATTTCTTAAAAAACTAGACATGGAAATAAAAGTAATATGAAATTGGGTAAAGCAATAGCGGAGGCGACTGTGATGGCAGGAAGGGCAGCACCAACAGCCAAAGATGAGACCGTTGGGTGCCTAAGCTACCTAGGATCAAAAACTATGAGCTCTGATGCCATGTTAAAAAAATAAAAAAAAGGAAACTGGAAAAATTCTGTATATTAAATTATATTAAACTGTCTTGAATACAATAGAATAGCAAACCTATTTATAGAGGTGCCAAAGTAGAATCAGAATAAGAATATGAAACTAAATTAGAATAGGAATAGGAAATAATAAGAAAACCTATAATGAAAAGGAAAATGATTTCCTAATTATAATTTCTAAATTTCTATATTTTGTATATGTCAACACTATCAATGCTATATGTACTCAGATATGAGTGTCGAGTATGGATATGTGTATCAAAATTTTAAATTTAGAATATTGGGATATAAATCCAAAATTTAGTTATAGAGATGTAGAGATGTGGACACATGGTGAAATTTCATAAAATTTAAGGGCTCATTTGGTTTGTTTTTCTATTTTTTGTTTGTTGTTTGTTGTTTTCTATTTTCTGTTTTGAACTCATTTTCCATTTTATACTTTTGAAAATAAGAAAAAAGTTTAAACCGTATTTGGTTACTTGTGTTTTCAAAATTTATTTTCGAAAATAGAAAATGAACTTACACATAAAATAAAAAATGACAAAAAGTTGTTTTGAGTGTTTTTAATCCAAAATAAGGAAAATTTCAAAATAACGAAAATAGAGCATTTTGTGTTTCTTTATTTTAAGATTTTTAAAACATAAAATGAAAATAGAAAACAGAAAATAGAAAAACAAATTAAATGTCACCTAAATGTTGTATACTGTATGGTATATATGAATAGTTATTCTTTGGGAATATACTTGAGATTAAATGACATTTACAGAAAAATGAGTTTTTTATTTACTACTCGTGTGAAAAGTTAGAAAACTTTCTTTATCATTAGATCTAAACTTCAGTTTTTTCCGAACGTGCACAAGAGTTGAGAGCACATATCCCTATATCCTTACTCTCGGTCTGTTATCATATCCAGTGAACACAGGTACAATAAGGGAAAACAGAAGTCTCTGTAATGTAACACATGTTTCCATGGGGGTACCATTGTAGTCTATGGAACTTTCCTAGTTAGATCTATGAAATGTATTAAACTTTCTATTCAATTATGCAAGCTACCACCCTTTATTGTATCAAACTCCATTTGTGCTCTCCCAGGTTCTTCACTTTGATTACAAGAAGTTTGAAGGAAATATTTCTGCTAAAAAAATAGCTAGAATGCCGCAGTTGGGTTTTAGAGTTCGGGACTGGGGACCAGCACCAAGGTGGGTTGCCTTTGTGGACTTCTTTCTAGCTTCACGAGCCAAACATGCTGTTGTTTCCGGAGCCCACAGACGTGTTGGAACCACCTATGCGCAGCTTGTTGCTGCATTGGCAGCATCTCACCAACTTAGTAAGTTCAAAGTTGATAGCTTTTGTGCTGATGCAACACTTCCCAGGAAGGCCTGTTGTTTGTTTACATTCTCTCTCTCTCTTCCCCTCTCTTTTTCCAGATGAAAACTATGCGGCAAATTTCTCGTTCTTCAGCAGTTTTCAAAGCAATTTGTTAGCAGAAGGCTTGCAAAAACAAATTGGATGGGGACATGCATGGAACAGATTTGCAGGTCCATTGAGCTGTCGGAATCAACGGGATCAATGTGCAATCACACCATTTCTTCCCCCGGGCTGGTGGGATGCGATTTTGCAATCACCCATTCCCCGAGATGTCCATAGATTGGAAGCTTATGGTGTTAAACTCACTGGTTTTGGTACAGTCGATGAAAACCATCTCAGGGCTTTCTGTAGGTCAAGGAAAGACACTGTGAAAACCATTCCAATTGCTCGCAAATGTACCGGCTTGACTTGTGGTTAATTCTTGATTGTATGAATGCTTACTTTCACTTCCTTGATCTGTGGTCGTTGGGCAGGGCAAGGTTTTGGAGCTCAATTCTTTGGGAATTACTTCACTTGGGATATAACTTTTGGTAGTGTTGCAATTTGTTGACATTTTATTCATTTTTTTTTTTTTTGGAGTTGAATAAGGTGTATACATTTGAAGGAGAGCGGTGTAACGAAAGTTAAACAAGCGACTCTCTCAATAATTCGGTGCAAATCACAAAATAGTAATTAAATAACAAAAAGTTAGAAAATGTATAACGCACGATAATTTAACGTGAGAGAAACCTCTTCAATAAAAAGGGTAAAAAACCTCCCCCACAAAGTAACATGCCCAAATCTCTTTCACTATATTTAATAATAGGTACAATCAATGAGTTCTCTCTAGATATATTTAAGTTTGTTTAGTATGCTGTAAATCTCTGAATATTTTATTTTAAACGTTGTTTATTTTGGCTCCGTTTGGTAATGTTTTTATTTTTTGTTTTTTTATTTATATTTTAAAATTTTGTGAACTCGTAATAGAAACATGTTTAACAAACTTGTTTATGTTTTTCTATTTAAAAAAAAAAAATGAAAACATAAACAGAAAAACGTAAATATAAAAAATGTGTTTTCATTCTGATTTCTTTTTCTTTTGTCAATATTTTGTCAATTTTAAAACTTGTCTATTTTTGTTACATTACATAAAAATAAATTATTTTAATCAAATATTTTATTAAAAAAAGTTATTTTAATAAATAATATAATTAAATTCAATAAATTAAATTAATTATATAAATTAATATAATTTATTTTTAATAAATAATAAAACTAAATTAATTAATTAATTTAATTTAATAATTAATTATTGATAAATTATCTGAAATAAATATCATAATTAATTTATTTAATTTAATAATTAAATTAATTTATATAAAATAATTAATAATAAATAATTAAATTACATTAATTTATTTAATTTAATAATAATTATTAAATTATTTTAAATAAATATCATAATTAAATTAAATTATTTATGATTTAATTAATTTAATTTATATAAAATATATTTTATTAAATTATTTTAATAAATAATTAAATGAATTTAATTAATTTAAAAATAAATAATTTAATTTAATAATTAATCTAATTTAATTATTTATTTAATATGAAATATATTTTATTAAATTATTTTTAATAAAAATATAATTTAATATATTTTATATTTATTGAATTAAATGATTTTAATAAATAATTTACTTTATATTAATTAAATTAAATTAATATAAAATATATTTTATTAAGTTCTATTAATTTTTTAAAACTAATAAAATTAAATATTTTTTAAAATAAAAAATTAATAATTATAAACAAACTTATTTGAAACGCAGTTTCAGTTTCTATTTCAGAAAAAATAAACAGTAACAGAAAATAAAAAACACAAAACGGCCATAGAAAAATAACAACAAAAAATGACAGCGTTGTCAAACCGTTTATTTCAGTGCACGAATTATTAACTCACAACTTATCTCATTTTATTTCACTTTTTATAATTTCAAGCACATCCTTAGAGGTATACATTACAATACTTTCAACAACCATTCTCAATAACAAAATTTTGGTAACAACAAAGGAAAAACAAGAGTAAATTGAGAAAAAAATACTTCTCAAATCAGTAGTCCTAGTTTTGCTCAAAACAGACCAATCTGGAGACTTCCGTTTCCAATCTCTACCGTTTAGATTTAGAAAAATGAGTTTTGAACTTCATAACTGTTTGATGAAGATTGCGCAGCAACAAACCTTTTGCTGAATTTCTGTACTTTCTCACTGTTCATAGCAATAACTCTTCTTTGTTGTTTTCTCCAGGTTTCTATAATTAGGGTAGCACTTTTGGGCTTGATATTGGGCCAAAACATAGCCACACAAATTGGGTCATTCCAAATAGGAGAGATCTACAACAAGATGTTGAGTGAAAATTTGGACTATTGTGATTTGTATAAAAGCATTATCATTATTTATGAACACAAAAGCTCATGATAAATATTGGACTGTTGTGTTTTTTTTTTTTTTTTTGGTCTTTTTGAAAATTGTGATGTGTTGTTTGACTTGGAAGGCCCATTGGAAGCCCATGTAATGTTGTGGGATTGTGCTAATCAAATTTCTTTAATCAAATTTCTTTTAAATCAAGGAATCACAATCCTAATTGTCCAGGAAACAAATTAAGTCTTGTTTGGTCACATAATTTGCTAACACAAGAATTTAGACTTAACTGTAATTATATAGATATAATCACAATCCTAATTGTCTAGGAAACAAATTAAGTCTTGTTTGGTCACATAATTTGCTAACACAAGAATTTAGACTTCACTGTAATTATATAGAATAACAAATAAATTATAACAAATTAATTAATATTACTTGTTGTGATTTATAAAAACTTAAAATATTATTTTTTGTGATTTATAAAAACTTAATTGTGTTTTAATTTTTTTTTATAATAAAAAAGCTTACAAATAAAGAGTTTTTTATGAACAACTTAGGTTCAGTGTAATATTTGTTACGGCTCATGTTGAGTTAGAAAAAAAAATAATAAGACTCATTTATTGATAGAACAAAGCCTGAATGACATCAAACTCATTGGGGCTAGAGTCATTTACAACCTTGAATCTAGGTTACAAAGGATCATGAAAACTTGTTTAGGCTAGAGTCATTGATAATTGTAAACTTAGGTTATAAAATCTCATAAAAAGCATCTTAAAAACAAATTTGCTCACTACTAGACTATATTGATTGTCCTGGATAGTCCTTTTATTACAATTGAATTATAGTAATTACACTTGCCTTACCTTTTTTTCGTTCTAATATTTACCGTCTTATTTTAAAACTTTAATATAATGGATATTAACCGTTTCCTCTAATCAAGTATAGGATATCATATATATATAACAAGTTGGTTTTCCGCTCTAAGTCAAGGAAAAATATAACATAAAAAAGAGTTTTATGGTTAGAAAATTTTAATTTTATAAAGCTATCTGGCTAGAAATTAGGTGTAATTAAAAAGTCTCCCTATTATTCTTTGTTTTTCAACCAAAAAACAAAAAAAATTAAATATACCCTTTGAAGGAGATTCCAATTTGAACCGGGAAAAAGAACAAAAGTAAAAGATTTTGGCCAACTCCAACATGCAACTGTGCCTTCCATTAGGCGACAAAAACATACAAGTGGCCGAAAATTTTGTCAAATATTTGAAAGTGGACAATGATCTCATCTGAGTATTATTGTTGCGAAAAACATGCACGCTAAATTAAGATCTAGATTCCATGCACTTTTCAATGATATACGTACGCACATTCAACGGGCTATAACAAAAATTCAAATGAGGATTTTAATATTGTAGCAATGTAATTGAGAAGAATTGAAAGTGTAATATTTGAAAAAAAAATAATTCATGTTACACAACTAGAATAATTTAAAATATTTATTGATTAATCTTTTTTAAATAATAAATTAATATAAATACATTTTCATTATAATTAATATTATCACTGTTATATTATTTAGAAGAGGGGGTTATAATAAGGGAGTAACTGCAGTCGCTATAATTTGCTCGATAACGGAGCTATTTCAGCTATAATAAGAGGACAACTGCGGCTCTTGAATCGATATTACTCTAATTATATATTTTACGTTAAATTTTATATTTTAACAATTTTCCTTAAAAAAGAGAATTCATGTACCTAGAAGTTGAATATGCCCTAATTGGTGGCCCCATTTTCTTTTGCTTTGTGCAATTAATTTCTTCTTGAGAAGCAATGATAGCATTCATTCAATTAATTGGAGCTCAAAGGTTCCTCTCTCTCCAACACATTTTTCAAGTGGAAAAGTATATCGATCATTTTACATGTGATGGAGAAAGAAACTTGCCATTTGAATGTAAACACTTGACTGATAAAAAGTGGGCATTAGGCACAAAAAACTCGATCTAGAAATGCCAGCTTAAAAAAAAAAAATAACTCATAAACATACATAACATGATTATAACCCTACTCCATAATCCATTGTTGGCTTACCTTTCATATATATATATATATATATACATATATATAAAATTTAAGAAATTAAAATAATTAAATTAAAATTAATTTATTGGCTACTCAAATAATATCATAAATTTAAGGTTTTATATTTTATTTCTCTTTTTCCTTTCATTTTTCTTATCATTTTGTGTCCCCTTTCAAAATCCTCAATCCAAGATTTTGGTGAGAAGAAAAAGTAAAATATAAGAAAAAATGAAAAGAAGAAGAGTGGAAAAAAAGAAGAAAATATAAAATTTCAAATGCATATTATTATTTCTCAGAATTAAAAAATATATAAATAAAAGACATTCATCAACAAATTATTTTTAATATAAATATTTTTAATTTAATGGATCTCATGCATTTTTTTCTACTATTTGACACTACAGATCAAAGGATAGTAATTTTGAATCCACTCTTCATTTTTTTTAAATAAATTTTTAATTCAAGAATACTCTTAATAAAAACCAAGAAAGAGTATAGTGAGGCGTAATTGGAACTGCAAGAGCCAGCTGGACTACAATCTCCTTCATGATGGAATGTACGCACTCAGGGACCAGAAAACTTTTTATATATGTAAACACATTCACGGTGATAAAAGACGAAGATGAAACCCATAAGAAACATCGATCGATCTTTGTCAAAGTGTATAACTTGAGAAAATGCTTTAGTCATAGTCGAAAACATCATAAGAATACACACACACTAATACAGAAAGAGAGAAGCCATTTTACTTTCAATTTTCAGTACTTGCAATGCTTTTTTGAACTTTTTTCTTATTTTTATGTTTAATGACCTCAATTTAAATATCAAAAAAGAATATAGCTCATCCAATAATAATTGATACAAGCACGTAATCAAACAACAATAAAGAGTAACAAGATTATTGAGGGTAAAACTTTTACCAAAAAGCATTAAGTTAAAACCTTAGTTTGATCTCAGAGATTACTTAAATACTTTCACTATAAAATTAATTACAAAATTTTGCATATAATAAACCGACTCTTGAAACCTATTCTATAAACTATTTTCTTGACTCTTCGATGCACCATGACCAAGTGAAGAAGAAGTTTTCCGACTCCTTGGAAGACAAACAATTATTGAACTCCTTTAAGACGTCATGTAGAATATAAACAAAATTGCTAGTAATTATTTGATAATGCTTTCAATAAATCTCTAATCTATTTTCATAAATTCCTCTTTCCTATTGTTCTAAGACAAATTAGATATATATAAAACTACAAAAGTATTTCAATTGAGAAAGAAATTTGAATGAACAAAACTGCTCAAGCTCGAATTGCGGAGCATGCTAATACTTTTCAAGTACTTGAAGTTTTGAGTAAGCTACATGTATGTAGGCTACAGGAAACACAGCCCTTATTTCTTACTTATCGTAATAGCTTAGGGACAAGTCTCAATTCCATTCAAACTTAATTTGCTTTATCACTAAAAGTTCTAATTCAATTCTAGACTTTCTTGCACATCTAGAACTTGAATTAGAATACCAATTCTCTTAGAACTTCTACTAGACGTAAATCACTTCTCTATATTCTATTTGAAATCTGCCACTAAAAACTTTGTAATCTATTTTTGACAATTCCATAGCAAAGAGGCTCATTAAAAGCAACCCATTATTCCTGAAACTCACAAATAAATAAATCAAAGTAGCATATGGTAAAAAATATTTAAAATTAAATTGACAACCCTAAACCATTCTCCCATTTTTTTAAATGGAATTGACAAACAGTAGAAAAATAAATAAATCAATGGAGATGGATTTAAAGACCAACTACTCACAATAAAATATCTTAAGTGCTATAATCAAATGTACGTTATGAGAATCAAGAATTTGTAATCAAATGACATACATGAAAGTATAATGACAAGAATTTCAAATCTTAATAATTTTTCACATAGTTAGTTATTTCAAATTAAACGTGTAAATAAAAAAGCATACATAATATGTGTTCCTTCACTAATATGTACATCATATGTCCATCAGAACTATAATTAATTAGGTTCAGCAAGATTACTTTTGAACACCACAAACTCTCTAATTTTTGTTACTCTCAGGAATATTCATTTTCCTTTGTACATTGTCAACAGGCACTATACATTGATAGTGGTGGGGTCATTTTTAGATCGAATTCGACTAACTTTCGAGTCATTCAACACTTGCAGTAATAGTAGAGAGTAAAGACAGAATCTCAATGTTTTAGAGAGCTCAGTGTGCCAATATTTTGAGCCAAAAATAGATAAAAAAAAAAAGCTAATGAAGAGCTTCTCCCACAACAGCCTAGTCGAGAAGGCAAATTAAATATGTTGATTGAGCCCATGTGGATCAATCGTCTTTCATATATATACCAGAACGAATTAAAATGATACTAGTACTGCTTTTAATTTTGACTCTTTCTATAACGAGTTTACGTACATTTGACAAGTTGGGATTTGCAAATTGCTATTCAAATTAGCCAAAGAGACCAGACCTTAGTAGATTTGTGCATGATATAACACTGAATGTACCCAAATATATATATATATATACACACACATAAAAAGGAAATTGAAACACACACAGCTAGGTAATAAGATACATTTTTTTCCTCAAATTACTCGGATAAAAAGGATATAACTTGTGGGTCTCCGAAGATGCCGAAAACTTGGAGTTTCCAGTGAAAAAATGCAAGCATATAACACCTTTCCAAGTTTTCCAAACTTGGACTTCACCTTGCTAGACATATGCAATTTCAGGTTTCAGTTATTTTTCTTTTGAAGGAATTTTTTTTTTCTTTTGTAGAATTTGGTTATCTATGTATAATTAATAAAACTTTCAAGTTAATATCGGGAAGCCAAATTGTGTGCTATTTTAAGAAATACTAAACAAAAACTATAGTGCATATGTACATGAATTTGATTGTAGGAACGGATCTAAAATTCATAATCAGTTAGGCAAAAAGTAAGATAACAGTGAAGTAGAAGTATTATCTCTAAATGAATAGTGACAAAAATATAAAAAATAAAGAATAAATATAATTTTTGGACGAGTGGATTTCATTGGACCTCACAAGTCCATGCATCTTGAACGGTAATATACTGTGTAATTTTCCAATAATTACACAAAGTAAAATTCATGCTAGCATATATATGTGTAATCTAGCTAGGAGGATACTTCCACAACATATGTATAATCCTTTCTAGGATTCGGAATACTTTCTTGCCCAATTTTTTGATATATGAGCACGTACATCTATTAGTCTACTAGTGTCAAACAGAACAGTAATGTCAATAAAAATAAAAACAATGAGAGAAGTACTATATATATTGCTTGAAAATCACACAGCACTTAAATAATATAACATATGAGTACTAAGAGAGCATATATATAGCCACTGGAGTGATGCTATTTTATTAGAATAATTTATTAAAATAAGTTATAAGAATGATGTGTCAAACAGAGTTTTATAATTAAAGTATATTTCAGTGGTTGTTTTAATTTAAAATAATAAATTTTAAGATTTATAAATTCTTTTTTCAAAATTTTTTGATAGAATATCATTTTTCAATGGCTTGCATCAATGAAGTTAGGGTTGTATTTTGATAATGAAGTCGATGCCACTTCTAGCTCGTTTCGAAGGAGGTCACATACATTAACGTGAGAACTTCTATAGGAAATGAAGGAATAAAGAAACAGTAGCACTTCAACTGATTTCTGTCCAAGCACTGGCCTGATATGAAAAATTATATATATACATATATATATATCACAGCACTAAAGCTACTTTCATCACCTATGAAAAGTTTACCTTAATTGCTTTATGTTTTTTTTTCCCTACCATGAAATTATGAAGTTTGATTTGTAATATGTAATATATTTACTTTTCATGGATACCTTCTTGCACAATTATTCTCAATCTATGCGGTAACATAGGATAGTTTTTTAAAATGTTTATCTCACAAATTAAGATCTAATGGTTAAGAATTATTTTTTCTTTTATTCCATGATTGAAATCATTTTTATATTTTTAAATTCCTGTTCAATTCTTATTTTATTGGACCTTATTATCATCTATTTCACAAAACGGGTTGGACATCAAATTAAAACTGTCAACTTAAATTCTACCCATTTATGATTTTTAGGAAGTTGAACCTTCCAAATTAAAATATTATAATTTATGTTTTCTTTGACGATACTTATTAAAAATTAATTGCAGATAGAAAGAAACCAAAACACACGTAATAATTAATATAGTCTAAAGTTTTGGAAAAAAAAATTAAAACTCAGGAATTATCATAATATTTTCGATTTGAACTTTTTGTCCAACATTGAATATATAAGAAACTTAATACTAATTTTGTTTATAGTGACGTAGGCATAAGTTATTACTAGTTATTATATATCAAATAAAACAATTAATAATATATCTCTAAACAAACAATAGAAGTATTGTTTAAAATCTAGAAAGCACTTGAATGATCAACGGTGCTAATTAGATGATGATATTCAGAGGAAGCCAGTGCGCTTCTTCATAATGGAGTTCACATATAAAACAGAACAAATAAAAGATAATGGTAGGAAAACTGTATTTTGGCTTGCCAATGTAGAGGCCTTTAGCATCCTATTTATACACGTGTATAACCAATTATAGAGACAAATTACCTCTACAATTAATCGTATCCCTTGAACTAAGTTGGGCTAATTTCATCAAAATCCTAGAATCAAGGTGAATCAAAAAAACCTTTCTTATCTACATGACTGAATGGAAGGAGATGATTGATTATTTGTTGAATCTGGGTTGTCTTCAATATGCTTCTGCAATCCCAATGATAAAAGACGAATGTTGAGATTGGAAACCACTGTAGCAAACTGTGAGGTGAGCAAAGGTTTAGCTAAGCTGTCGGCGATTTGATCTCTGCTAGAAAAAAACTAAACAAATAGCTGTTTTGTTGTAACCCAGTCTCAAACAAAGTGATAGTCAATTTCGATGCGTTTAGTTCGAGCATGAAAAGCAGGATTAACAGTAAGATACGTGACTCCAATATTATCACAATAGAGAGTAAGAGGTCGAGTAGTGGGAATGCCCAGTTCAAAGAGAAGTTGATTGAATTCAGATGAGCTCAGCCGCTGTATTAGCTAAGGTCCGATATTCAGCCTCAGTATTAGAACGAGAAATAGTAGGTTGTTTGCGAGAGGACCAAGATATAAGATTTGGGCCAAGAAACACACAATACCCAGTTATGGATCGACGATCATCAGGATAGCCTGCCCAATCTGCATCTAAGAAAGCACAAAGTTCAAGAGAAGGCCCAGAATGAAAGAGAAGGCCAAAATGAATGGTATGCTTGAGATAGTGTAAAATCTGTTTGATGGCAGTCCAATGATTCATAGTTGGGCGATAAAGATACTAGCATATACGATTGACTGCAAATAAGATGTCGGGCCAAATGAGAGATAGACTACTGAAGAGCTTCCACAGTGCTGCAGAAAAGAGTAGGGTCAGCAAAAGCTTCACCATCAAACTTGCTGAGTTTAGAGGAGGTAGACATAGGAAATGAGGCTGGTTTAGCTATAAGTATATTTGTCCGCTTGAGGATAATAAAAATATAGTGTTGTTGTGACAAGTGAAGTCCCTCAAGAACTTTAAATGTATTGATGCCCAAGAAATAATTGAGATCCCCCAAGTGTTTAACTGCAAAGACCTGCTGTAGTTGTGAGATAAGAGTAGAGATAGCATGCAAACACGAGCCAATGATGATGATATCATCTACATAAACGAGCATATAAAGACGAATTGGTTTCTTATTAAGAATAAATAATGATAAGTCTGACTTACTACTTTGAAAGCCAAGAGAGAATAAATGCTGGCTAAGTCTAGAGTACCAGGCCCGTGGAGATTGTTTGAGTCCATAAATTGACTGACAAAGTTTGCAAACATGATTTGGGAAGAATGGATGGGCATATCCTGAAGGTTGGTGCATGTAGATGTCTTCCTTAAGAAAACCATAGAAGGAATGCATTGCTAATGTCAAGCTGTCTAGTGGGCCATCTGGTAGAAACAGTAAAAGAAAGGACAAACTGAATAGTTATAGGTTTGACGACGGGACTGTACGTGTCACCATAATCAATTCATTCTATTTGATTAAATCCTGTGGCAACTAATCTCGCCTTGTACCTGTCAATAGATCCATCAGCCTTTCTTTTAATTTTAAATATCCATTTACAGCCAACAAGGTTATAATGAGGTGAAGGTGGAACCAAATACCAAGTGCTATTGTGAAGAAGAGTTGTGAATTCTTCGTTCATAACTGTATGCCACTAGGGTTGCTTAATAGCCTCAGTAAAACAAGTGGATTCTTTTATACCATCATCTGTAGTGGCAATAAAAGTACAAGGTAGTGGCCATCAAATTGTGCCATCAGTGAACTATTTATGAACAACAAATTGATGTCGAGATCTGGTCTGCATGGGATAGGTTCGTAAGTCAGAGGGTGGAGGTGCTGGGTTACTTGAAATGGCAAGGAGCTCGGTTAAGGCAGTTGGCATAGGTGTTGGTAAGGAAGTGGAAAGAGATGAGGCAGTTACAGTAGGTGTTGGCAATGAAGAATTTGCAGTAAGCTCAAGTAAGGCAATCGGCATAGGTAGAAGTGAAGTAGTAGTAGTAGTAGTTATGGTAGGTAAGTGAGACTGAGAGTGTATGGTCAATTTGTTTGGCAAAGGAAGTTTAATATTGTTGGAAAGAAATATAGAAAGAGGTAAACTAGGGGTGATTAAAGTGGGCAAAAGGCTCGCTTGGAAAGGGAAAAAAGTTTCATCAAAGACAATATGCCGGGCAAGATAAACTCAATTTGTTTTGGGATCAAGACACCTATAATCATGGTGTGAGAGACCATAAATGAGAAGGACACAGGTAGTAAAGTGAAGATGAAGTTTGTGTTTATTATATGGTCGAAGGAAGGGCCAACAAGCGCAACCAAACACGCGAAGAAATTTATAATCAGGTGCCGTGACCAAATAGCCTCTCAAATGGGGATTTGGACTGAAGAATAGGAGTAGGGTAAACGACTAATTATGTGACAAGTAGTTAAAAATGCATCATCCTAATATTTCAAGAGGTAAGAGCTATGGGCAATGAGGGCAAGACCAGTTTCAATTATATGACGGTGTTTACATTCGACGACGCCATTTTGGTGATGAGTGTGTTGACAAGTAAGGCGATGAGAGATACCGATGAAATAGAGAAACTTATTGAGTTTGCGATATTCACCACCCCAATCGCTTTAAATAGAAACAATTTTTTGATTAAAAAAATGTTCTACATTTTTTTAAAATTGACAGAATACTGGAATGACATTAGATCAAGACTGTATGGGATAAAGCCAGGTAAAGTGACTAAAGGGCATCAATGAACGAAACATAATAATTATTTTCATTACTAGAACAAACAGGGGTAGGGCCCCATACATCGGTATAAATAAGTTGTAATGGAAACTTTGCCTTAATAGCAGAAACAAGAAAGTGCAATTTGTGACTCTTGGCTTGTTGACACGATTGACAAATAAAATATTGTTTATTTTTTGAAATAGGTAAAGAAAATTTGGAGACAATTTGACGCATAACTCGAAGAGCGGGATGACGTAGGCGACTGTACCACTTATTGAGATAGACTCATTTGTCTGTGAGCGTAACTTTAGGAGCTAGAGAAGAGAACGTTGGTCATTGATAGAGTCCACGTTTATGTTGGCCGCAAAGGAAGATATTTCCTGTTAGTAGATCCTTGACAAGAAAACAATCAGGTAAGAATTCAAGAGAGACATTATTGTTATGGGTGAATTGACTGACAGAAAGAAAATTTTTAGTAATTAATGGAATATGTAACATATTATTTAATCAAAGAGTGGAAGTAGGGGTAACGAGGTCTGTTGACTCGACATGAGAGATTGCTAAACCTTGGCCATTGCCCACTCAGATAGAATCAGTGCTGGTGTACTCATGGGATTGGAGGCTTAAGTTGTTAAAGTCTAAGGTAAGATGATGGGTAGGACCTGTATCAAAATACCATGTTAGGTCCCTGAAAGAGGAAGGGCCCGATGCATAAACATTGAAGTGGGTTGAGGTAAAAGGAGGAAAATGCTACTCAAATCGCCTGCACTAGAGAGCGGTGTGACCTAGGGTGTTGCAAAGTTGGCAGATCACAGTGGTATTGTATCCAAACGAGTTGTTGTTATGGCGATAAGAACCACCACCATGGCCCCGATGACGACGCCCACTACCACGAGTGTTATTGTTCTTTTTATCCCGAGAGGTATTGTAGCCACGACTAGATTTGATGTTCCGATATGAAGAGCCATTGTGCGGCTTGGAGGGGTTGTTTCCTGTGGAGGAAATTTCACGAGTGTTCAGGTTTGCATTAGGATTGCCGAGATTAAGGTGCGTGATTTGATGATTGATTCGCATATCATGTGCAAGAAGATGGGCAAACACAAATTGAAATGGCATTGGTGTATCACGATAGTAATAGAGGTAACGAAGCCGTCATACTCAGATCCAAGTCTAGCAAGAAGATAATCTATAAGTTCTATTTCAGTGATATGGTGCCCGGTAGAAACCAATTGGTCACCTAATGACTTCACTTTCTAGGTGTAATCAGCAACTAATAGTTCATCTTTTTTAATAGAGGCGAGTTCACATTTCATGTGTAACACCTTAGCTTGATTTTGTAAGGTAAAGAGACATTCAACATGAAGCCATACCGCTCGAGAAGTATGATGGTGGATAACATAAGCTAGAATGCCTTCGATGAGAGAAGAGAAAATGGCAGAAAGTATAATCTGATCTTGTTGACACCAATGATCATAAAGAAGGTCGTTGGTGGGAACATCGGCGGAAGTAATAGGCTGTTGTTGATGGGGGCAAGGAATAGATCCGTCAATCTCACTAAATAAATTCTGACCACGAAGGCATGGAATAATCTGCACTTTCTAGAGGATATGGTTATCTTTGGATAGCTTAATCGTGATAAAATGTTGGAGATTTGTTAAAGTAGAGGGAGAAAGATTATTGACAGATTCGTTGGTGGTGGATGGAGTATCACTGGAGAGCTCTAAGGCCATAAAGATCTGCGAGACGTTTGTCTGCACACGCTTTGATACCATAAAACAGAACAAATAAAGATAATGATAAAAAAATTGTATTTTGGCTTGCCAATGCAGAGGCCTTTAGCATCCTATTTATATACATGTGTATAGCCAATTATAGAGAAAAATCAGCTCTACAATTAATCATATTCCTTGAATTAAGCTGGGCTGATTTCATCAAAATCCTAGAATCAAGGTGAATAAAAAAAACATTCCTTATCTACATGACTGAATGGAAGGAGATGATTGATTCTTTGCCGAATCTAGGTTATCTTCGCCGAATCTGGATTATCTTCAATAACATACACTTTCGCATTGTTTTAATATAAATAGTGTAATAGTTGGTGTAAGTATAATTGTTGCGACAATATAGATGTAATATGTATAACATGTAACAATATATAATGAGTATAACAAAATGTATAACACCAACAGTGAAGGCCTCTTTTTAAGGAAATAACACTTCTATTTTCTTTAACAACTTAATTATATACATGTTATAGAAAGAAAGTAAATACATGAGAACAATATGCAACTCAATCAATTATCATCCCAACATGGTGGCTCTTCATATCAACGATAGCTAGGATTACAACATAAAGTGACAAAAGATTATTTTTTTTTTGAAGGGTAGAAAGATGAATGGTATCCATCGGATATTGATTGATATGTATTGTTTAAAGCTTCTAAATGGTGTGATGTCATATTGATTAAGAAATCCACATATATGACCAGGAACAGAAAGTAATAATATTTATGTCATGGAGGAGATACATCCCATGCATGCATGCACCTTCAATAAATTAAATTTGACAATTATCAAACTCCTCCACATGAAGCTAGGAAGAGGCCACGAGACATCGTGAGAGGGAAAAAAGTGGTTCCTGATGATAATGATCTTATCATTGACATGCTTTAAAGCCAAAAGTAAATGTTATCGCCATGTTTCAATCACTTAAAATAAAAAATTAAATTAAAATTAGAATTAAAATTAATTGAAAAGACAAGCCAAAGCCAAAATTTGAGACACCTAAAGGAATTCAAAGGCTAGATTCATTTTACACATTGAAAGAAGCCAACTTTTCCCATCCTTTTCTTCTTTAATTTTTTTTTCCCTTCATTTCTTCAATAAAAATTTAGAGAGATAATATGTGGGAGCTCATCTTTTTATTTGCACCCTGGGTGCTAGGTCTTTTATTTTTTCACTGTAGAGCTGCCCAAAAATTTTGGCATTCATTGTACACAAAACAATATAAGAAGAGCAGTACCATATGTCTGTAGCAACTCAACTTTGAATATTCATTAAAATAAAATTATATCTATATATAGGAGAGACAACAAATTCCAAATTATACAACAAAAACAGAAGGACCAACACTGGATTTCAGACAGACTCACAGGCAGATAACATATATAAGAGGAATGATTAGCCCATTAGTTGCTATTAGTTGCTTGACACGCAAACAACCTAACCAAATTATCAACAAGGCCACCGGAAATTGACTTGGCTCTAGGCTGTCAGAGGGATTTCCATGTTTGGCTTAATAAAATTAAGCTCTCCGGCTATGGCATGTCCGCAATTCGGAGCCATTTCTCGACACACCACCGGGCTAAACTTCGCCATGTCGATCACTTGTTCTATTAATTCGGGCACTTTATTATTTTCTTCCTCCACAACTTTGGTTTCGGCCTGGAGTTGATGATCAACAAGAATCTTAATCTTTTCTTCGACGACTTTCTTCGTGTTCTTGTACATTATGTAAAGCACCATCTGAATAACTCCGAAGACGAACCCCAGCACGTTTGGAACCTATTATTGGGGGGGGGGAAGAAACAAACACACACACCTCAGTATAGCTTTCCCGGGAAAGTAAAACATTGTAGAAGAGAGTTAAGTAGTTAGTTTGGTTAATTTAATCTTCACTTACAGCTATGTTAAGGTCTTTTATTAGGAGGCCATAGAAGAACCACATGACCGCATTAAGTGTGAGGAAAAGAGATAAGAAAAATGGCATGAACTCGACACTCTTTGTTCTTATCACTTGTTTCTGAAAAACAAGAATTAACAGAATTGAAATTAGTAATAATATTACAATAACATGAATAACAAATACCAAAAAAAAAATGTAATATTGATCATATAAATTCATTTTTTTTTCTAATTCTTTTTTTCAGCAACACCCTCTCAAAGGTAGAGGAAAACTATATCCAAAAGTAACAAAACAATCATGTAAATTTGCTTAATATATTTAATTAATTACCACAATAAAGAGAGGGGCAGCGAACACGCTCACAGAAAAAACTAGACAAATCCAACCGACAATGTGGACACGAAGAGGGGCTTTCACTAAAAATTGAGTTAAAACAAGAATCAGACCAAATCCTCCGCCTGTCACAGCTAACAATTTTACGGTCTGAGCCTGCATTTTTATGCCAAAATTAATCAGTGAGAAATTATAAAAACTTAATGATTTAGCCTCTATTCGTTTCAATCTAAACTGTTGTTGAGGGAAAAAATATTTACTTTTATCTAGGAAAATTATCTTTTTAAATATATAAGTAAAATAAAAATAATTTTAGCAACCTTGATGTTAATTATATTCTGACCTTTTTGGGTGCATAGAAGAGGTAAATGCCTATGTAAATGGTCTCTACGAGGCAGCCAAAGGAGTTGATAGTGATGAGAAGGGTGGCATTGGTCTTGAGAAATGCGTAGTACATCAACAGCATGGCACTGAGCAAGGCAACCACGTAGGGAACTGACTGGAACCCTTCACATGATTTCTTCTTGTATATTTGGTAAAATGTTGGCCTGTAATTAATGTTAACGAAAAAAAAAAATGTTACTTTGAGTAGCCCAAAACACGGTTTAATTAACCTTGTTAAGTTAGCTCAATAGAAGAGCGAAGAACAAATTAAGCCGTGCTTACAGTGGGGAAAGGAACACGAAGAATGAGATAACGTTGCCTGCAGTATTGCCAAAAAGAGCACAAATCATTAGATGATCATCAAATGATTCATATATATATGTATATGTATACTCAAATATATATAATTCGGGGAGAAGATTAAATAAAATAGTCAACAAAGTGCATGGTTTTAGTTGCCACCAGGCATTAATTAATTATATCTTTCATTACTTTTCACTACTCAAAACTGGTTGAGCCAAGAAATGGAGATCATATATTATATATGTGCTACTTTTTGAGAGAAATAATTAATTCATTATCATACGAGGCTCTAAAACAGTGCCCAAACAAACACTGTTGGAGGAGGAGGAGCGGGAAGGAGAAAAAGGAAGAATAAGACATATATATGTGTATATATACCTAGAAGACCAAATGCAAAAGCCAAATTGTGACCAGAGACACCAGCCATCTCTCTTGCTAGCTAGCTCACAAAAAAACTATATATACTCTCTTTCTCTAGCAACACTCACTTTGACAAAGTGAAGTTCTAAAATGAAGCACCTGCTAGTTAATTATTCTCACACAAGCACATCAACAAGAGTTGTGAGGCCTCTTTATATAGAGCAGAATTAATGGGCTGCGCTTTGTTTCTTGGGTGCTACGGTGGGCCATTAATGTAACAGTAAATAATAATATCATATTTTGAATCTTAAAAGTCCTGAAAGGTAGTGTTATACTATACTATTCTACACTATTATTTTATTAAAGATGAATACCATATTGAAATGTGTCAACTTTATATATATATATAATTCTTCAATCGCTTTCTAAACTACCCACTAACTCGATACACTCCCTACAAAAAATACACGTATAGTGGTAAAACAATTAATCTATTATACCACTACAAGTAAAAATTTGTTTAATGATATTATGCTGTCATCTTGTCAATTCCTTTTAGTGCTATGCTATTCTTTTTTTTTTTTTTTTGATAGTTACTATGCTATTCTTTGTACTATATTAGCAAAGGAGAACGCTTTTTATAACGCTTTTTAACATATTGAAATTATGTTCGACTTTTTCCTTCTTTTTTTTTTTAATTATATGCATATAATTCTTCAATTGCTTCTTAAACAACCCACTAAATCCCCTCTCCACAAGAAATTGTGGTTTGATGATAAAACAATTCATCTTTTTCATCACTAAAAATAAAATTTATTTATTGATACTATGCTGTCATAACAAAGTTATTAGTAAAAGTACAACGTTAAAAATATATGATTATACTAATTGAATTTTGTTACGTATTTTAGTATGGTTAGCGACTACACTGATTCATTACTAAAATAATATTAAAAATTATATTGATAAAATATGATTTATTACTCTAGAACTGTCATTAATTTAGTGATAAAATAATATTTTTTGTTACAGATCCATTGTGATAGGCACATGACGGCAATATTAAATCATTGAAAATATCCTTATAAGTGTTAAAATTTTACATTTTTCGTCGCTATAATCATTATTTGTCAGAGTGACTATCTATTAATTAAAACGGTTATTCGATTTTTTATAACCTTCTTTGGAGGACTAATTTTCAACGTCAATTGATTAATTTTTAGGATTTGGGTATTTGATAAAATATCAAATTTTAAATTTTTTTTTAATCAGTAACAGTAATTTACTCAATTCAAAAGTTACTAAAACTTTTGCTAAACAAATAAAAAGTTATCAAAAGTCGTTAAAAATTGTCAAATTTTGTTAAAAGTTTTACCAAACACCTAAAAGTTGCTAAACATTACTAAAAATTACTATTTATTTTTACCAAATACACAAAAAAATTCACTTAACAACTTTTGACAAAAAAAATCAAAAGTTACTAAAAATTGAATTTTCAAATAGTCGATAGATCCTAATTAGCATGCCTTGTGCGTGTCACAACAATTAATGCTACTAATTAGTTTATTTACAAAAATAACTCAATCAATATTAAAATGATTTGAAATATGTGTATTTATTGTTTTAAAAAAATACATCAAAAGACTCTTTTACTGTCCAATGTCATTATCATATTATTATAGTTTTAAATTTTACATAGAACTTCCGAAGAAAATAATAAAAAAAGAAAAAGCAAAAAAAAAAAGGAAAAACCAATATAATTAAATATGTAGAGGTAATTTTGTATCTCTGTTTTTTTTTAGTTTACTTTTTCTTGAATCTAACACCGGCTTGCTTTCCGTCTGTGGGTCGGAAAAAAGCCCGCAGCCGCTACTCGAAGGTGTACACTAGGTGAAGCCCGCCCTGTGGACCAAGCCGGCAATGACCCACGAGATTGTAAACCAGTCTAGGTAAGTTCTAGTTGACCGGCTCGATCAAGAGGAGCTGTTAGAAACCCGCCAAAGCAGTAATCCACCCTTCCAAATGAGAGTTGAACCTGAGACCGCATGCAGTTCAGGCCCTTAGGTGCTCCTGAACTCCCGCTCGACCACCCCTGAAGGGGCACGGCTTGCTTTCCTTAACACTTATACAGTTGTTAAAAGAGTTTTGACCTTTTATCACTAGCCAAAAAACTCTTTTCCTTCCCAAACACCTCTCCTTGGCCATTTTAATACCATTAATGAACACAGGCCCAAAAATCCCCATGGCCCACCAGGGCCTTTTGAATTGGAGCCCACCAATCCAATTGGTTTAAGCTTTGCAACTTATCATTTCTTTTTTGGGAAGGGTGGGATTCGTCCACCGGTGATCCGAGATTGTGATCCTACTTAGCATGATACCAATCCAGAACAGATCCTCCCACCAATCAGGTTGTGACACATTAGATCAATAATACAGATGGGCCCGCGCTCCGTGGGGGTCCCGCAACCCTAATTAGGAGATTAAGTGACCCATTAGCCATTTAATCCAAAGGCTTGTTGGTTAAACGTCATCCAGCGCAGATATGTTTCCTAAGCCTTTTATATCACTATGGTGCGAAATATATATATATATATATATACGCGCGTCATATACATGAATGGTGACCTGGGAACACATTATTGGCAGGAAGGCTATGTAGGGTTGGGCTTCAATGCAGATCAGCCCGACATTTTTTCTTTAGGTGCTTCTAGAGGATATCCATGATCATCTATCTCTCTCTCTCTCTCTCCCTCCCTCCTCCTTCAATTATATATGTAAAATCCCAATAGAAAGATGGCCATTATCTTGTTAGCACATTTTGGCAAATGAACAATTTGAGGGCGGACAAGGGGTTGGGAATCAGTAGTAACCAGTATGCTTTTCCACCTTAAAAGTGAAATGGACGTAATTGATCGATCATTCCACCTTAGTAAATAATGCTGATCAACATAAGAAAATTTTTTATAATTGCATGTCTTTCTATTCTAATTACTCTACGAGTTAAATAAATAAAAAGTGACTAGAACACTTATTTGAATATAGAACCGATCTGACTTGATTAGAATCACCAAACTATCTGTCAATTATTATTATTATTATTATTATTATTTAACATATGAGGTCTCTCAATTAGATTTGGTTAATTTCAGTTCGGGACAGTGAAATTAAAATTGTTAGATTAAAATCTAATAATTCAGATATATTCATATATTTTTAATTCAAAAAAAATATGAACATATTTAGACTGTTAAATTTTAATTTAATAACTCCCAACATCACATTTATTTGAATTATTAAATATTAATCTAAGTATCCCTAATCTTACAGCAACCGAGCGGTCAACCTCGATCCCCCTTTTCCTCCCAATTAGCCACTGGGTTACACCTCACTTTTAACCCAACCCCAAACCCTAACACTGAACAAATCAATTGTAACAGGACTTGAAGTCTCAACCTCACAAAGTGAGGATGGTACATGAATCATGGGAGCTAGCTAACACTCAAATGTTTATCATATGATTATATACAGTTATGGCTCTTCCAATATACACGTATATCTTAACTTTTTCTCGGGGAATATTCTAAAAAACAAATGAATTATTGGATTCAAAATTCCGTTATAATGTAAACTTCAAATTCAAAGTACATAATTTGTTTTTCATCCTAATTACAATTTGGGCAGAACGCAGTTGCCTTTGGAGTAATTAAAAATTCTTGTGTTTAGAATTTTATATTTTATTTCATTAAAATAAAATTTTTAATTCAAAAATTCATTTGTTTTTTTAATTTGCCCTTTTTCTTTGACACGTGAAAAATAAAATAACTAGCCACACAACTTGGAATCATATAATATATATATATATATAAAGTAGAGTATAATGCCGCTGCGTCACGTAAAACCTAACTTGGACTACCGTTGTGACACGTAATACCTAAGTACAATTATCTTGTACCACGTAGGACTTAATTTCCGCTACGGTTATGTCAAGTGTATAATTGTTACATATGACATCTAATTATAGTTATTTTAATTACCTTATAAAAAATTAGTGTTTTACATAATTAATACTTATTCACAAGTTTTAATTTTATTTAAATTGAAATGTTTATGAATATCACTTGATATTTTTATTTAATTTTTACTTTTATTTATCATATAATTCCTTATTTTTTATTTCTATTTTTATTGAAAACATATTTTTTTATTTATTTTATTTTTTTATTTTAATAAAGTATTATTTAAAACATTATAAATATTATTATTGTTATTAAACAAAATAATGCAAAAAAAATATTTACTCAGTTAAATAAAAGTTTTAATAATAATAATAATTATTATTATTAAACAAAATAATGCAAAAAATAATTAGCCTAATAAATAAAGATCTTAATTGATTAACATAAATTTATAATTATAATTATTTTAATTTATAATTATATAATATAAATAGATTTAGTATTGTACATAATTATTACTTATTCACAATTTTATTTAAATTAGAATGTTCGTAGATATCACTTGATATTTTTATTTAATTTATACTTCTACTTATCATACAACATTTTATTTTGAATTTTTTTATAATTTAATAAATTATTATTTAAAGATAATAAATATAGTAATAATTATTATCATTAAATAAAATAATACAAAAAATAATTAACCTATTAAATAAAATGTTAATTTATTAACAAGTAACGTGACCTTTATTATTTTATCATTATACAAAACAAGTGATATATTTTAAATCAAATTGTAATATTATTTTTTAGAATTATATTTATTGTAATATTATTTATTAAAATATATAAAAAGTATTGGAAATTAAAAAATAAAATTGGCAATGAATAAATCAATCAAATTGAAGTGCGGCCGCTCAAACTTTTATTGGATTTGGACCTTTAATTCGATCAAAATAATATTCTAATCGAAATAAGATAAGACTTCAAAATGGGTTTTAATTTAAATAAAATACAACTCTCCTATATACAAAATCTATAAATATATATGATGACTTTTTCTCTTTCAAATTTCTTGGAGATTTTTTATTACAATAATTTTCTTTTCGACTTTGCAATTTGTTAAGTATGTACTTAAATTTTAAATTTTTAAAGTTTTTTTTATATGTAGTTAATATATATTTTGTAAGTTTTTAGATGTAAGTGCTGTTATTCTTCAATCTTTTTGATATATAAATTGTTTAATTATATAAGTAAGTGTTGTTATTTTTCAATTTTTCTATTTTTTTTCTTTTTATTTTATTTATTAGAATTTAAATTTATTTAAACCAATGCTATTAATGGAATCAATACTTTAATTTATTTTACGTTTACTATTTAATTGAATTTATATAAATAACAATATGTATTGCTTTCATATATATTTTTGCAATTAATACGATAGTATACTTAATTTAATTATATAATATATAATAAATTCGTGTATCGGTCGTACCACTAATATATATTAAAGGTTGGGAGGGTCGGAGTGGAGAGACTTTATGATCCACTAACCAGCACTTTAAATCCCATGCAAATTGGCAGGGAGATAAACGTCCGGTGGAGCCACAAAAAGTTTCATGCTACGTCGCATTTAAATCATGTGACTTGGCACTGAAACAAAGAAAAAAATTTAAAGAAAAAAAAGGTTCCGTCAGAGAGTTGGATGACGTATCAGTTAAAGCAAACTGAATCAAATGAAGGTCCGAGTGCTAACCACTGCACCAATGAACCTCGATGGCGTTGAAAATTCGGATTTACTTAATTAAATGGAAATTTGATTGTTTCCCATAGACTGAGGATGAAAACCTAGATCATGCGTGGGCTCAGTGGACAAGTCAATTAATTCCTGAAAAGCATGACAGCAAATTTAACCACTAGATATTTGAAAACAATTACTTTTTTATTTTTATTATTATTATTTTTTGAAAATTTTATGCAAATTATTTGTGGTGGTAATACTCGCTTTCATCATATACATCAAAACAGCAGCTAGAATGCAAGGTGGCAGTTTGAGCTATTGTTAACAAGAGCCAATCTATTGGATTTCAATGAAATGGAACCCAGTAGAGATAACATTCCTTTCACATTAAGGCCTATAATTAACGACACGAATTCTTAATTATAAACGTGTACGTTCTTAATTTCACGCCTATACATATACATATATAATATATATGTATTGCCACATACATTACATCAATGCACATTATATTACAGTTAATTAATAATTTAAAAAGAGATTAATTGTGGCTTCTGAATCTTTGATGTCCACATTCATTGCATTAATACACATTATTACAACTAATTAATAATTTAAAAAGAGATTAATTGTGGCTTCTGAATCTTTGACATTGCAGTTATACATAGATAACAGTGAAAAGTTAGGAGCTCTTTTGGAAATTTAATTTTTAGTAACTCCTATTTTTTTCGTTAAAAGTTGGTAATTGAATTTTTTTGTGTGATTAGTAAAGTAAACAGTAGTTTTTAATAATTTTTAACAACTTTTAAGTATTTGGTAAATTTTTTATAATTTTTATCACTATTTTTGTATATTCAGTAAAAATTTTGGTAATTTTTGAGTTAACCAAATTACTGTAATTGTGTTATGTGACTAGATTAGTTAGATTAGTTAATCATAGTTAGATAAGTTAGTTAGTTACAAATTAGTTAGATCAGTTAGTTGGTTAATGGAGGTAATAGAGACCATGAATAAGAGGTACTGTAAGAGAAAATTTTATGAAAAAATATTCATTTTGGGATTAAAATTTTCAATTGGGAGAAAAGAATTAGCTTTTAAATCAAACCTATTTTACTTTCTATTTTTCTTTTATTTTCTTGCTTGTCAATCAAAAAAAGGCTCCAATTCAATTAGTATTAGAACATTTTGATCTAATATGACAGAAAGAGATATAGAAATGCAACAAAATCAAGAAATTAATTCACAATTCAAACAATTGATTAAGATGATGGAAGCTATGAGTGATAGACTAGATGTCTTAATTCAACAGGTTCAATTCAACACAAAAGTAATTAAGAGAATTTAATGGGAAGATTAGATAATTAGAGATTCTTAACCTCAAATTTTAGAAATTATCAATCTAGAGATTAAAAATCAAGAAGATTAGAAGAAGTAAGAGGAAGCTCCAGAGAGAGAGAGAGAAAGAGAGATGGCAATCTCTGTAATCCAAAAGTCAGCCTTTGTAGGGTAAATAGCTTTGACGCTCCAAAATGACTTCGTAAAGAAGGTTGGCAACTTCGGAGGCAACCACGTTAACATGTGAAAATTGTAAAAATTACTCCTCAAAGCATATGGTATGGCACAAATCATGCTAAGTACTTGGGACCATTCTCTGAGCAAACCCCATCATACTTGATAGGTGAATTTCTAAGTGACTATGTATGGGATACTAGTGGGCTGTTAATAGACCCAAAGACATTAATTTGCCAAGAATTAGGAGCTTGAGGTCATCCACTACCGCTAGGCCATTCTCAGCGCATTGGGCTATGTTTTTCCCAAAATCCTTGCCAAGAATGGAGTCAAGTTTGGCAAGATAGTATGGTTTAAGATTAGAAGCAAGATTTTCTCTAAAGGCGGCCTTAATTACCCTAGCAATCCAAACCTCATCAATGGCCAGAGCATTCTCGCAATCTGGGCATGCTAAATAGTGCTCATAGGCTCTGTTGAGGATTGGTGCGTTGGCAGTGGACCACTCGGTGAAGGGCTCAACAAAATTGATTCCTGGAGGAGCCTTCGACCCACTTGGATTGGCTGAGGATTCTAAAGCTTTTATAGAGTTGAAGGTGAAAGAAATCAAGAATGGAAGGTTGGGCAACATTTTCCATGTTCAATTTCTTGTTCGGGCCATTGTTATGGGAATTAATATCTGTTGTCCCAAATAGCAACACTAGAGGGGGTGAATAGGGTTGCTTAAAAATTTTACAAATAAAAATTTCAACCCTAAAACAAATATGTCAAGATGAGTATGAAATGCACCAAAAAAAAATTATTCAATATTTGTGAATGAAGAGTGAGTGCTAGTATTTGCAATAAATATAAAGAGAAGGGAAGAGAAGCAAACACAATCGATTTATAGTGGTTCGGCTTCAATGTTGCCTACGTCCACTCCCCCAAGGCTTTCCTTGAGATTTCTCCACTATTCTTTGAAGAGCTTATTACACACTAGCTTCCCAAAGTGCTAGAAACCTTTTCCAAGTGATTTTATCCCCAAATCACTCACACAAGTCTCTCTCAAAGAAAGTCTCTTGTTTTGGTCCTAACACTTGAACCAAAACTAACAAGAGCTCACCCAACTCTCACAAATTAAAAGGGCTTTAAATTTTCCTTTCTTACAACAACAATGATGAGTTTAAAACTCAATCAAATCAAAAGGAAACTCTCACAAGTTGAATATGAAAGATGAAGCACAAATGTGAGAAGAAATCACTCTATGTTTGCAAAGTTATAGAATTTCTTGTATCTCTTTGTAAGCACTTCTTTCTTGCCTTGTTCCTCTTCTTGAATCTGAGTTTGAGGCTCTATTTATAGATGAAAATCTGCAAATGGCCGTTACTAAGTGAAAAGACACTTTTGCCCTTGAAAGAAATTGAATTTCCTTGCTTCCAATGCTGTCTTTCAGATTCAGATTTTCTGAGATATATTTGTGACCGTTTTTCACCCTCAGAACGTTCAAATCTGACATTACCTCAGAGTAAAGACTTTGTAGATATATAAGTCAGCTATCACATGTCAAATTTTGAGCTCCATCCAACGGTTAGATAGTCAGATATGACTTCTGAACCGAGACCAGCTTCTGATAGCTTTTTCTGACATTCTGAATATGTGTTTCCCGTTTAAGCTTCCGTTTCACTAGGATACTTTTAGAATTAGAAGAAACTTAAACTACAAAAGTTGTAGCTTTTTGAGTCTTCTTTTCACACACCAAAAATCAGAATTTTTAAAGCTGTAGAATATGAGTTATGTCTCAAAAACTAAGACTAGCTCCAGAATCCAGAATTAAAAACTTTTCTGTAATGCCTAATGTTCCAACTCATGTTTTGATACCGTAACGTCAGATTCACAAAAATCTCCCTTCGGTAAAGTTGTAGATATGGAAGTCTAGTTTACTATATTAAAATTTCATGAAAATTGATCCGTTGGATCTTAAGATATTATCTATATACTAACACGTGTCTGATTTCTCTGTTTATCCGAGTTAACCTCTAGTTCAAATATTCATCTTACTTTGATTTCTATTACTCCAAACTTTGAAATTCCTTTATTCCTTCATCCAAATTATGTGAAAATATCTAAAAAATAATATCAATTTCTTCCAACTCTAATATCTTGAATCTATCAAATGAATTGTAACATTTTTTACAATGTCTATTTGAAAATTAATTATGAAAATTTAATTCAATGTTTGTTATCATCAAAATCAATTATAAAACTAACTTTACAAGCCTTGGGCCAACAATATCAGTAGATCGGTGAAGTGCAAAGAATTAATGAACAAAGCTAACTTGGCAATGGAGAAAGTCTAGGGAGTGACGAGTTGATTGCCGGTGGGGTGATCTTCATCGTAAACGTTTTTAACACTGCCGCCCACGATGGATTTTGGGTCCATATCTAGGATTGACTTATCGTCCTCATGTCCTTCAAAATACTCTCCATTGCAACACTCACAGCCCTTCCCTAATTGACAGATTAATACAATCTCTATATCTATATACGGCAGAGCAGAGGAAACACTTTAAAATAAATAAATAAATAATTAAAAAAGAAGCATTCCCCACCTTGAGGATAAGGTCGATTTTAAAGGGAGTGAAAATTGTTATATGATCAAATTAGTTAGGCTCCGTTTGGTAACGTTTTTATTTTCTGTTTTTCTGTTTATATTTTCAAAATTTTACAAATTGGCAACAGAAACATGTTTGTTAGCTAATCATGGTTAGATTAGTTAGTTAGTTACGAGTTAATTAGATTAACTAACCATAGTTAGATTAATTAGTTAGTTACAAATTACTTAGATTAGCTAATCATAGTTAGTTTAATTAGTTGATTAATGGGTGTAATGGAGCCTATAAATAAAAGGTATTGTAAGAGAAAAGATTCTGAAAAAAAAAATATTCATTTTGGGATTAAAATTCTCAATTAGAAAAGAAGGGTCAACTCTTGAATCAAACTCAGTTTACTTTTTATTTCTTTTTTATTTTCTTATTTGTCAATTAAAGAAGTTGGTTCACTTCAAATTGAGTAGAAAAATAACAAAAACTAGCATTTTGTCAAATAATTAAAAAAACAAAAGTTAATTATTTTATGCTAAAAATTTATTCACCGAACGCTACTTTATTCATACAACCGTCTTGATTTACAAAAGTGTATGCAGTATTAATAATGCATGCATCATTATTTCTTTACTCTTCTTAGATTCCTATTCTTTTTTAAAAAGAACGTCATTAATTAATTTTCACTGTGCAGGATATATTGACAGTCCAATCGAGCTGAATCTTGTCCCAAAAGGATGCTGGAGATGCTGCCATCGTCACCTGCCTTCCTTTATGTAAAGATAAACATCTATTCAAACGCCAAAATTGAAGGGGAAAAAGAAGATGACAGACAGAAAGTATATCCATATAAAAGAAAAAGTAAAAGAGGAAAAAGAAGAAGAAGAAATTATTACGCCAAACCCAAAAGAGGAAAAAAAAATATATTGATTCTTTGCATTGATTTGGAAACAACAATTAGCTATTTTTGTTTTGGTAAATGCTTTGAATAACCACTAGCTCGCTGGACACTTATTATAATATTTTACAGTCCCATTTGCTCCTCAAGTTAATTATACGTAGTGTGTTTGATGTACTGAAAAATTTTAAAAATTTTTAAAAATATTTATGTTTTATTTTACTGTATGAATTACGAATTTACAAATTATTTTAAATATTTTATTTTATCTCACTTTTTTATTGCTCTAAACACCCACCTATTACAATATTTTGTAGTGACTTGTTTCCCCAATTGATTGTATGTTCGTATATGTACACACGTGCAAAAGGGAACAACACATATGGTGTAGCACTAATCACATAACACAAAAATGAAAAAGAGAGAGAGAAAGGGAGAAGGGCAAAGAGTCAAAATGGAGACAGATATTTTTTAATTATATTGAGTAAGTTGGGTATAATTCTAATGTGTGTATTGGACTAATTTTTTTTTTCTTTTCATTAAGTGAGCACAACTGATATTGAGCTAAATTTTTTTTTTATTGGATGAGTACAATTAGTATTAGACTATTTTTTTTAGGACACAATTGAGTACTAAGATAATATTAGAAAAATTAGAAAATAAAATAAAATAGTTTTCTGGATGGGAATTAAAATCTTACTTCTTCTCTACCCATAACATTAAAAAAATTATTTTTGTTTTCAATGTGCCCCTGGGCGACCGTTGACTTCGCCCTTGGGGGGCGTCCGATTCAACTAGAAAAAATATTATTTATTGCATATAATTATTTTTATATTATCTTATATGATTTTATTAATTAGTTTCATATATATTTTTTGTTAATTCGTCCTTCATTACTCACTTGTAATTGTCATTATCTAGCATTTTACACATGTACAAAGGATAATTCATGCCAAAATTATCAAACAACTAATTTTGAGAATATTTTTAAAATTATTCTTGTAAATTTTATCATAAAAAATAATTAGTTTTAATAATTTTGTTTTAGAAATATTTTCACTTTTAATATATAATTTGTGAAAGTTTGTGAAGTGAATTAAGAATTGAAAAGGGAATTAAAGCTATTAACAAGTATCCAATAGCAATTAACAGGTAAGATCTTCAATTTTTATTCGATGGTTACTAATTTGAATATTCTTAAAATCATTAAAGAAATTATTCAATCATTAACTCCTCCTTCTCTAGAATTAACTGATGTGTAAATATCCTGTGTATTAAAAAAAATTATACACCATGGTTACTTTTGTTTTTATTACGTCAATCAGAAAATAGTGATCTAAATAATTTTTAAAAAAATAAAGAAAAGGAGTTTCGCAGCTAACTAGAATGCATACATGTGGTAGTGGCGGAATTTAAAACTGTGCAAATTAATCTGTTTGACCTATAATTACTGTCCTTTCACGTTAATTATATGTTAACCACCTACAATTAATGACATGAATTTTTAATTATAAACGTGTGTATATATATATATATATATATATATATATATATATATATGTATGTATATATATCCCTTCATGCATGCACATAGCATTATATACATTACTTTACAATAATTTGACAGAGATCATGGCTTCCATATGCAGCGTGTACAACACTGAAAAGTGATTCATTATAACACCAACCTGAATACAGGAGCCGGCCCAAGGTAAACCTAACAAGATATTTGGCTAAGACAACTCCCGGGTCAGAGTTAAAAAGGGACAATCAAGTGAGATAAGAGCCCTTGGCCAAAGGCAACGGGATGATTGGACTAGACTTGGGCAACGCAAAGATTTGAGCAGACAGTGCCGGCACTGCCTGTATTGTATCTCCACGTTTAATTACATTATATCGATAGCATGTATTTACATACATACATATATATGTATGTATAATCAACCGTCCTAGGTGAAGACGGGAAGTATTTTCCTTGAATTCGGTCATCTCTTTTTAATTTTCCACTGCGATGGGTATATATATATATATATATATATATATATATAACCCAATCAAGCTTAACCATGTCCCCAGAAGAATGGTTAAAGATGCATTTAATGGTCACCTGTCCTCCATCTTTATGATGAGATAAACTTCTCTTCAAGTTGAAAGGGGAAAAGGGAGAACTGTAACCGTTTCTTTTAATCATTTATTTAACTTTTTCAATTCTTTCTCCTCTCCCTTCTCCGTGGAATATAGGTAAAATCTGAGGGCAATAAATATAATTTTAGCAATATCACCCTCCCTTCATAAGAATAAAAAAAATAATAGTAATAATACCAAAAACCATAAGAAATTCAGCTTACAAAAAAAAGTGAAGTAGGAGTGAAGGAGAGAAATAATATTTTTTGTCTCACATACTTTGAGTAGAGGAATAAAAGAGTATATATGTAATCATATAATACAACCCTTTTTAAACCCTGTGAAAGGCAAGACTTTAGGTTTTTACCAAAAATAATAATAAAAAATAAAAATAAAACAATTGAATTAAAAGACATGTAATTCCTTAAAATTGTTTAATGATATATCTTTCAAAATGGTAGGTGGAATAGTCAGATATACCTGAGATATGCATTAGGCAACTAGGGAACGTGGCTGAACAACAATATGGTCGGATCCAAATCCACAATTAATTTTTGGAAGTGTGCTAGTTATAAATTTGTACGAGTATGAGATGGCGACCGAGACAGAATAAATTTAAGGTCAGAAATATTGAAGAATCAGTCTCGTGTCAATCCAGGAAAAAAACAATATGAAAAGGTGTATTGAGTTGGGTGACAAAATGCCACCCAGATCTAATCAATTGAAAAAAAAAAAAAAAAAAAGGGAGTCCTGTCATGTAATCCTAAACTCCTTTTTTCTTTATCGTGTCCCAGCACCGTATTTATCAGTTACTAAATTTTAAATGCAAACAATGGTTATTAAATTTTGAATTTAATTAGGGAGTACTATGAATGGATGAATGCAATCATACATAGATAAATGAAATAAAGAACAACTCAATATAAGTAAATAAGTAAATACACTTCCTAAGGTTGTGTACAGGTGAAAACAAATTCAGAATTTGTAATCAATAGAGGAGAATGTATAATCTTCATATAAAAAAGTATAAAAAAGTAGTAAGGGACAAAAGTATAAGAAATTATATGAAATTTTAAAAATAAAATTCCTAAATAAATAAAAATAAAAAATAATGAAATTTTAGTGTATATATAATCAGTCGCAACTAATTATTAAATTACAAGCATTGGCTCACCTGGGATTCACAATTATCTATAAAGAGAAAGAGGCTATTTCTAAGGTAAAATATGTCACTTTCCTAGTTATTAAGTGGCATTTAGAGCGACAAAAAAAAAATAATTTGAAATAATTTATGAGTACGTAATTTATATATTGAAATAAAAAATGATTAATTTTTTAAAATTTTTAAATTTTTTTCTAAATTTTTTAGTATTTTATATTGCTGCCGAATAAATCCTAAATAATCTGATTAGAAACGTGAAGAATTCTTCAAGAAAATAGGAAAAAGAGAAAAATAAAAGGAAATGATGACGGGATAATGCATCATTAAGGGTAACGTGATGTTACGTCTAGGAAAAGCTTCTTAAGGATAAGTAATTAATTATTAACAAGATTAAAATCAACGAGAGGAAGCAAACAAAATTGCTTCCTTAAGCCCACTCGACAAGTAGAGTGCTTTATAATCTCCCTGCCAAGAATCTCTCCCTCTTGTCTACATTTGATTGGGAGAATTGAATGATGAAAATGTACCATAAGATAAATAATATATGAAATTGAATATAATATAAAATTATTTTGTTGATATTTGACTAGTGGGGTAAGAGATATGTTTCTATTGAAAATATGACAGATAGAGAACAATTTTGAACCTTTAATTATTGCGAAAATCAAATTTGAGAGTAGAAATATGCTATCCTATTCTATAGTATTCCTAATTTCACATCTTGAGAAATTAGCAAATCGAAGGATTGCTAATCCCCTGTCTTTTTTTTGATTATCAAATATGAGATTTGTGAAACCCATGAATGAAATATGCCATCCCATCTTATGATATTCCTAACCTCATATTTTGAAAAATTAGCAAACCAAAAGATTGCTAATCCCCTCTCTCATTTTTGGTTATCAAACATGACATTTGTGAAACTCACGAATGATAAATTCAATTTCGGGTCCGATATCCCCAACCAAACACAGTCTTTGTGTACAAAATATCTATAGTCTGATAGCAATCACTATTTTTATCTATTTGAAAATCATTGTTATTGTTTTTCGTACATGATTTGAAGATCATGCTTGCGCTAATTTAGCATACCCAAAGTCGCTAAAGTAACCATTAGCGGAAAAATTAAACGGAACCTCAAAAGTTTGTCAATTTAGCGAAAAACATGGTGATCATTGAAGATATGCTAAGCTAATCTTTGATTATTCTAATCATGCACGAGAGGCACACTCCCTCAAGAAACCTTCTCTTCATTGAAAGTTATATTTTACTAGGACTCCAAAATCCATCCCAGCCTTCTAACAAAGACATATATACAGTCTAAATTACCATCATTATATCATATTAACTATAATAATTCAATCTTTTGTGAGTCTATGTCCTTAATTCCTTTCCTTTGGTGCTGTGTATATATATCATCCTCCATACTTCCAAACAAGAGAAATGAAATATATATATACATATACCAGAAAAAGGGGTGTAATTAATTAGAAGGATAATCTAAATTAACTAAATGATGAGAGGCGGAGATGCACGGAGTTGTCAATTATCAGTAGATCTATCGGGATGATTTGTAACAAGAAACAGGAAGACTGAACCACTGCTGTATATTGAAATGTGACAGTCAAAAGTTATGTGATGATAAAGCGCAATATATATATATATATAGCACCTTTGGTGTTGGCAGTGGGCATGGTCGATTTTACATCATATGACTGTCCCTTTATATATATGTATACTTATTTATAAAACGTACACTTGTCATCACTTGATCTCGGGGCAAGAAAAAGCTATGCATGATAGGGTCAATTGGTGCAGTGGTTAAGTTGATAATTTGGCTAGCTGAAGTAATACATGAAATGGTACTGTCAAATAACGTGTTAAGAGAAACAGCTGGGAGCAGTCACTCGAAAGCTAATTAAAAGGGAGGGATCCAGGCAAGCTAATACAAAGTAGTTGCGAACGGTTTGGCTTAAAATTAAATGATTTATATTTAAAATTTTTCGTTAAAAATTTTTTAATTTATTTTTATTATAAGTCGTCTAATTTTAATTAAAGGTTCGCAATTTTAATATCGTATGTTAATATCACTTCGTTAAAATTTTTAAATTTATTTTTATTATAAGTCGTCTAATTTTAATTGAACGGTTCACAATTTTAATATCGTATATTAATATAACTTAGTTAAGCGGTGTTAGTCTCCTCTCATTCAATCAAAAGCTCTCTTTGTTGAAGGGGATTGATCAAATATTGTGCACAAAGTGTATTTAGTCACTTCTCCGCCTATTAACCTAACAAAACAAGGCAAAAACAAAACAAAACAAACAAAACAAAACGAAAAGGCTTCTCATTAGGGATTCACAAACAAACTTTTTGATGAAATTCTATTTTAAACAATTTTTTGTTTTTTGTTTGCTAAGTAGTTGAGACGGATTTGCTAACAACTATTTGCCCTTGACTGAACCAGCATGATCATTTGATATATATCAATTTTATGTAAATGCCAATAACTGAGCTACAGTAAGGCAGATCATGTGTATCTTATTTGTTGTAAACAAGGATAAACATCACTACTTGTATAGGTGCTAGGTGGCTACGAATTCAACTGCTTAAGCTTGGTTTGAAAAGAAAAAAAAAAATCAAAGAGTTTGATTTGTCTTAACACGTTGAATTCGAACTTAATTCATAACTCATTTAAAATTTAAGTTTGAGCTTGAGAAAGTTCGATTTGAATGCTTGACTTATATGTTGATGGTCCCAAACATTAGCTTTATTTCACAATATCACGGAACACTGTACCAATATGAGTCTTTCCCAGTTATAGGTTTAACTTGACATTATGCCCTAACTAATGGTAAATTACAATAAGTTATGTGCTCTGACTACTGCTATACTTCCACATCTGCAGGGGAAATTTTCCGTTTGAGAGTTATCTTTCTTACACGAATCTTGCTTTTACTTTGAAAGAAGTGAAGCATCTATGGAGATTGAACGATTGTATGGGGAAGTATGGAAGGCGTCTGATTGTCAGGACTGATGATTTTGAGAAGCCCAGGGAAACAAATGTCCTGTGCAGTAATTGGAGAAAATCGAAATTAACAGCCAATCATATGGTAGAGTGAGAAATATTTTGGCTTCCAATTTCTTAGTTTTGATCATTATCATGAGGGTTCCTTCATCAGGTTTCAAGGGACAACGGATGCTGTAGCTGCTCAGTTTTTCCTGAAGAACATGCACCCTCAGATGAGGAGAGCTAGTTCTGCTTTATTTGGGAAGACTGAACTTCTCCAGTCAAGACCTAATATATTTGGAGAGCTGACGAGAGTGATCATATCTCCTTCAAGAATTGTTGAAGAAGCTGTAAACTGGGTGCTTAATGGAGGTCCTGATCCTCATCTTGCCCTGCACATGCGCATGCCAACAAACAGGTACTTATCTAAACTACTTTTATTTGACTCGTCTAATTTGCTGGTAGAGAAGCAAATGATATTTTTGATGCCAAAGATTGAATAGCAAGCAATGAAGATATCCTGGAAACTGAAGTATCTTAATTTTGGATGTTAGAACACTGAAAATGTCAATCTGACTGCTACCCAGCACGTTGATTTAGCTTTAAACGTGTAACTCAGCTTGACCACAAGGCTTTGATTTGCTTATAGGTCTCCAAGAGCAGTAAATGCGGCTTTGAATTGCATCAAAAAGGCCCTGCTTAGATGTTGCCACCATGTGTTGAGACCTCGTGCAGTTTTGGTGTCTGATACACCATCAGTTATTAAGATATCAGGCCAAAGCTGCAGGAATTCGCTGAGGTAAATTGCTTGGTGTGAGGTCTTTTAAATTTTCTTCTAGTTTCTATCAATGTTATATGGGTCAGGTATGAGTATCGAGTATAGATTTGTGTATCAAAATTTTAAATTAGAATATTGGGACATATATCCAAAATTTAGTTATAGAGAGATGTGGACACACGGTGAAATTTCATAAAATTTAAATGTTGTAGCCTGTATAGTATATATTAATAGTTATTCTTCAGGAATATACTTGAGATTAAATGACATTTACAGAAAAATGAGTTTTGTATTTACCATCCGTGTGAAAAGTTAGAAAACTTTCTTTATCATTAAATCTAAGCTTCAGTTTTTTCCAGACGTGCACAAGAGTTGAGCACGTATCCCTATATCCGTACTCTTATTGTGTTGTCATATCCAGTGAACACAGGTACAATAAGGGAAAATAGAAGTCTCTGTAATGTAGCACCAATTTCCATGGGGGTACCATGTAGTCTATGGAACTTTTCCTAGTTAGATCTATGAAATGTATTAAACGTACTATTCAATTATACTAGATACCACCCTTTGTTGTATCAAACTCCATTTGTGCTCTCCCAGGTTCTTCATTTTGATTACAAGAAGTTTGAAGGAAATATTTCTGCTAAAAAAATAGCTAGAATGCAGCATTTGGGTTTTAGAGTTCGGGACTGGGGACCAGCACCAAGGTGGGTTGCTTTTGTTGACTTCTTTCTTGCTTCACGAGCCAAACATGCCGTTGTTTCCGGAGTCCATAGCATGGTATTAAAAATCGGCATTCCGTAATAGTAACGCCCGTTATGTAACGGAAACTGTAGATGCCATTAAAAATCGACGTTCCGTAACGGTTGCGCCCGTTATGTAATGGAAACGGTAAATGCCAATACCGTTAAGGCTGTGTTACAGGTAGTGGAACGACACTCACACCGTAACGGTCCGTTACGGTGCCAAAACGGTCGTTATAAGCCGAAACGACTCTATTAAAGATGAAATCATGACAAAAAAGAGCCGAAACGGCTCTATTAAAGATGAAATCGTGACAAAAAAGAGGCCGTTACGTCTTTGTTGAAGGTGAAATCGTGGCAAAAAAATAAAAAAAAAAAAAACTGTTAAAAACTGAAAAAAAATGCTTGATTTAAAACCTTATCTTTCAACACATATAGGAACAAAAAGATCCTAACTTTTTAACAAAAACTCTAAACCAAAATCTGAAAATAATACTCTAAATTTCCAACAAAACTCTGAATCAAAGTTCTGAACAAGAGAAGAAACACCTAATCTGTGTCCTGGTAAAAAAATCAAAATTTTTGAAAAAATTTGAACCACTGAAGCCTTCTAGTTCCAGTCGAGAGTCGAGACTAATCAAACAACTTGCCGATTCATCTTTTTCCTGGCTTCATCTTTCAAGTGCTCAGATTTTCTATTCTCCTCTTCGAATCCGTAGATGAGTGTTACAAAAATTTTGAAACAAATTTTGATCTGTAAAATCCAAAAAAAAAAAACTGAAGAAGCGCTCGGAACGAAAGACCTCAGCGAAGAAGAAGAAGAAGAGTGCAGAAGGCTAAAGAACTGAAGATGCTGCAAGATTTTTATTTGGGTTGGTGGGTGGGTTGTTCGGTATTGGAGCAGCATTGATTGTTTGCTTGTTTAACCGAGAAGTGTAATAAATAAATAAATTGTTTTTGATAAATATGATATTAATGTATAAATATAATAATATATTATATTTCAGTTAAATATATTAATTTTTTTAATTATAATTAAATTTTTATATTAAGATATAGGTGGTGTTTGCTTGGTAAAAAATAAAAAATTGTGTAAAAGTGACACAAAATTTAATTGAAGAAAAATTAAAAAAATTGGTACAAATTAAAATTTTTTAATATTTTTTGACAAATCAAACATACTTATATTATGTAATTTATAGTTATATTAAAAGTTATTAATTGAGCACGGCTCTTTGGCCGAGTGGCAGGTGGCCCCTTTGCCTGCTCACCCATTCGGGTTCAATACCCCGGGGTGTATCCCCCAATTTGCCTATCAAAAAAAAAGTTATTAATTATCACTATTATATCATATTACATTAATAAAAATATTAATTATACTAAAAATTATATTAAATTACAGTTGCAATAAATTTAATTTAATATAATTAATAATATATTATATTAATATAACATATAATTATATTAATTATATTAAATAATATCAATTACATATTTCATGTTGAAAATTATTAGGTAAACATAACTATTACAACATAACATACTAACAAAAATATTAGTTATAATAAAAGTTATATTAAATTATAATTATAATAAATTTAATTTAATATAATTTATAGTTCTATTATATTAATATGTTATATAATTTATTTTAGTTATATTAAACAATACTAATTGAACATAACTATTATACATAATATATTAACAAAAATACTAATTAAACATAATTATAATAATATATTATATATTCAACATTAGTTATATTAAAATTATTAATTAAGTATGACTATTTCTATAGCATATTAACAAAAATATTAGTTACACGAGAAATTATATTGAATTAAATTAAATTTATTGTTATTAATTAAATTTATTTTAAGATCTTAGCTTTAAAAAATATATAACACCAAACATTTATATTTTATATTTTAATGATACAAAGTAATGAAATAATATAATGTTTTATTTTGTAGGGTAATAATGTCATTTCAATCAAATATAGAGAGCGAAAATAGTGGTTCTATTCCTAGTTATGGTGATGATAACATTTTTAGAATTAATCCTAATAATAATATTAGTTTTAGGTTTTGTAACACCCAATGACACTAGGTATAACATCAAATGTAAATTTTGTGGAAAAATGATTAAACGGAGCATTATATATGTGAAGTAATAGTTGACTATTTTTTAACATTTTAATTATTAAAATATCAAAATCTATTAAATTTAGGCTAATTGTGAATATGAAAAAAAAAAATTATGCTTTTTATCTCCGTTTCCGTTACGCAATACCTATTACATTCCGTTTCTGCCTTATCACGGCCGTTACCGTTACGACACCCGTTACCTTTTTTTAAAATCATGGCCCACAGACGCGTCGGAACCACCTCTGCGCAGCTTGTTGCTGCATTGGCAGCAGCTCACCAACTTCGTAAGTTCAAAGATGATTGTTTTTGTGCTGATGCAACACTTCCCAGGAAGGCCTGTTGTTTATTATCTCTCTCTCTCTCAATCTCTCTCTCTTTTGCCAGATGAAAACTATGCGGCAAATTTCTCGTTCTTCAGCAGTTTTCAAAGCAATTTGTTAGCAGAAGGCTTGCAAAAACAAATTGGATGGGGACATGCATGGAACAGATTTGCAGGTCCATTGAGTTGTCGGAATCAACGGGATCAGTGTGCAATCACACCACTTCTTCCCCCGGGCTGGTGGGATGCGATTTTTCAATCACCCATTCCCCGAGATGTCCGTAGATTGGAAGCTTATGGTGTTAAACTCACTGGTTTTGGTACAGTCGATGAAAACCATCTCGGGTCTTTCTGTAGGTCAAGGAAAGACACTGTGAAAACCATTCCGATTGCTCGCGAATGTACTGGCTTGACTTGTGCTTATTCTTGGATTGTATGAGTGCTTCACTTTCACTTCCTTAATCTGTGGTCGTTGGGCAGGGCAAGGTTCTGGAGCTCAATTCTTTGGAATTACTTCACTTGAGATGTAACTTTTGGTAGTGCTCCAATTTGTTGACATTTTATTCATTTTTTTTTTTTTTTCTGGAAGTGAATATTTTCGGAATTGAATGGGCTGTACACGTGTGAAGGAGAGTGGTCTAACGGAAGTTAAACAAGCAACTCCCTCAATAATTTGGTGCAAATCACACGATAGCAATTAAGAGTTCATTTGGTGAAACGTAAAAAGATGAAAAATTTTATAAATCTCTAAAATTTTTTTAAAATTATTTATTTTTTGTTTTACTGTATGAATTATGAATTCATAAAATTTTCAAATTATTTGATTTTATTTTACTTTTTGTCACTCCAAACACATTATAAATAACAAAGAGATAGAGAATATACCACACACAACAATTTAACGTGAGAAAAACTTCTCCAACGAGAAGAGTAAAAAACCTCAGCATGATAACACGTCCAAATCTCTTCCACTATACTTAATAATAAGTGCAATCAATGAGTTCTTTCTAGATATTTTTAGAGGTATACATCACTATATTTTCAATAACTATTCTTGAGAACAAAATTGGTAGCAATAAAGGAAAAACAAGAATAAATTGAGAAAAAAATACTCTTTAAATCAGCAGTCTCAATTTTGTTCAAAACAGACCATTCTAGAGACTTCCGTTTTCAATCTCTACCGTTCAAATTGTTAGAAAAATGAGTTTTGAACTTCATAGCTGTCTGATGAAGATTGCACGGCAACAAACTTTTTGTTGAATTTCTGTTATTTCTCACTATTCATGGCAACAGCTCCTTTGCTGTTTTCTTCAGGTTTTTATAATTAAGGCAACACTTTTGGGCTCTATATTGGGCCAAAACATAGCCCACAAATTGGGTCCACTCCAAATAGGAGAGATCTTGGGCAACATGATGGGTGAAAATTTGGACTATTGCAATTTGTATGAAAGCATTATCGTTACTTATAAACAAAAAGCTCATCAAAATAAATATTGGACTGTTGTTTTTTTTTTTTTTTTGGTCTTTTTGAAAATTGGTTTGCGAGGTTTGACTTGGAAGGCCCATTGGAAGCCCATGTAATGTTGTGGGATCGTGCTAATCAAATTTCTTTTTAATCAAGGAATCACAATCCTAATTGTCTAGGAAACAAATTAAGTCTTGTTTGGTCACATAATTTGCCAACACAAGAATTTAGACTTGACTGTAATTATATATATAGCAAATAATTATAACAAATTAATTAATATAACTTGTGATTTATAAAAACTTAAAATATTACTTTTTGTGATCTATAAAAACTTAATTGTGTTTTAAACATATTTTTCTTATAATAAAAAAGTTTACTAATGAAGAGTTTTTTATGAACAACTAAGGTTAAGTATAATACTTGTTATGCCTCTTGTTGAGTTAAAATAATAATAATAATAATAGTAATAATAAGGCTCATTTATTTATAGAACAAAGTCCTAGTGACATCAAACTCGTTTGGGCTAGAGTCATTTACAATCTTAAATCTAGGTTACAAAATATCATGAAAACTCAGTTTAGATTAGAGTTATTGACAACCTTAAACCTTAAGTTACAAAATATCGTAAAAAGCATCTCGAAAACAAAATTTGCCCACTATTAGACTGTTGATTGTCCGGACAATTCTTTATACAATTATATTGTAACAGTTGCACTTATTTTACCTTACTCCGTTCGAGTTTATCAAATATTTGAAAGTGAACAATGATCTCATCTGAGTATTATTGTTGCAAAAATCATGCTTGCTAAACTAAGATCTAGATTTCATGCACTTTTCAATGATATATATATATTTACATTCAACAGGCTATAACAAAAATTCAGATCTAGATTTCATGCACCTTTCAATGATATATATATATATATATATATATATATGTACATTCAATGGGCTATAACAAAAATTCAAATGAGGATTTTAATATTGTAGCAATGTAATTAAGAAGAATTGAAAGTGTAACATTTGAAACAAAAATTATTAATGTTACACAACTGGAAAATAATTATTGATTAATTTTTTTTAAATAATAAATTAATATAAATATATTTTGATTATAATTAATATTATCACCGTTACATTATTTAGAAGAGGAGGGTTACAATAAAGGGGTAACCGCAACTGTTACAGTTTTCTCAAAATAGCGCCGTTTTAACTGCAATTGCTCTCCTACTACGGTCTCGAATCAACATTATTCATTCGAATTATATACTTTGTGTTAAATTTTATATTTTAACAATTTTTCTTGAAAAAGAGAATTCATGTACCTAGAAGTTGAATACGCCTTAATTGGTGGCCCCATTTTCTTTTGCTTTGTCCAATTAATTTCTTCTTGAGAAGCAAAGATAGCGTTCATTCAATTAATTGGAGCTTAAAGGTTCCTCTCTCTCTCTCCAACATATTTTTCAAGTGGAAAAGTATATCGATCATTTTACATGTGATGGAGAAAGAAACTTGCCATTTGAATGTAAACACTTGACTGATAAAAGTGGGCATTAGGCACAAAAAACTCGATTTAGAAATGCCAGCTTAAAAAAAATAACTCATAAACATACATAACATGATTATAACCCTGCTCCATAATCCATTGTTGGCTCACCTTATAGATATATATATGAAATTTAAGAAATTAAAAAAATTAAACAAAAATTAATTTATTGGCTACTCAAACAAAATCATAAATTTAAGACTTTATATTTTATTTCTCTTTTTCCTTTCATTTTTCTTATCATTTTGTGTCCCCTTTCAAAATACTCAATCCAAAATTTTGCTGAGAAGAAAAAATAAAATAAAAGAGAACATGAGAAGAAAAGAAGTAAAAAAAAAAAGAAGAAGAAAATATAAAATTTCAAATGTATATTATTATTTGTCTGAATTAAAAAATATATAAATAAAAGATATTCATCAATAAATTATCTTCTAATATAAATATTTTTAATTTAATGGATCTCATGCATTTTTTTCTACTATTTGGCACTACAGGTCAAAGGATGGTAATTTTGAATCCACTCTTCTTCCTTTTTTTTTTTAATAAATTTTTAATTCAAGAATACTCCTAATAAAAAACCAAAAAAGAGTATAGTGAGGTGTAATTGGAACTGCAAGAGCCAGCTGGACTACAATCTCCTTCATAGTGGAATATACACGCTTAGGAACCAGAAAACTTTCTATATATGTAAACACATTAACGTTGATAAAAGACAAAGATGAAACCCACAAGAAACATCGTTCTTTGTCAAAGTATGTAACTTGAGAAAATGCTCTAATCATGGTCAAAAACATCATAAGAATACACATGCACTAACGCATAAAGAAACAAGCCATTTTACTTTCAATTTTCAGTACTTGAAATGCTTTTTTGAACTTTTTTCTTATTTTTATGTATTTTGAACTTTTTTCTTATTTTTATGTATAATGACCTCAATTTAAAAATCAAAAAAGAATATAGCTCATCCAACAATAATTAATACGAGCACATAATCAAACAACAATAAAGGGTAACAAGATTGTTGAGGGTAAAACTTTTACCAAAAAACATTAAGTTAAAATCTCAGTTCAATCTCAGAGATTGTTTAAACGTTTTCACTATAAAATTGATTATAAAATTTTGCATATAATAAACCGACTCTTAGAACCTATTCTATAAACAGTTTTCTTAACTTTTCGATGCACCGTAACCAAGTGAAGAAGAAGTTTTTCGACTCCTTAAAAAGATAAACAATTCTGGAACTCCTTTAAGACGTCACATAGAATATAAACAAAATTGCTAGTAATTATTTGACAATGCTTTCAATAAATTTCTAATCTATTTAAATGAATTCCTCTTTCCCATTTAGCTAAGACGAATCAGGTATATATAAAACCTACAAAAGTATTTCAATTGAGAAAGAAGTTTGAACGAACAAAACTGCTCAAGCTTGAATTGTGGAGCATGCTACAAGCAAGATGTCAAGTTTCTCGAGGGATCGCTCAGGTTGCGGATAGGCTGGAACCTCATCTTGATTGTTCGATAAGGTGCTCGAACTTCAAGCATCCATTGAGCAAGATGCAAGGTCCTCTATAAATAGTTTTCAAGTGCTTGAAGTTTCGAGTAAGCTGCATGTATGTAGGCTACAGGAAACACAATCCTTATTTCTTGCTCATCGTAATAGCTTTAGGACAAGTCTCAATTCCATTCAAACTTAATTTGCTTTATCACTAAAAGTTTTAATTCAATTCTAGACTTTCTTACATATCTAGAACTTGAATTAGAATACCAATTCTCTTAGAACTTCTACTAGACGTAAATCACTTCTTTATATTCTATTTGAAATCTGCCACTAGAAACTTTATAATCTATTTTTGGCAATTCCATAGCAAAACGCCTCATTAAAAGCAACCCATTATTCTTGAAACTCACAAATAAATAAATAAATTAAAGTAGCATATGGTAAAAAAAATATCTAAAATTAAATCAACAACTCTAAAACCATTCTCCCCCCTTTTTTAAATGGAATTAACAAATAGTGGAAAAATAAATAAATCAATGGAGATGGCTTTAAGATCAACTACTCATAATAAAATATCTCCAAGTGCTATAATCAAATCTATGCTATGAGAATCAAGAATTTGAAATCAAATGACATACATGAAAGTGCAATGACAAGAATTTTAAATCTTAATAATTTTTCACGCAATTACTTATTTCAAATTAAACGTGTAAATAAAAAAGCATACATAATATGTGTTCCTCCACTAATATGTTCATCAGAACTATAATTAATCAGGCTCAGCAAGATTACTTTTTAACACCACAAACTCTTTAATTTTAGTTACTCTCAGGAATATTCGTTTTCTTTTGAGCATTGTCAATAGGCACTAGACATTGATATGGTAGCGTCATTTTCAGATCGAATTTGACTAACTTTAGAGTCATTCAACACTTGCAGTAATAGTAGAGAGTAAAGACATGTCACGCCCCTAACTTAATTGTCCAGGACGGACGACATGGGAATATGAGAACAAAATAAATTAAATAAAAACCTATGCCAAGGTCAAGTTTCAAAACAATACAACCATAAGAACAACTAAATACGTTCCTCATTCCTATACGAAATAAATAAAATATCGTCAATCGCGATAAATTTAAGGTCACACCCTGGTGACTAAATTTAAGACTGATACAGCCACATAGGTCTCATCAACAACAATGCAATCTCATATACAAATTGACTTTGGGACCCACACCCCTAGGTTACATAAAGGGGGATACGAACATCTAAATATAAGTAAAATTCTGTAACAGATCAATCTATCAATCTTAACTCAGCTCTGGGTGGCTATTCCTTGGCCTCATCGGATCACCTGCAATATAGCTAGAGTAAGTTAACCAGCCCATTGGGTAGAACCATGCAAGTGTGTGCTAATAAATATACTCAAACATACAATATAACTCACAACAATAGTAACCAAACATAATATAAAATGCACATGTCAGATTATGCAATGCAAACATTATATAAAAATACATATGTAATATAATGCAATTATCCAATCTCCATCTACTCATCCAATCTCCATCTACTCAAACCTCGTCCATAGTAAAGATCGGACTCAGGCTATTCTACCCTGAGTTGCCTACGTATCTCACATCGGGAATCAGGTCACCGTAGTTTTTATTTTATATCCCTTATTTCACGACCAAACTCATGATCAATATAATCATCCCTACATCTCATTAATAAATGTAACAATCACATTATCTCAATATATATATAAACCAAATGGGGAACCATGTTATACCCCTATTGGTGTAAGATTCAGAGGAACTGTGTTATACCCCCTAGCTCGTCTGCTAGGAAACTATGTTACACCTCTAGTCAGGTGTCCGCTCATCTCAAGCAGGGTTCGATTACAATCCGAAGAAAACTCCATAATATCTCACTTCAATATTAATGCCTAACTCCAAATGATTAATCTTTAGTCATATATACTGACTGGGAATCATCTGGTATTTTCAAAATCTCATTTTCTCATTTTTCTCAAATCGCGAACCCAGTCTATATATATAACCCGTGACTCGGCACGTCACAATATAAATATGGTACTCTCGACAAATCAATATCCTCAACATAGACCAAATGATACCACCTCAGTCCCAATGCACATGATATGCTCAATCATTCACAATAATTCTCTTTAATAATTCACAACATTAATAATGCATGCTATATTAAGTCATCCATTACTATTCATATAATTCAATCATCAATCGTATCTCATATAATTTAATCTTATATAGTGATTCTTTTCTATAATTATCAACGTAAAATAAAGCATACCTTAAAATCTCAAAATTTACTCTTTTTCTAACATCTTTCCAATTCTGTAATGTCATCTATAATTTCCTATAACTCTAGGGGTAATGTTATTATCCTCCCCAATTCTTTAGGTGTAAAATCACATTTTTTCTAAACTTTAAGGGCCATTTTGTAATTATTTAAACCTTTGGGGTCACTTTGTAATTATATAAAACTTTAGGGGTCACTTTATAATTATATAAACTTTTGAGGGTAAACTTATAATTGTCAAAAACTTTAGGGGTCAATTTATAATTATCCAAGAACTTTAGGGCCCAAATGGTAATATCTCTAACTATTTTCTTTATTCTTTATTCTTTATTCTTTATTCTTTTTCTTTTTCTTTTCTTTTTCTTTTCCCGTTTCTTCCCCAGTGAACGCCCAGCGAAATGGGCTTTTAATTTCGAACTGACTTCCCATTGTCAATCTAAATTTAATCACTTCTACACAAAATGAACATATAGAAATTTATCCTAAAATCTCTATATATCATTTATGTAATTATCATAACTTAAAAGTATGAAAAATTCAACACATATACACATATATATACACACCCGTATATATATATATATATACACACATACATACACATGTCACAAAACTTCACCAAATCAAGCATATAAATATACCAAAATGATCCTTGCAACGTCTAGAACAAAAATATAAGTCGCATTTACCTCAAATCTGAAGAGAAAAGGAGAAATAAAGAGATTTTAGTTTAGGCAACAAACCTTTCGGCGTCGATTTCTCTCACCTTGAGCAAAATTACGCGAAACGGACACTGTCACAGCGTTCACGGCATCAAAAACTATCTGAATCTACCTTCCTTTCCCGAATCCCTCTCTCTCTTCCCTCTCTTTCCCCTTCTCTCTCTCTTTTTTCTCTCTCCCGTGCCTCTCTGGAAACCCACAGCCAGCAAGCCCAAAAAAAAAAAAAAAAAGAAATAAAATGAGGGGAAAAGGAAGAAGGAAGGAAGAGAAAAAGAATGGGCTGGGCCTTTGGCCCAGTTTGTCCAACCCAACACTACTTCAGACTATTTTCAATCTAGAAAAATAAAATAATTAAACTCTATCTCTAATTTAATATTTTATCAGCTCAAAATAATATATAAATTGTCAAATTTAAATACTAGATGTTACGAGACAGAATCTCAATCTTTCAGAATGCTCAGTGTGCCAATATTTTGAGCCAAAAATTGATTAAAAAAAAAGCCACTTGAGTAATGAAGAGCTTCTCCCACAATAGCTCATGAGTCTAGAAGGCAAATTAAATAAATTGATCAAGCCCAAGTGGATTAATCGTCTTTCACATGTATACCAGAACAAATTAACATGACACAACTACTGCTTTTAATTTTGACTCTTTCTGTAACGAGTTTACATACATTTGATAAGTTGGGATTCGCAAATTACTATTCAAATTACCCAAAGAGGCCAGACCTTAGTAGATTTGTGCATGATATAGCACTGAATGTACCCAAATATATATATATACACATAAGAAGGAAATTGAAACACACACAGCTAGGTAATAAGTTACATTTTTTCCTCAAATTAATTGGATAAAAAGGATATAACTTGTGGATCTCCGAAGATGCGGAAAACTTAGAGTTTCTAGTGAAAAAATGCAAGCATATAAGACCTTCCAAGTTTTCCAAACTTGGACTTCACCTTGCTAGACATATGCAATTTCAAGTTTCAGTTATTTTTTTTAAGGAATTTTTTTTTTCTTGCGTAGAATTTGGTTATCTATATATAATTAATAAAACTTTCAAGTTAATATTGAGTAACCAAATTGCGTGCTGTTTTAAGAAATACTAAACAAAAACTGTAATGCATATGTACATGAATTTGATTGTAAGAACGGATTTAGAATTCATAATCAGTTGGGCAAATAGTAAGATAATAGTGAAGCAAAAGTACTATCTCTAAATGAATAGTGACAAAAATATAAAAAATAAAGAATAAATATATTTTTTGGATGAGTGGATTTCATTGGACCTCATAAGTCCATCTTGAATGGTAATATACTGTGTAATTTTTCAATAATTACACAAAGCAAAATTCATGATACTATATATATGTATAATCTAGCTTGGAGGGTACTTCCACAACATGTGTATAATACTTTCTAGGATTCAGAATACTTTCTTGCCCAATTTTTTGATATATGAGCACATATATCTATTATTCTATTAGTGTCAAACAGAACAATAATGTCAATAAAAACAAAAACAATGGGAGTAGTACTATACATATTGCTTAAAAATCACACAGCACTTGAATAATATAACATATGAGTACTAAGAGAGCGCATATATAGCTGCAGGAGTGATGCTATTTTATTACAATAATTTATTAAAATAAGTTATGAGAATGATGTGTCAAACATAGTTTCATAATTAAAGTATATTTCAATGGTTGTTTTAATGTAAAATGATAAATTTTAAAATTTATAAATTCTTTTTACAAATTTTTTTGATAGAATATCATTTTCCAGTGGCTACATCAATGATGTTAGGGTTGTATTTTGATGATGAAGTCGAAGCCACTTCTAGCTCCTTTCCCAGGAGGTCACATTCATTAACCTGAGAACTTCCATAGGAAATGAAGAAACAAAGAAACGGTAGCGCTTCAACTAATTTCTGTCCAAGCACTGGCCTGATATGAAAAACTATATATATACATACATATATATATATATATATATATATCACAACATTGAAGCTACTTTCATCACCTGTGAAAAGTTTGCCTGAGTTGCTTTATGTCCCCCCTTCTGGGGGCCATGAAATTATGAAATTCAATTTGTAATATGTAATATGTTTACTTTTCATGGATACCTTCTTGCACAATTATTCACAATCTATGCGGTAAAATATGATAGTTTTTTTTTAAATGTTTCTCTCACAAATTAAGATTTAACGATTAAGAATTATTTTTTTTTTATTTAATAATTGAAATCATTTTTATATTTTTAACTTCTTATTCAATTCTTATTTTATTGGACCTTATTACCATTAATTTCACAAAACGAGTTGGACATCAAATTAAAATTGTCAACTTGAATTATGTCCAATTATAATTTCTAGGAAGTTGACCCTTCCAAATTATATTATCATAATTTGTGTTTTCTTTTATGATACTTATCAAAAATTAATTGGAGATAGAAAGAAACCAAAACACACACAGTAGCTAATATAGTCCAAATTTTTGGGGAAAAAAAATTAAAACCCATTAATTATCATAATATTTTCAATTTGAACTTTTTGTCTCACATTTTAACTATATAAGAAACTTAATACTAATTTTGTTTATAGTGCCATAGGCATAAATTATTACCAGTTATTATATATCAAACAAAACAATTAATAATATATCTCCAAACAAACAATAAAAATATTGTTTAAAATCCAGAAAGTACTTGAATGATCAGCGGTGCTAATTAGATGATGATACGCAGAAGAAGCTAGCGCGCTCTTTCCTAATGGAGTTCACATATAAAATAGAACAAATAAAAGATAATGGTAAGAAAATTATTTTTTGGCTTGCCAATGCAGAGGCCTTTAGCATCCTATTTATACACATGTATATAACCAATTACAGAGAAAAATTAACTCTACAATTAATCATATTCCTTGAATTAAGCTGGGCTGATTTCATCAAAATCCTAGAATTAAGGTAAATAAAAAAAACCTTCCTTATCTACGTGACTAAATGGAAGGAGATGATTAATTCTTTGCCGAATCTAGGTTATCTTCAATATGCTCCTACAATCACAATGGTAAAGGACGTATGTTGAGATTGGAAAGCATTATCGCAAACCGTAAGGCAAGGAAAGGGTTGGTTAAGCCGTTAGTGAGTTGATCTTTGCTAGAAAGAAACTGAACAAATGGTTGTTTTGCTGCGACCCAGTCTTGAGCAAAGTGATAGCCAATTTCGATGTGTTTAGTTCAAGCATGAAAAGCAGAATTAGTAGTAAGATACTTGGCTCCAATATTGTCACAATAACGAGTAGGAGATCGAGTAGTGGGAATACCCAGTCAAAAAGAAGTGATTGAATCTAGATGAGCTCAGCCACCGTATTAGCTAAGGCTCGATATTTAGCCTCAATGCTAGAATAAGAAATAGTAGATTGTTTGCGGGAGGACCAAGATATAAGATTGGGCCAAGAAACACACAATACCCAATTGTGGATCGATGATCATCAGGACAGCCTGCCTAATTTGCATCTAAGAAAGCACGAAGATCAAAAGAAGACCCACAACAAAGGAGAAGGCCAAAATGAATGGTATGCTTGAGATAACGTAAAATTCATTTGACGGTAGTCTAATGATTCGCAGTTAGGCGATGAATTCTAGCATATACAATTAACTGCAAATGAAATGTCAAGCCAAGTGAGAGATAGATACTGAAAAGCTCCTACAGTGCTACAGAAAAAAGTGGGGTCGGCAAAAGCTTCACCATCAAACTTGTTGAGTTTAAAGGAGGCGGACGTAGAAGATGAGACCGATGCCCAAGAAATATAGTTTTGTCCGCTTGAGGATATTAAAAATATAGTTTTGTTGTGACAAGAGAAATCCCTTAGGAACTTTAGATGTACTGATGCCCAAGAAATAATTGAAATCCCCAGAGTGTTTAACTACAAAGACCTGTTGTAGTTGTGAGATAAGGGTAAAGATAGCATGTGAACATGAGCCGGTGATGATGATATCATCTACATAAACGAGCACATAAAGACGAATTGGTCCCTTATTAAGAATAAATAGGGATGAGTTTAACTTACTGCCTTAAAAGCCAAGAGAGAATAAATGCTGGCTAAGCCTAGAGTACCAGGCCCATAGAGATTGTTTGAGTCCATAAATTGACTGACGAAGTTTACAAACATAATTTGGGAAGGATGGATAGGCATATCCCAGAGGATAACGCATGTAGACATCTTCCTCAAGAAAACTATGAAGGAATGCATTGCTAATGTCAAGCTGTGTAATGGGCCATCCGGCAGAAATAGCAAAAGAAAGGACAAGTTGAATAGTTATAGGTTTGACAACGGGACTATACATGTCACCATAATCAATTCATTCTCTTTGATTAAATCTTTTGGCAACTAATCTCGCCTTGTACTTATCAATAGATCCATCAGCATTTCTTTTAAAAAAGGTTATAATAAGGTGAAAATGGAACCAAAGACTAAGTGCCATTGTGAAAAATAACTGTGAATTCTTCGTTCATAGCTATATGCCACTAGTGTTGCTTAATAGCCTCGGTAAAGCAAATGGTTTCTTTTATACTATCACCTGTGGTAGAGATAAAAGCACGAGGTAATGGCCATCAAACCGTGCCATCAAAGAACTGTTTAGGAACAACAATTTGATGTCGAGATCTGGTCTGCATGGGATAGGTTTGTAAGTCAGAGGGTGGAGATGCTGGGTCACTTGAAATAGTAGGAAACTCAGTTAAGGCAGTTGGCATGGTTGTTGGTAAGGAAGTAGGAAGAGATGAGACAGTTGCAACAGTTGTTGGCAATGGAAAATTTGTAGTGAGCTCAAGTAAGGCAGTTGACATAGGTAGAGGTGAAGTAGTAGTAGTAGTAGTAGTAGTTATGGTAGGTGAGTGAGATTGAGAGTGTATGGTCAATTTGTTTGGCAAAGGAAGTTTAATATTATCGGAAAGAAATGTAAAAAGAGGTAAACTAGGGGTGGTTGGAGTGGGCAAAAGGCCGACTTGGAAAGGGAAAAAAGTTTCATCAAAGACAACATGCTGGGCAAGATAAACTCAATTTATTTTGGGATCGAGACACCTATAATCATGGTATGAGAGACCATAACCAAGAAGGACATAGGTAGTAGAACGGAGATGAAGTTTGTGTTTGTTATATGGTCGAATGAAGGGCCAACAAGCTCAACCAAACACGCGAAGAAATTTATAATCAGGTGCATGACAAAATTGCATCTCAAATGGGGATTTGGAGTAAAGAATAGAAGTGCGCAAATGATTAACTGTGTGACAAGCAGTTAAAAATGCATCATCCCAATATTTCAAGGGGACAGAGCTATGGGTGATGAGGGTAAGACCAGTTTCAACTATATGACTATGTTTACGTTCGACGACTCCATTTTGGTTGTGAGTGTGTGGACAAGTAAGGCGATGAAAGATATCTATGGAACAGAGAAACTTATTGAGTTTGCAATATTCACTACCCCAATCACTTTGAATAGAAATAATTTTTCGATTAAAAAATTGTTCCACATTTTTTTGAGATTGATAAAATATTAGAACAACATCAGATCGAGACTGTACAGGATAAAGCTAGGTAAAGTGACTAAAGGCATCAACGAACGAAACATAATAATTATTTACATTACTGGAACAAACAGGGGTAGGGCCCCATACATCGGTATAAATAAATTGTAATGGAAACTTTACCTTAATAGTAGAAATAGGAAAGTGCAATTTGTGACTTTTGGCTTGTTGACACGACTAACAAATAAAATATTGTTTATTTTTTGAAATAGATAAAGAAAATTTAGAGACAACTTGACACATGACTCGAAGAGTGAGATGACCTATGCGACTGTGCCACTGATTGAGAGAGACTCATTCGCTTGGGAGTACAACTTTAGGAGCTGGAAAAGAGAACATTGGCCATTGATATAGTCCACGTTTATGTTGGCCGCGGAAGAGGATATTCCTTGTTAGTAGATCCTTGACAAGAAAACAATCAGGTAAGAATTCAAGAGAGACATTATTGTCACAGGTGAATTAACTGATAGAAAGAAAATTTTTAATAATTAATGAAACATGTAACAGATTATTTAATCGAAAAGTGGAAGTAGGGGTAACGAGGTTTGTTGACTCAACATGAGAGATTGCCAAACCTTGACCATTACCCACTCAGATAGAATCAGTGCTGGTGTACTTATGGGATTGGAGGCTTAAGTTGTTAAAGTCTTAGGTAAGATAATGGGTAGATTCTATATCAAGATACCATGTTGGGTCCATGGAAGAGGAGGGGCCCGATGCATAAGCATTGAAGTGGGTTGAGGTAGAAGGAGGAAAATGCTGCTCAAATTGCCTACATTAGAGAGTGGTGTGACTTGGGTTATTGCGAAGTTGGCATATCACAGGGGTATTATATCCAAACGAGTTGTTGTTATGGTGATAGGAACTACCATCACGACTTCGATGACGACGCCCACTACCACGAGCATTATTGTTCCTGTTGTTCCGAGAGGTATTGTAGCCACGACTAAAGTTGATGTTCCGAGAAGAAGAGCCATTGTTTGGCTTGGAGGGGTTATTTCCTATGGAGGGATTTTCACGAGTAGTCAGGTTTACATTAGGATTGTCGAGATTAAGGTGCGTGATTTGATGGTTGATTCGCATCTCATGTGTGAGAAGATGGCAAACACAGATTCAAACGACATGGGTGTATTGCGACAAGTAATAGAGGTAACGATACCGTCATACTCAAATCCAAGTCCAGCAAGGAGATAATTCACAAGTTCTGTTTCAGTGACGTGGTGTCCGCTAGAGGCCAATTGGTCACCTAATGACTTCACTTTTTAGGTGTAATCAGCAATTGATAGTTCCTCTTTTTTTGATAGAGGCGAGTTTACATTTCATGTGTAACATTTTACCATTATTTTGTGAGGCGAAGAGGCGTTCGAGATGAAGCCATACTGCTCGGGATGTATGATGTTGGATAACATGAGCCAGAATGCTTTTGGTGAGAGAAGCGAAAATGGTGGAAAGTATAATCTGATCTTGTTGACACCAGTGATCATAAAGAGCGTCGTTATTGGGAACGCCGGCAGAAGTAATAGGCTGTTGTTGAGGAGGGCAAGACAAGGAATAGATCCGTCAATCTAACTGAATAAATTCTGACCACGAAGGTATGGAATGATCTGCGTTTTCTAGAGGAGATAGTTATCTTTGGATAGCTTGATCGTGATAAAATGTTGGAGATTTGTTAGATTAGAGGGAGAAGGATTATTGACAGATCTATTGGTGGTGGATGGAGTATTATTGGAGAGCTCTGAGGCCATAAGAATCAGCGAGACGTTTGTCTACAAACGCTATGATACCATAAAACCGAAAAAATAAAGATAATGGCAAGAAATTTGTATTTTGGCTTGCCAATGCAGAGGCCTTTAGCATCCTATTTATACACATGCGTATAACCAATTACAGAGAAAAATCAGCTCTACCATTAATCGTATTCCTTGAATTAAGTTGGGCTGATTTCATTAAAATCATAGAATCAAGGTGAATCAAAAAAACCTTCCTTATCTACATGACTAAATGGAAGGAGATGATTGATTTTTTGTTGAATCTGGGTTATCTTCAATAACATACACGATTCCCATTGTTTTAATATAAACAGTATAGTAGTCGGTGTAAGTATAATTGTTGCGACAATATAGATGTAATATGTATAACATGTAACAATATATAATGAGTATAACAACATGTATAACACCAATAGTAAAAGCCTTTTTTTAAGGAAGTAGCACTTCTATTTTCTTTAACAACTTAATTATATACATGTTGTAGAGAGGAAGTAAATACATGAGAACAACATGCAACTCAATCAATTATCGTTCCAACATAGTGGCTTTTCATATTAACGATTATTAGGATTACAACATAAAAGTGACAAAAGATTATTTTTTTTTCTTTTTCTTTTTCTTGTTTCTTTTTTTGAAGGGTAAAAAGATGAATGGTATCCATCAGATATTGATTGGTATGAATTGTTTAAAGCTTCTGAATGGTGTGATGTCATATTGATTAAGAAATCTACATATGTGACCAGGAACAGGAAGTAATAATATGGGGTTTTTGGAGGCCGGTCACTATTTATGGACTTATAAAGATTTAAGTCATACCCAAAAATCTTATTTGTGAATAAGTCACACTTGCAACAAAAAGACCAAAAAGGATATCACACGTTTTTCACTACATTTCAAAACTGCCAGTTTTATCCGAAAATAGTGCACACTTTACTCATAACTTCCATGACTTTCCATCTTCTTTATAAAGCAAGTAAAACTGATTTTTGAAAACAAAATCAAAACTGTTTGAGAAAAACCTAATTCCGCGACTTTCCATCTTCTTTACAAAACAAGCAAAACTAATTTTTGGAAACAAAATCAAAACTATTTAGGAAAACAGTACCACATAATAAAACAATACCGCATAAAAAACAGTACCACATAATAAAACATTATCGCATAAAAACAGTACCGCATAAAAAACAGTACCACATAATAAACAGTACCACATAATAAAACAGTACCGCATAAAAAAGTACCGCATAATAAAACAGTACCACATAATAAAACAGTACCTCATTAAAACAGCACCATTCTTTGCATGATATAGTCATGCGGTATTGTTTTTGAACGAGTATGCATCCTAAAAAAAACATTCAAAAACAGTACCGCAGACATGTGGTACTGTCACACATGCAGTACTGTCGGTGATTCGTTTGATATATGAACTATTTTTGTGTTTACATGTGATGTTTGCATAATAGAGTCATGCGGTACTGTTTTTGAACGAGCATGCATCCTAAAAAAAACAGTACCGCAGACATGTGGTACTGTCACACATGCGGTACTGTCGGTCATTCGTTTGATATGTGAACTATTTTTGTGTTTACATGTGATGTTTGCATAATAGAGTCATGCGGTACTATTTTTGAACGAGCATGCATCCTAAAAAAAACAGTACCGCAGACATGTGGTGTTGTCACACATGCGGTACTGTCGGTCATTCGTTCGATATGTGAACTATTTTTGTGTTTACATGTGATGTTTGCATGATAGAGTCATGCGGTACTATTTTTGAACGAGCATGCATCCTAAAAAAAACAGTACCGCAGACATGTGGTATTGTCACACATGCGGTACTGTCAGTCATTCGTTTGATATGTGAACTATTTTTGTGTTTACATGTGATGTTTGCATGATATAGTCATGCGGTACTGTTTTTGAACGAGCATGCATCCTGAAAAAACAGTACTGCAAACATGCGGTACTGTCACACTTGCGGTACTGTCGGTCATTCGTTTGATATGTGAACTATTTTTGTGTTTACATGTGATGTTTGCATAATAGAGTCATGCGGTACTGTTTTTGAACGAGCATGCATCCTAAAAAAAACGTTATCGCAGACATGTGGTACTGTCATACATGCGGTACTGTCGGTCATTCGTTTGATATGTGAACTATTTTTGTGTTTCCATGTGATGTTTGCATGATATAGTCATGCGGTACTGTTTTTGAACGAGCATGCATCCTAAAAAAAAAGTACCGCAGACATGTGGTACTATCACACATGCGGTACTATCGGTGATTCGTTTGATATGTGAACTATTTTTTGTGTTTACATGTGATGTTTGCATGATAGAGTCATGCGGTACTGTTTTTGAACGAGCATGCATCCTAAAAAAAAAAGTACCGCAGACATGTGGTACTGTCACACATGCGGTACTGTCGGTCATTCGTTTGATATGTGAACTATTTTTGTGTTTACATGTGATGTTTGCATGATAGAGTCATGCGGTACTATTTTTGAACGAGCATGCATCCTGAAAAAAAAAGTACCGCAGACATGTGGTACTGTCACACATGCGGTACTGTCGGTCATTCGTTGATATGTGAACTATTTTTGTGTTTACATGTGATGTTTGCATGATAGAGTCATACGGTACTGTTTTTGAACGAGCATGCATCCTAAAAAAAATAGTACCGCAGACATGTGGTACTGTCACACATGCGGTACTGTCGGTCATTCGTTTGATATGTGAACTATTTTTGTGTTTACATGTGATGTTTGCATGATAGAGTCATGCGGTACTGTTTTTGAACGCGGTACTGTTTTTGAACGAGCATGCATTCTAAAAAAAATAGTACCGCAGTCATGTGTTTAAATACGTAATCCAGATCTGTATATATTCATTCGATCGACGTTAATCTCACAGCACAAACTCGCGTAATCCGTGTGTATTCCTTCGTATATAATCCTTTAACAGATTTTTATCTCACTATATCTTCACGCGATTAATAAGGAATGAAACAAAAACGGAAAACGTGATTCTCGGTTCCATAATTTTTGGCAACTTCATCTCAGTTAATTATAGAAAAAGGGCATTTAAGTCATATTATAAATTATATTTAAAACAAACTCGTGGGACCTACTCAAAAGTATGACTTAAATACAAAACTTTTCACATTAATGTGACTTAAAAGCAATACTTTTTTTTGAGTGTGACTAATAACTTTAAAAGATTACCAAGTATGACTTGGATACAATTTTCCGTAATAATATTTATGTCATAGAGGAGATACATCCCATGCATGCACATACCTTCAATAAATTAAATTTGATAATTATCAAACTCCTCTACATGAAGCGACGAAGAGGCCACGAAACACCGTGAGAGAGAAAAGAAAAGCAGTTCCTAATGATAATGATCTTATCATTGACATGCTTTAAAGCCAATAGTAAAGGTTATGGCCATGCTTCACTCACTAAAAATAAAAAATAAAATTAAAATTAAATGAAAAGACAAGTCAAAGCTAAATTTTGAGACACCTAAAGGAATTCAAAGACTAGATTCATTTTACACATTGAAAGAAGCCAACCTTTCCCATCTTTTCTTCTTTAATTTTTTTCCCCTTCATTTCTTCAATAAAAATTTAGAGAGATAATTTGTGGGAGCTCACCTTTTTATCTGCACCCTGGGTGCTATGTCTTTTATTTTTTCACTATAGAACTGCCCAATAATTTTGGCATTCATTGTACACAAAACAATATAAGCAGAGCAGTACCATATGTTTGTAGCAACTGAACTTTGAATATTTATTAAAATAAAATTATATCTATATATAGGAGAGACAGCAAATTCCAAATTATACAACAAAAATAGAATGACCAACACTAGATTTCAGACAGATTCACACGTAGATAACATATATAAGAGGAAGGATTAGCTTATTGGTTGTTTTTGGTTGCTTCACACGCAAACAACCTAACCAAATTATCAACAACGCCACCGGAAATTAACTTGGCTCTAGGCTGTCATAGGGATTTCCATGTTTGGCTTGATAAAATTATGCTCTCCAGCCATGGCATGTTCGCAATTCGGAGCCATTTCTGGACACGCCACCGCGTTGAGCTTCACCATGTCGATCGCATGCTCTACTAAGTTGGGCTCTTTATTATTATCTTCCTCCGCAACCTTGGTTTTGGCCTGGAGCTGATGGTCAGCAGGAGCCTTAATCTTCTCTTCGACGACTTTCTTCGTGTTCTTGTACATTATGTAAAGCACCATCTGAATAACTCCGAAGACGAACCCCAGCACGTTTGGAACCTATTATTGGGGGGGGGGAAGGGGGAAGAAACAAACACACATACCTCAGTATAGCTTTCCCGGGAAAGTAAAACATTGGAGAAGAGAGTTAAGTAGTTAGTTTGGTTAATTTAATCTTCACTTACAGCTATGTTAGGGTCTTTTATTAGGAGGCCATAGAAGAACCACATGACCGCGTTAAGTGTGAGGGAAAGAGATAAGGAAAATGGCATGAACTCAACACTCTTTGTTCTTATCACTTGTTTCTGAAAAACAAGAATTAACAGAATTAAAATTAGTAATAATATTACTACATGAATAACAAATTCAAAAAAAACAAAAAAACAAAAAAAGTAATATTGATCATATAAATTCGCTTTTTTTTTAATTCTTTTTTCAGCAACACCCTCATAGAGGCAGAGCAAAACTATATACAAAAGTAACAAAACAATCATGTAAATTTGCTTGATATATTTAATTAATTACCACAATAAAGAGAGGGGCAGCGAACACGCTCACGGAAAAAACTAGGCAAATCCAACCGACAATGTGGACTCGAAGAGGGGATTTCACTAAAAATTGAGTTAAAACAAGAATCAGACCAAACCCTCCGCCTGCCACAACTAGCAATTTCACGGTCTGAGCCTGCATTTTTAGGCCAAAATTAATCAGTGAGAAATTATAAAAACTTAATGATTTAGCCTCTATTTGTTTCAATGTAAACTGTTGTTGAGGAAAAAAAATATTTAATTTTATCTTGGAAAATAATTTTTTTAAATATATAAGTAAAATAAAAATAATTTTAGCAGCCTTGATGTTATATATATTCTGACCTTTTTGGGTGCATAGAAGAGGTAAATGCCTATGTAAATGGTCTCTACGAGGCAGCCAAAGGAGTTGATAGTGATGAGAAGGGTGGCATTGGTCTTGAGAAATGCGTAGTACATCAACAGCGTGGCACTGAGCAAGGCAACCACGTAGGGAACTGACTGGAACCCTTCAGATGATTTCTTCTTGTATATTTGGTAAAATGTTGGCCTATAATTAATGTTAATGGAAAAAAAAAAGTGTTACTTTGAGTAGCCCAAAACTCGGTTTAATTAACCTAGTTAAATTAGCTCAATAGAAGAGCGAAGAACAAATTAAGCCGTGCTTACAGTGGGGAAAGGAACACGAAGAATGAGATAACGTTGCCTGCAGTATTACCACAAAGAGCACAAATCATTAGATGATCATCATATGATTCATATATATATATATATATATGTATATGTATATGTATACTCAAATATATATAATTCGGGGAGAAGATTAAATAAAATAGTCAACAAAGTGCATGGTTTTAATTGCCACGATGCATTAATTAATTATATCTTTCATTACTTTCCCTACTTAAAACAGGTTGAGCCAAGAAATGGAGATCATATATTATATATGTGCTACTTTTTGAGAGAAATAATTAATTCATTATCATATGAGGCTCTAAAACAGTGCCGAAACAAACACTGTTGGAGGAGGCGGAGCGGGAAGAAGAAAAGGAAGAATAAGACATATATATGTATATATATACCTAGAAGACCAAATGCAAAAGCCAAATTGTGACCAGAGACACCAGCCATCTCTCTTGCTCGCTTGCTCACAAAAAAAGTATATATACTCTCTTTCTCTAGCAACACTCACTTTGACAAAGTGAAGTTCTAAAATGAAGCGCTTGCTAGTTAAGTTCTCTCACACAAGCATGTCAACAAGAGTTGTGAGGCCTCTTTATATAGAGTGAAGTTCTTGGGTGTTATGAGAGCGTTTGGAGGCATAATTTTTTAGGAATTTTTGATATTATTTTGTCAAAAGTTGATAGTTATAATTTTTAGTGTATTTGGTAAAACAAATAGTAATTTTAAATAACTTTTAACAATTTTTTACCATTTTTCAGTGTTTAGTAAAATTTTTGATAACATTTGGCATTTTTTAGCTATTATTGACAATTTTTAGTATCTTTCAATAATTTTTAGTAATTTTCTGTAATTTTTGAGTTAAGAAATTACTACAGCAAAACAAAAAAAATGATAAAAATTAGTAATTTACCAAACACGTTAAAATAAAAAATTAATAATTTTTTACTAAAAATTTTGCTACAAAATATCTCCTAAATAATAATGGCGTGTTTTCGAATCTTAACGTCTTAAAAGGTAGTGTTAAAAGATGCCATTCCACACTTTATTATTTTATTAAAGATGAAAACCCTTTCCGGCCCATATTGAAATCGTGTCAACTTTTTCTTCAGTTGCTTTTTAAACTGCCCATCAAGTCCGCTCCCTGCAAAAAATACAGGTTTGGTGGTAAAACAATTAATCTATTTTATCACTGGAAGCAAAATTTTGTTTAATGATATTATGCTGTCATCACAAAGTTATCAATTCTTTTTAGTGCTATGCTATTATCAACTCTTTTTAGTGCTACGCTATTTTTTGCACGATATTATTAAAGGAGACCGCTTTTTCACGTATTGAAACTATGTCTCGACTTTTTCCTTCCTTTTTTTTTTTTTAAATTATATGTATATAATTCTTAAACTACCCACTAAATCTACTCTCCACAAGAAATTCTGGTTTAATGATAGAACAATTCATCTATTTCATTAGTAAAAGTAAAATTTATTTATTGATACTATGTTGTCATAACAAAGTTGGGTGTGTTTGGTGTACCAAACTTTGGTGAAAAAATCTAAAAATCTCTGAAAATTTTTAGGGTAAAGTACAAAAAATACCCCTACAGTTTACCTTCGATATCACTTTGATCCCATACGTTTCAATTGCAATAGTCAAATCCCTATACTTTCAGTCAAGTATCAATTCGGTCCTTCTGTTAGTTGACCATTAGAAACAATCGTTAGATTGAGGATAAAATGGTAATTTCATCTATAGTTTACCCTCAGTGTCACTTTAGTCCCTCACGTTTTCAATTATAACAATTGAATCCCTACACTTTCGATATATATTTAAAATATATTTTATTAAATTATTTTTAATAAATAATATATTCTAAAATATATTTTATTAAATTATATAACATATTTTAATTTGAAATATATCTTATTAAATTATTTTTAATAAATAAAATATTTAAATTTTATTTAACATATTTTTTTATTGAATTAAGTTATTTTTCATAAATAATATGATTAAGTTAATAATATAATTAAAATAATATTTAATATAGTTTAATTAATATGAAATATATTTTATTAAATTTGAATAATTTTTAAATAAAATTAAATATTTTATTAAAAATTAATTTATGTAAATAAAATTGCATCTGTAAACGCAGTTTCAATTTTTATTTTAGAAAAAAATAATAACAAAAAATGAAATTAGAAATAAAAAATTAAACAAAATAAAAATAATAATGTTATCAAACAGGCCTTAGAATCACTATTTTCTAAATTTTCTAGTTCTGCAGTTTTCTTTCTATATATAATTTTGTATATATATTTAATTCGAGAGTATATATTTATATATATGACTTTTTTAATTCTATTCTATTAATTATAACAACTATTAGTGAAACCACCAAATCACCCTTAAATAAAATTTTTAATTTTATTAAGAAAATTAAGTGAATTTAATAAAATATATTTCATATTAATTAAAATAAATTAAGTATTATTTTAATTATGTTATTAATTTAATCATATTATTTTTGAAAATAATTTAATTCAATAAACATAGAATATCTTAAATATAATTTAAATATTTATTGATTAAAAATAATTTAATAAGATATATTTCAAATTAAAATATGTTATATAATTTAATAAAATATATTTTAGAGTATATTATTTATTAAAAATAATTTAATAAAATATATTTCTAATATATGCTGAAGCGTAGAGATTCAATTGTTATAATTGAAAACGTGAGGGACTAAAGTGACACCGAGGGTAAACTATAAATGGAATTACCATTTTATCCTCAGTCTAACGGTTGTTTCTAACAATCAACTAACGGAAGGACCGAATTGATACTTGACCGAAAGTGTAAGGATTTGACTATTGCAATTGAAACGTGTGGGACCAAAGTGATACTGAGGGTAAACTGTAAGGGTATTTTTGTACTTTACCCAAATTTTTATTATATTTTTACATGTTCTTACCTTATCAAAGTACGAAAAAAGTTCAATATCTTTTAAAAAAAAAGCCGATAACTGAAATTCAGTTAATCAAATAACAAAAATTTATTGACCATTATCGCCATGAACTTCCAAATTACCAAATAACACCTACTTTGATTATTTTTTCTGGAGTTGCAAAAATCATTTTGACGAATTGCAAAACTGTTCCGATGAATTCGCACAATCAATTTTATCCAAATGAATTGTAGAAATCATTTTCGAGTTCGGTTTGGTTTGCAAAATGGTTATGACTGACACAAAATTTTGAATCCGTCTAAACAAAAATATAATCTGTCAGAGTAAGAATCCTACTGTTTATCTCCAAAAATACAATTTGAGATGTATACGCCAAATATAAAAAATTTCTCTAAACCACATTTTATCTCACTTTTTATTACTCGAAACACGCCCATTATCAGTAAAACTACAACGTTAAAAATATATGGTGATACTAATTAAATTTTGTTAAATATTTTAATATGGTTAGCGACAAACTAATTCATTACTAAAATAATATTAAAAATTTTAGTGATAAAATATAATTTATCACTCTAGTACTGTCATTAATTTAGTGATAAACTAATATTTTCTGTTACAAACCCATTATGATAAACATGTTATAGTAATATTAAATCACTAAAAATATCTTTGTAAGTGCTACAATCTTACATTTTTCGTCGCTATGATCATCATTTGTCACAGTGGTATCTACTAATTAAAATGGTTATTCGATTTTTTATGGCCTTTTTGGAAAATTAATTTTCAGCATAAATCTATTAACTTTTAGGATTTGGGTGTTTAACAAAATACCAAAATTTTTTTTCTGCTCAGCAATAATAATTTACTCAATTCAAAAGTTAATTCAAAAGTTACTAAAATTTTTATCAAATATACAAAAAGTTATCAAAAATTATTAAAATTGTCAAAAGTTACTAAAAGTTTTATCAAACACCTAAAAGTTACAAAAAGTTACTAAAAATCACTATTTTCTTTTATCAAATACACAAAAAATTTCACCTAACAAGTTTTGGCTAAAAAATACCGAAAATTACTAAAATTAGACTTCCAAATAGTTCATAGGCAGATCCTAATTAGCATGCCTTGTGCGTGTCCCAACAATTAATGCTACTAATTAGTTTATTACAGAATAACTCAATCATTATTAAAATGATTTGAAATATGTGCATTTATTGTTTTAAAAAAATACACTAAAACACTCTACTACTATACAGTGTCATTATCATATTATTATATATAGTTTTAAATTTTATATAAAACTTCCGAAGAAATAATAAAAAAAAAAGAAAAAATAATATTATTAAATATGTTGAGGTAATTTTGTATCTCTTTTTTGTTTTTTCGTTTTTCTTTTTCTTGAATCTATCACCGACTTGCTTTCCTCAATATTTTACAGTTGTTAAAAGAGTTTTTGACCTTTCATCACTGGCCAAAAAAAATCTTTCATTTTTGGGCGTTTCAATCAACGATAAGAAGGCCTCCGAACACAGGCCCAAAAATCCCCAGGGCCCACTATCCCCTTTTGAATTGGAACCCACCAATCCAATTGGTTTAAGGTTTACAACTCATCATTTCTTTTTTTGGGAAGGGTTGGATTCCTCCACCTGTGATCCGAGATTGTGATCCTACTCAGCATGGTACCAATCCAGCACAGATCGTCCCACCAATCAGGTTGTGACAAATCAGATCAATAATGCAGTTGGACCCGCACCTCCGTGGGGGTCCTGCAACCCCAATTAGGAGATTAAGTGACCAACCATTTAATCCAAAGGCTTTTTGGTTAGACGTCATGCAACTCATAAATGTTTCCTAAGCTTTATCTATTATTATGGTGGGAAATATATATGTATATATACACGCGTCATATACATGGCTGGTGACCTGGGAAAACATCATTGGCAGTAAGGCTATGTAGGGTTGGGCTTCAATGTAGATCAGCCCAACATCTTGTCTTTAGGTACTTCTAGATGATATCCATGATCATCTCTCCCTCTCTCTCTCTCTCTCTCTGTCTCAGTCTTTCTCTCTTCCCCTTCAATTATATATGTAAAATCCAATTGAAAGATGGCCATTATCTTGTTAGCTTATTTTGGCTAATGAACAATCAAGTGTAACTAACATGCTTTTCCCGCTTAAAAGTGAAATACAATCGATCGGTCATTCCATTTTAGTAAATAACGCTGTGCAACATAAGAAAAGTTTTTGATAATTACATGTCGGTTTATTTTAATTACTCTACGAATTAAATAATAAAAGTTGATTAGAATACTTTTTTTTTATATAAAATCGATCTGACTTGATTAGAATCACTAAATAATAATAATAGCATGTGAGGTCTCCTAATTGTATTTGGGTGATTTTAGTTTGAGACAATAAGATCAAAATTATTGGATTAAAATCTAATAATTCAGATATATTCGTGTATTTTTAATACAAAAAAATATAAACGTGTTTTAAATAGTTGAATTTTAATTTAATAGCTCCGACATCACATCTTATATGAATTATTAGATTTCATCCAAGTATTCTTAATCTTATAGCAACCGAGCTGTCAGTCTCGATCCCCCTTTTCCCCCATCAGCCACTAGGCCACACCCCACTGTTAACTCAACCCTAAACCTTAACACTGGACTAATCATTTGTAACAGACCTCACTGTTAACTCAACCCTAAACCGTAACACTGGACTAATCTAGGGATGTCAACGGGGCGAGTATGGGGCGGGTATAACCTTTCCCGTTCCCGTCCCGTTTAGTAATACCCTTACCCGTCCCCGTCCCCATCCCCGGTTCGGGGAAAAAATTTTCCCCATACCCGTCTCCACAAAATAATGAATTCCCCATCCCCGTCCCCGTTTACTCGCGAAGATATTAATTATTACAAATTATATTATATGTATAAAATAAATATTTAAAATTATTATAAATATTTATATATAAATAAAAAAATATATTAACATATATATATTAAATAAAATTAAAAATATATATATATATTTGACTCTGACTGATGTACTTAACCAAAGATGAAGTGGTCTTTATTATTACCTCACAGACCTCACTTCTTGGTGAGAAACCGATGTGGGACTTCTAAAAGAACACTAACAAAATTAACAAAAAGATATTAAACGGGTACGGGGCGGAGTGGATACTACCGTACGCCTCCCTGTCCCCATACCCGTGCTGGTAACATTTTAAATCTCCTTACCCGTCCCCGTCCCCGCTATTACATCCCCATACCCTCTCGAACGAGCGGGTGAAGCAATATTCACCGGATACGAGTATATTTGACATCCCTAGACTATCAATTGTAGCAGTACTGGAAGTCTCAAGCTCACCTTGTGATGATGTGCATGAATCGTGGGACCTAGCTAACCACTCAACTATTTCTCTTATCATTCCACAGTTATGGCTCTCCTATATACACGTATACGTTAACTTTTTCTCGGGGAAAATTCCAAAAAGCAGATGAATTATTGGATTCGAAATTCCATTATAGTGTAAATTAACTTCAAATTCAAAGTACATGAATTTTTTTTTTTCCATCTTAATTAAATGAATTTTTTTTCCATCCTAATTACATTTTGTGCAGAACGCAGTTGCCTTTGGAGTAATTAAAAATTCTTGTGTTTAGAATTTTATATTTTATTTCATTAAAATAAATTTTTAATTCAAAAATTCATTTGTTTTTTTTTTACTTTCTATTTTTTTAACATGTGAAAAATGAAATAACTATAGCCACATAGTTTAGAATCAAATATATATATATATATATATTAAAGGTTTTTTTTGGGGGGGGGGGGGGTCGGGGACCTTGGGGTGGAAAGACTTTATAATCCACTAACCCAACTCTTTAAATCCCATGCAAATTGGCAAGGAGATAGACGTCCGGTGGAGCCACAAAAGGCTTCATGCTACATTGCACGTAAATCATGTGACGTGGCAGTGAAACAAAAAAAATTAAAAAAAGGTTCCATCAGTCTGTGACGTGGCAGTGCAACAAAGTAAAAAGAATTAAAAAAATAAAGCTTCCATCAGAGAGTTGGACGACGTATCAGTTAAAGCAAAATGAATCAAAATCAAGGTCCCACCGGGAGTCGAACCCAGGTCGCTGGATTCAAAGTCCAGAGTGCTAACCACTACACCATGGAACCTTGGCGTTAAGAAATTTACTATTCATATAGTTAAACAACAATTTATTCTTTCCCAAAAACGACAGGAACGTCACAAACAGTTCACGATCGAGGATGGAAACCAAGATCATGCGTGGGCTTAGTGAACAGTCAATTAATTCCTGAAAAACATGGCAGCAAATTTAACCACTAGATTTTCAAAAACAATTACTTTTTATTTTTATATTAGTATTTTTTGAAAATTTTATGCAAATTATTTGAGGTGGTAAAACTCGTTTTCATCATATACAGCAAATAGCAGCTAGAATGCAACGTGGCAGTTTGAGCTATAATTAACAGGAGCCAATCTACTGGCTCTCAATGAAATGGAACCAAGTAGAGATAACACTCCTTTCACTTTGAGGCCTATAATTGACGACACGAATTCTTAATTATACACGTGTGCATTCTCAATTTCGTGCCTACATATACACATATATATATATATTATAATATTGTATTGCCACATCCATTACATCAATGCCAATTATATTACAATTCATTAATTCTGAATCTTTAATATCCACATTCATTGCATTAATACACGTTATTACAACTAGTTATAATTGAAAAAGAGATTAATCATGGCTTCTGAATCTTTGATATAGCATATATATATATATATATATATATATATGTACATTGAAAAATTAGGAGCCCTTTTGGGAAATTTAATTTTTAGTAATTTTTGGTTTTTTTGGTCAAAAGTTAGTGGTTGAAATTTTTTTGTGTGATTAGTAAGATAGCAATAATTTTTAGTAACTTTTAATAACTTTTAAGTGTTTGATAAAATTTTCGCAACTTATAATTATCACTATTTTTATATATTAGTAAAAATTATTAGTAACTTTTAAGTTAACCAAATTACGGTAATTGTGTCATGTGACTAGCTTAATTAGATCAGCTAATCATAGTTGGATTAATTAGTTAGCTACAAATAATTAGATTAGCTAATCATAGTTAGATTAGTTAGTCAAGTTAATGGGTGTAATAGAGCATATAAATAAAATGTATGTAAATAAAATATTATGGAAAAATATTCATTTTGGGATTAAAAATTCAATTAGGAGAGAAGCATTAGCTCTTAATAAAACCTATTTTACTTTTATTTCTCTTTTATTTTCTTGCTTGTCAATCAAAAAAGTAAGTTCAATTCAATTGGCATCAGAAGAGTTTGAATCCAATATGGTAGAAAGAGATATACAAATGCAACAAAGTCAAGAAATTAATTCACAATTCAAACAACTGATTAAGATCATGGAAGCTGTGAGTGATAGACTAGATGTCTTAATTCAATAGGTTCAATCCAACATAGATGCAATTAAGAGAAATTATAAAAAAAAAAAAAAAGATTATAGAATTGGAGATTCTCAACCTCAAATTTTCAGAAATTGTCAATTTAGAGATTAAAAAGCCAGAAGAAAGAGAGAGAAAGAGAGAGAGAGAGTAAGATGCCAATCTCTGCAATCCAAAAGTCAGCCTTTGAAGGGCAGATAGCTTTGAAACTCCAAAACGACTTCGTAAGGAAGGTTGGCAACTTCGAAAGTGATCGCATCAATATTCGAAAAATTGTAAAAATTGCTCCTCAAAGCATATGATATGGCACAAATTGTCCCAAGTACTTAGGAACATTCTGTGAGCAAACCCCATCATACTTGGTAGGTGAATTCCCAAGTGACTGTGGGGGATACTAACGGGCTATTAGTAGACCCAAAGACATTAACTTGCAAGAATCAGAGCTTGAGGTGATCCATTGCCGTTGGGTTATGCTCGGCGCATTGAGCTGTGTTTTCTCCAAAATCCTTGCCAAGAATAAAGTCAAGTTTGCAAGACAGTATGATTCAAGATTGGAACCAAGATTTTCTCTGAAGGTGGCCTTAATTACCCTAGCAATCTAAACCTCATCCATGGCCAGAGCATTCTCAAAATCTGGGTATGCTAAGTGGTACTCATGGGCTTTGTTGAGGACTGGTGAGTTAGCAGCGGACCACTCGGTAAAGGGCTTAACAAGATTGATCCTGGAGGAGCCTTCAACCCACTTGCATTGGTTGAGGATCGATCCTAAAGCGTTTGTAGAGTTGAAGGTGAGAAAATCAAGAATAGAAGGTTGGGCAATGTTTTCCATGTTCAATTTCTTGACCAGGCCATTGTTATTAGAATTGATATTAATAGATCGGTGAAGTGCAAAGAATTAATGAATAGAGCTAACTTAGCAATGGAGAAAGCCTAGGGAGTGATGGGTTGATCGCTAATGGCGCAATCCTCACCGTAAACGTCCTCAACACCACCGTCCACGATGGATTTTGGGTCAATATCTAGGATCGACTTTTGTTCTCATGTCCCTTCAAAATACTCGTCATTGTAATGCTCACAGCCCTTCTCTAAATGACAGATAGATACAAACTCCATATCTATATACAGCAAAGCAGAAGAAACATTTTAAAAAAAATAAACAAATAAATAACAGCATTCCCCACCCTGAGGACAAAGTGGATTTTAAAAGAAGTGGAAAGTCTTATGTGACTAAATTAGTTAGATTAGCTAATCATAGTTAGATTAGTTAATTGGTTAATAAGTGTAATGGAGCCTATAAATAAGAGGTATTGTAAGAGGAAATATTTTAGAAAAATATATTTATTTTGGGATTAAAATTCTCATTTGAGAAAGAAATGTTAATTCTTAAATCAAACTAGTTTTACTTTCTATTTCTCTTTTATTATCTTACTTGCCAATCAAAGAAGTCAGTTCACTTCAAATTGAGTAGAAAAATGACAAAACTTAGTATTTTGTCAAATACTTAGGAGTCATTTGGTTTGTTTTTTATTTTCTGTTTTCTGTTTTTTGTTTTTGTTTTCTACTTTTTGTTTTGAGTTTATTTTTCATTTTATATTTTTGAAAATAAAGAAAACAGCTCAAAATTTATTTGGTTACTGTATTTTTAAATTTATTTTTAAAAATTGAAAATGAATTACACATAAAATAAAAAATGGTAAAATTAATTTTGAGAATTTTTAAACAAAAAATAGAAAAATCTCAAAATAAGGAAAAACAGACATATTTCTGTTTCTCGTTTTGAGATTTTTAACACACAAAATAAAAACAGAAAATAAAAATAGAAAAGTAAACCAAATACTACATTAAAAATAAAGTTAATTATTTTATACTAAAAAATTTATTCACCAAAAGCTACTTTATTCATGCAACGAACTGTTCTGATTTATAAAAGTGCAAGCAGTATTAATCATGCATCGTCATTAACTCTTTACTTTTCTTAATGTCCTATTCTTTTTCAAAACGAACGTCATTTATTCTTTCCACTGTGCAGGATATATTGACAGTCCAATCGAGCTCAATCTTGTCCGAAAAAGATGCTGGACCGTCACCTGCCCTCCTTTATGTAAAGATGAGCTTCTATTCAAGCGCCAAAATTGAACGGGAAAAAGAAGATGACAAACAGAAATATATATATATATATATATATATATATATATAAAGAAAAAGTAAAGGAAGAAGAAGAAGAGATAAATACGTCAACCCAAAAGCAGAAAAAAAAATATATTGATTCTTGCATCTATTTGGAAACAACAATTAGCTATTTTGTTTTGGTAAATGCTTTGAATAACCACTAGCTCGCTAGATACGTATTACAATATTTTACAGTCCCATTTACTCCTCAAGTTAATTATACGTGGTATGGTTAGCGCATTGAAAAATTTTAAAAATTTTTAAAAATTATTTAATTTTTATTTCACTACATAAATTACGTACTTACAAATTATTTTAAATTATTTCATTTGATCTCACTTTTTTCATTCCAAACGTCCCCAATTACAATATTTTGCAGTGACATGTGTTCCTCAAGTTAGTTATATGTACGTGTGTGTGTATATATATATATATATATATGCAAGGAGGGAAAAACATATATGGTGTAGCACTAATTACGTAACACAAAAATGAAAAAGAGAGAGAAGGCAAGAATCAAAATGGGGATAGATATTTTTTTTAATTGTACTGGGTAAGTTGGTATAATTCTAATGTGTGTATTAGATTAATTTTTTTCTTTCATGTGTAAGCACAATTGATATTGAGTTAATTTTTTTTTGTTAGATGAGTACAATTAATATTAGACAATTTTTTTTAGAACATAATTGAACACTAAGACAATATTAAAAAATTAAATAACTCTCTGGGTGGGAATTAAAATAACTATTTCTTTTCTACCTATAACATTACAAAATTTATTTTTGTTTTCAGGGTGGGCATGTGCCCCTGAGCGACTGTTCCTTGGGGGGCATTCGATTCAACTAGAAAAAATATTATTTATTGTATATAATTATTTTTATATTGTCTTATATGATTTTACTAATTAGTTCTATATATTTTTGTTAATTCGTCTTTAATTACTTACTTGTAATTGTCATTACCCAGCGTTTTACACATGTACAAAGTGTAATTCATGCCAAAACTATAAAACAACTAATTTTGAGAATATTTTTAAAATTATTCTTGTATATTTTATTGTAGAAAATAATTATTTTTAATAATTTTATTTTAAAAATATTCTCACTTTCAATATATAATTTGTGAAAGTTTGTGAAGTAATTTTGAGAACATTTTAAATTATTCTTGTATATTTTATTGTAGAAAATAATTGTTTTTAATAATTTTATTTTTAAAATATTCTCACTTTCAATATATAATTTGTGAAAATTTGTGAAGTGATTAAGAATTGAAGAGGAAGTCATTAAAGCTATTAATAGATATACAATAACTATTAACAGGTAAAATCTTGAATTTTTATTTGGTGTAACTTATTTGAGTATTCTCAGGATTATTGGAGAAATTATTCGATCGTTAACTTCTTCTTTCTCAAAATTAGTTGAGGTGCAAATACTCTGTGTATTAAAAAAATGATACACCATGGTTACTCTTGTTTTTATTACATCCAATCAGAAAATAGTAGTCTAAATAATCTAAAAAAAAAAAAAAAAGAAAAAAAAAAGGAATTTCGCAGCTAGCTAGAATGCATACATGTGGTAGTGGCGGAATTTAAAATTGTGCAAATTAATCTGTTTAACCTATAATTACTGTCCTTTCACCTTAATTATATTTAACCATCTACAATTAATGACATGAATTCTTAATTTGTAAACATGTATATATATCCTTTCATGCATGCACATAGCAATATGTACATTACTTTGTAATAATTTGACTGAGATCATGACTTTGATATGCGGCATGTATAACGGTGAAAAGTGATTCATTATAACCAACCTCCCGTATTGTATCTTGACGTTTAATTACATTATACCGATAGTGTGTGTGTATATATATGTGTGTGTGTGTGTGTGTTTATAATCAACCGTCCTAGGTGAGACGTGAAGTATTGTCATGAATTCCGTCATCTCTTTTTAATTTTCCACTGCGATGGGTATATATATATATATATATATATATGCATAAATGGTTCGGCAAGCAGAAAATTACCGCCGGAACTGCTGACCACGCCAACCGGAAATGCAATCGCGACCTGCCGAACAAAGACAGAAAGAAAGGTGACGGCCGGCAGAGGAGGTCTCAGGCCGGAAAACCCTCCGATGATTAAGTCAGCAAGTCGCTCAAAAGAAGTTTTTATGGAAATAAAAGAGTCAAAGTTCAAGTTGGCATTAGTCAGCTTACCCTTGTTGTTCAGCAGAATATCCTATATATAGTGGTCTGAGTGATGATTAAGGCATACCTGCGACTTGACGTTACGACACTGCCGTGTCCCTCTTTTCTACCCTTGCTTTAAATACTCTTCCCCTTCATTTAATGCCTCAGACCCCTCATTAATACACCATGCCTTTCATTTAATGCTTCTGGCGGCTTAACACGGCATTACAACCGGAATTTCAGGGTCAGACTGTCTTCCTGTCACATCAGCCACCAATCGTGACGAGATAGACCGATTTAGTTACATCCCCAGAGACAAGTACCCAGTTCAATCTTAACTAAGGTGCACTTATGGTCACGAGCCCTCTTTAAAGGCTGTGGGTCCCAGGTTCGACATTTACTAGCCGTCAACAGATAGGCCGAGCAAACTAGCTTCCAAGATCCTCGCTATAGCCGCGTGGCAATACACTGTTTATTGATGTCGAGGTTCAGGGTACTCTTTGGAACACTAATTCTGAATCGTGTGTTCACGTATATCACTCACGTGGAACCCTCGTGCCAATAATCAGTTGTTCGGCGAGATGCCACGTGTCCAAACGGAACGTGCTCGGCAAGTGACTGAGTGGCTTATGTGAATTTGCTCGGCACCGCGCCACGTGGCAACCGGGACTAAATATGTTCGGCAAGAGTACAGCTTTAGTATTATTATGCCCAACATAACAATCCAATCAAGCTCAACCATGTCCCCAAAAGATGGTTAAGAGCTGTTTTTAATGGTCACATCCCCTCCATCTTTATGATGAGATAACTTTTTATATTTAAACAAACACGGAGTTGAAATGGAAAAAAAGAATAGTGTTTTTTAAAAAGAAAGTGAGGAAATAACAATGTTAAATCCAAACGAAGGAAACAAATTAATGTTTTTAGACTTGGAAGCTAGTAATTACATACATATATACAACATTTTCAGTGGCATGTGTTTCTCGTGGAAATCATGCAATGCAACTGGATATATATAATATATATATATCAGCTAACAATGTAAACAATTAATTTAATAAAATCCTGTAATATTAGGTGCCATTTAATTTGTTTTTTATTTTTTGTTTTTCGTTTTTGTTTTTGTTTTTTATTTTCAATCTTGACCTTAATTTTTATTTTACGCTTTTGAAAACAACAAAACAGTTTAAAATATATTTGGTCATTTGTATTTTTAAAAATCTATTTTAGAAAATAAAAAATGAGTTTATATATTAAATAAAAAATGATAAAAATTCTTTTTAAGTGTTTTTAATCGAAAATAAAAAAATCTCAAAATAAAAAAAAAAGAACATATTATTTTCTGTTTTAGTTATTTTGAAAATTTTAAAATATAAAACACAAAATAAAAAATAAAAAATAAAAAAATAAACTAAATGCCACTTTAATGTCCTGTTCTTTCCTACAATGTAAAGTTTTGTCAAGTAAATTGAGTAAGAAATTATATTATTATTATTATTATTTTGAGAATTACATATTTAATTATAAAACTGTAACCGTTTCTTTTAATCATTTATTTAATTTTTCAATTCTTTCTCTTCTCTCTTCTCATTAAATATAGGTAAAATATGAGGACAATAAATATAATTTTATCAGATATCATCCTCCCTACATAAGAATAAAAAATAATAATAATAATAACAATACCAGGAACTGTGAGAGATTTAACTTACAAAAAACATGAAGCAGGAGTAAAGGATAGAAATAATATTTTCTGTTTCACATCCTTTGGTAGAAGAATAAAATAATATATGTGTAACATTTAACATTTATAAATTACAACCTTTTTAAACTGGTGAAAGCACTGACTTCAAGTTTTTACCAAAAAAACAAAAACAAAAATAAAACAATTGAATTAAAAGACATATAATTCCTTAAAATTGTTTAATGATACATCTTTCTTTCAAAAGGGTAGGTGGAATAGTCAGATATATCAGAGATATGCATTAGGCAACTAGGGAACATGGCTGAACAACAACATTGTCGGATCCAAATCCAATCACATAAAGAACTCAAATAACTTTATACGTACCACAATTAATTTTTCAGGTGTGGTAGTTATAAATTTGTGTTGGTATGAGATGGCGACCGAGACAGAATAAATTAACAATTTAGGTCAGAAGTACTGAAGAATCAGTCTCGTGTCGATCCGAGTAAATTAATAACGATACGAAAAGGTGCATTGAGTTGGGTGACAAAATGCCACTAAGATCTAATCAATTAAAAAAACAAAAATCCTGTCATGTAATCCTAAACTCCTTTTTTTTTCTTTATTTTGTCCCAACGCCGTATTTATCGATTATTAAATTATAAATGCAAACATGGTTATTAAATTTTGAATTAAATTAGGAAGTACCATGAATGGATGAATGCAATCATATATAGATAAATAAAATAAAGAATAACTTAATATAAGTAAATACACTTTCCAAGATCTTGTGCAAATAGAAACAGATTCAGAATTTATAATTATTGAGAAAAATGTATAATCTTTATACAACAAAGCAGTAAGGGAGAAACGTAAAAGAATTATATGAAATTTTAAAAATAAAATTTCTAAGTCAATAAAAATAAAAAATAATGAAATTTTAGTATACATATAATCAGTCCCAACTAATTATTAAATTACAAGCATTTGTCGAGGGCTTGCCTAGGATTCACCATTATCTACAAAGAGAATGAGGTTGTTTCGAAGGTAAAATATGTCACTCTTTTAATTATTAAGGGGGCATTTAGAGTAACAAAAAATAGATAAAATGAAATAATTTAAAATAATTTATGGATACGTGATTTGTGTACTGAGATAAAAGTAAATAATTTTTAAAAAATTTTAAAATTTTTTAATATTTATACTGCGCCAAATGAATCTTAAATAATGAAACCTCTATATTAGACATATTAAGAATTCTTCAAGAAAATAGGAAAAAGAGAAAAATAAAAGGAAATGATGACGGGATAATGCATCATTAAGGGTAACGTGATGTTACGCCTAGGAAAAGCTTCTTAAGGATAAGTAATTAATTATTAACAAGATTAGAATCAATGACAAGAAGCATACAAAATTGCTTCCTTAAGCCCACTCGACAAGTATAGTGCTTTATGATCTCCCTGCCAAAAATCTCTCCCTCTTGTCTACATTTGATTGGGAGAATTGAATGATAAAAATGTATCATAGGATAAATAATATATAAAATTGAATATAATATGAAATTATTTTTTTGTATAAATTATTTGCTAGTATTTGGCTAGTGGGATAAGAGATATTATTTTAATAAAAATGTGATGGATTGAGAATAATTTCGGACCTTTAATTGTTGCGAAAATCAAATATGAGAGTAGAAATATGCCATCCCATTCTATGGTACTATTTCTAATTTCACATTTTGAGAAATTAGCAAACTAAAGGATTGCTAATCCCCTCTCTTTTTTTGATTATCAAATATAAGATTTGTAAAAACTATAAATGAAATATACCATCCCACCTCATGGTAATTTTAATCTTATATTTTGAAAAATTAGTAAAACGAAGGATTACTATTCCCCTCTCTTGTTTTTGATTATCAAACATGAGATTTGTGAAACTCACGAATGATAAATTCAATCTCGAGTTTTATATCCTCAACCAAACACAGTTTGTGTACAAAATATCTATAGTGTGATAATATCTATAGTGTGAGAGCGATCATTATTCTTATCTATTTGAGAACTGTTGTTATCGTTCTTGGTACATAATTCTTGGTACATGATTTGGAGGTCATGCGTGGCGCAAATTTAGCATATCCAAAGTCGCTAAAGCAACTATTAACGGAAAAATTAATCGAAACCTCTAAAGTTTGTCAATTTAGCAAAAAACATGGTGATCATTGAAGATATGCTAAGCTAATCTTTGATTATTCTAATTATGCACGACAGGCACACTCCCTTAAGAAACCTTATCTCTTCATTGAAAGTTATATTTACTAGGACTCCAAAATCCATCCCAGCCTTCTGACAAAGACATATACAATCTAAATTACCATCGTTATATCATATTTAAACTATCATAATTCAATCTTTTGTGAGTCTATGTCCTTAATTCCTTTCTTTTGGTGCTGTGTATATATATCATCCTCCATACTTCCAAACAAGAGAGATGAAATATATTATATATATATAGGAGAAAGATGGATTTAATTAATTAGAAGGATAATCTAAATTAACTAAATGATGAGAGGCGGAGATGCATGGAGTTGTCAATTATCAGAAGATCTATTGGGATGATTTGTAACCACAAAGAGGAAGACCTGAACCACTGCTGTATATTGAAATGCGACAGTCAAAAGTTATGTGATGATAAAGCGCTAAATACATATATAGCACCTTAGGTGTTGGCAGTGGGCAGGGGCGATTTTACATCACATGATTGTCCCTTTATATATAAGTATACATATTTATAAAACGTACACTTGTGATCACTTGATCTCGGGGCAGGAAAAAAGCTATGCATAAGAGGTCAATTGGTGCAGCAGTTAAGTTCATAATTTGGCTAGCTGAGGTAGTACACGAAACGGTACTGACAAATAACGTGTCAAGAGAAACAGCTGGGAGCAGTCACTTCAAAGCTAATTAAAAGGGAGGGATCCAGGCAAGCTAATACAAAGGAGTTGCGGATGGGTGGATTAAAATTAAATGATTTATATTTAAAATTTTTGTTAAAAATTTGTAAATTTATTTTATTATAAGTCTTCTAATTTTAATTAAATAATTCAAAATTTTAATATCATATGTTAATATCACTTAGCTAGGTGACGTTAGTCTTTTCTTGTTCAATCAAAAGCTCTCTCTATTAATGATCAATACTGTGCACAAAGTGTTTAGTCACTTCTTGGCTAATTAACCTAACAAAACAAGACAAAAATAAAACAAACAAAGCAAAACGAAAAGGATTCTTATTAGGATTCACAAACAAACTTTCAATGAAATTCTATTCCAAACAATTCTTTGTTTTTTGTTAGCTAATTAATTGAGACGGATTTGTCAACAACTATTTGTCCTTGCCTGAAACAGCATGATCATTTGATATATATCAATTTTATGTAATGTCAATAATTGAGCTACAGTAAGGCAGATCATATGTATCTTATTTGTTGTAAACAAGGGTAATCATCACTACTTGCATAGGTGCCAGGTGGCCACGAATTCAACTGCTTAAGCTTTGGTTTAAAAAAAAAAAAATCATCAAATAGAGTTTGATTTGTCTTAACAAGTCGAATTTCGATCTTAATTTTTAGTTCATTTAAAATTTAAGTTCAAACATAAGAAAATTGTATTTGAATGTTTGTGAGTCGAATAAAAAAATAAAATATATATCTCTATTATTTTTGACAAAAAAAACCTTTGTCATTTTAATAAAATAAAACAATATCGTTTTGTTTTAATAAAGTTATTTATTTTATTTCAAATTAATTACTTGCAAGCTAAATACAAACCTAAGCCAAGTTTGAGTAAATCGAAAATTAACTTAACTAAACTCGATTTCTATTCTGATGAGACCGTGATAAAAACTTTTTTAAGTACATGATTGCCACGAACACAATCAACCAACATATACATTTGGTATAAAGGTCACGTTTGTTTCCGGAATTAAAACTTGACATTAGAGTTTATATTCCTGAGATTCACTTTAATTTCATGTTTAGTTAGAAAAAGTAAAAAAGGATTATCAATACCGTGAGACTGCTTATATCCAAAAATAAGGTATAAGTAATAATATGAAGGTATGGTATTACTTATACTCTACCTTTGAATTTATTTTTTTGTCAAAATCTAAAAATTCAAATTATTTCATATCACAATACATGTCAAATCATATCTTTTATCTCACTTTATATCCTGCCAACCAATACTAAAAAATTAATCCCACATAAAAAATAATTTTATGTTATCTTCAATTCTATATATTATCTTATGGTATTACTTATACCCCATCCAATCCTTCAATCAAACATAGCCAAAGTCTATAGATATTTATACATGAATAATATATAAATGTAACAATCACTTGTGATAATTTTCTTTTCTCGTGGTATTAGTCACTGTAATCCTTTTACCTTGCCAAAGTTGCAACAATCTTTCCCATCTTGTTGCAAGACATAATATAACTATTCTTCCTATATATATTGTCAAACCACGTACCGTGGCTGCGATTGAATTGTGGCATGCTTGGAAGAGCGAGCGAGCCAGCTAGGTAGAGTTACCTCAATCTTCTATTGTTAGAGAGAGAGAGAGAGAGAGAGAGAGACTAGAAATGGCCATTCTCTCTATCATTCCACATACATGGGTTTCACCTTTGGCATTCTAGGTAGTGTTACAAATATAACCTAGTCTTCTTGTTCCCTTCTATATTTCATTATTTCACTTCTATATTTGTATAGCATGTTTAATTTTTGAATAAAAACAACAAAAAATGCAACATAAGTATTATATGAGTTGAAATCTTGTTTGTATTTTTCTTCTTTTTAAGATATATGGTGGAAGATTCTCTAGAACTTTACCTTTTTTTTTTTAACTATAATTTGTATTGCTATTAGTAGTATCCTCTCCTTAATTAATATAGCTTTGTCTGATATTATAAGTTTCCCCTTGCAGGCAATGCTGTCTCTTTCATGGTATATCTTGCTCCCATGTAAGTATATAACATATATGTGCTATATTATTTGTTTTCTTGATATTATTATTAGTATATGATTTTGGTAAGGATGACTAAATAAAACTAAATTTAAATTACCTTGCAGACCAACATTTTATAGGGTTGTCAAGAAAAAAATCAACAGAAGGGTTTGAGTCACTGCCATATTTGGCTGCACTCTTTAGTTCCATGCTGTGGATATACTACGCAAGCCTCAAGTCGAACGCTTACCTTCTCATTAGCATCAACGCGGTTGGTTGTGTTATAGAGACAATATATGTTGCCCTATACATCACTTATGCTCCAAAGAAAGCCAGGGTAACTTCTTTATATATTTATATATATGAAAGAATCATCATTACATATGTCTGTTTGATGATAACTTACGTCTGTTTGATGATAACTTATATAAGTGCAGAGTTAGAAACTTTTCACTCTGGAATATGAGTTGGTATTAATTGAGTTATGATTAAATATTAAATTAAATTAAAAATTTTTCTCATCTTAAATTATGAACTGCAAATATATTTAATCAAACTATGACTTAATATTAAATTAGAATATAGATAATTAATTTAGAATATTATATAATATTAGTGTTCAAAAAAAAAAAAAATTTAAGTCTAAACTTTACGAGACTACGCCGCTACAGCCCACCTTAACTTATACACACTTGCCCATGAACTTGTGTGTGTGTGAGAGAGGGAAAACATGTTATAGTTGCTGAAGGTTTGATTGGAATTGGAAATGTTTAGATGATGACTTTGAGGGTTCTTCTTCTCTTGAACTTCGCGGGATTTTCGTTGATTTATGTTATCTCCCACTTCTTAACAAGTGGACGCAAGAGAGTCCAAGTACTTGGTTGGATATGCCTTGCATTCTCCGTGAGTGTATTTGTGGCACCTTTGAGCATTATGGTGAGTTAATTAGCAATCTCAAGCTTTCTATATGTATATATATATTGCCTTGTCTTCTAATTCACTTGAATAAATAAAACTCATACATATATATACTTTTGTTTATATAAAATGCAGAGACAAGTCATTCGCACCAAGAGTGTGGAGTTCATGCCATTCTCCTTATCCTTTTTCCTCACAGTGAATGCCATTATGTGGTTCTTTTATGGTCTATTGCAAAAGGATTTCTACATTACAGTAAGTGCTCCTTCATTTCTAGAGTAATATATCTAGTTATAAGAGATATTAAAGATGGCAAAACTTCTACATGCTTTACCATATATACATGCATATATATATATATATATATGGTTTTTGAAATATCATTAAACTCCACTAATTGATTGATGTCTTTACTCTTTAGCACAGAACAATCTTAATTTGTGACTACTTAATAATTGAGCCAAAGCAGACAAATCATATTTTCACAGTACCGTAGGACAGTGATATTCCATATATGGGCTCAACAATTGGTTAATTGGAAAACAAAGCAAGTAGACGTTGAATAGAAAAATTAGAATCGATTAGTAAATTAATTGAATTTGAATATTTCTGGGTAACTTTTTTAAGAATTTGAACTCGTTTAATATATATATATATATATATATATATTATAAAATAATATACATCTCTAGAACATATTAATTTTGTATTATATCATGTTATAATTAGTGTTTTTTTTTTTAATTTTTAAAAATAGTGCTACAATTTATTGAATTTTTAACTGCACTATTTCTGTATTAATTATTATTCTTTAAGCCATCACACTTTACAATAATATTTTAAATTTATATATTTATCCATATAAGTTATTATTGTTGTAATTATATTTAAAATATATAAATGTAGCATATTAATTACAATGAATCAATATTATTTTCCGTGATTGATGAAGACATACTTAATTATGATGATTTCTTTTTTTATAATGCCGAAAGATCATCATGAAAAGGTAATCATAAACAACTCAAGTCAGCTGAAGTCTATTCATTAACAAACCAGCTGGCTAGGTTTGAATAAAATATATACATATATAACTTATTTAGCAAACAAGACTAGCAACCTACCCTGGTTGATCCAGTGGAACGGGAGTCAAGTTTAAGACCTGAGTGATACACTCAGGTTACTAGTTCGATTGTCACTTAGAGCAGGTAGAATTTAAATAGGAGTCGTGACGGTGAGTTGTTTTATTAAAAAAAACAAGACTAGTAAATTAAATTTGAGCGGTATTAAGATCAGCTAGGTTCGATTCATTTTTAATTTTACAATGCAAATCATCTATATGTATTTATATTGACATGAATTTTCACTTTTTTTTTTTCATTCTTTAAAATTTACAGCTTCCAAACATTCTGGGTTTTGTGTTTGGGGTACTTCAAATGGTTCTATATCTGACCTACAAGAACCACAAGAAAGTCCAAGAAGAGCAGAAGCTACCAACTTTTGTCAAAGAAGGGGAAGGCACCACAGTGAACTCTTTGCCAAATAATTCTGATGAAATCAAAGAGAAGGACAAGAACAAGCATCAAAATCTGCATGACGGAAGCAGCCAATTAAGTTTAATTAATATTTAATTTAGCCTCTAATCAAGTTTAATTAGTTGACTTTTATAATTTTCCAATATGATTTCCTTGAAAGCTTCACTGCATGTCTCTATCCAGTTGGGTCCCCCAGTGTTCTATTTTATGTTGTTTCACATATTGTTATGTTACCTTTCCCTGTATCCATATGTTAAAGCTTGTAAAATTTCTCTCCTAAGAATTGAATAATAAAATTTAAAAAGATAATAATTTATGTATTAAATAATGAATTGAATGGTAAAAACATTAATCTGTTGTATTATGTTAATTGGATAATTCCATTTATTTGGTAAATTAGATAATTTATTCTGTTAGATAAATTAGATAACTAATTTATTGAATTAATTATATATTTCACATTCTGCGTTAGTGATTATTAATGTATATACTGCACGGTATATTTATACAAATTAATTAATTTTTTAATAGTATTAGGATCAATCATCAAATATATGTATGAATGAAACATTTATATAAATAAGTAATTTTTATTTAGAAGTAATGCATTTTCTTTTTGTTTTCAAATTATTGTACCAAATGCATATATATATATATATATATATATTGGTAATAATCCATACCTATTACACTCTGAATAAAATTAGTATTAAGTTTCTTATAAAGTTAAAATTCTGAACAAAAAGTTCAAATCGAAAAAATTATGATAATTCATAGGATTTAATTTTTTTTTCAAAATTTTAAACCTTAACAGTTACTACATATGTTTCGGCCTCTCTCTTTCTCCAATTAATTTTTGATAAGCACCATAAAAAAATATAACTTATTTTTATTAAGTTATTTTATGAGATAGATGATAGTGGGATTCAGTAAAATAAGAATTGAGTAAGAAATTAAAAATATAAAAATGATCTTAATCGTTAAATGAAAGAAAAATAATTTTTAACCGTTAGATTTCATTTTTTGAGAAAGATATTTTCAAAAATCGTCTTATTTTATTATATAAACATATTTTAGAGGGATTTAAGAAATGTTTAAATATTTCATTAAATCTTAAAAAAATAAATTCAAAACTTGCGACTGTCCCTTCCACTTCAGTGCCCCTACCTATCATTGATTTTGATTACAGAAACCTTCGATCTTGAATTTGCCGATTTGAGATTTTGGAAGGGGGGAGTTGTTTAGTGTGCTAAAAATCGCTGAAAATGTCTTAAATCTTTAAAATTTTTTAACACATTTTATACTCTCCGTATTTTGTAGAATTTTTATAAATTAATATATATCTATTTATTCTAATAACTTTTTATGAATCCCTATAAATTTTTACAAATCCTAATAACATTTCATAAATCGTAATAATTTTTCTACAAATTTTAAAAATTTTTCAATGACTAAAAAAACCATTGTTTTTTTTCAAAAAAATTAACGTAAAAGTTAAAAAATTTCACTACTCATCTTTGAAAAATGTGGTTTTGTGATTGTGCGCCAAACATTAAAAAATTACCCAAATCATATTTTCCTTTTTTTTTATTGCTCTAAATGCACCTTTTATAAATTGTGGTTTAAACTTAGAAGTTTTTCATTCTTAGAATTGATTTGGTTTTGAAGGAAATAATTGAGTTAATTTAATTTGATTTGATAATAATTTTTTTTTTTTTTGGGTTCAGAATACATGTTCATATTCAAGAACTAAATTAAAATTCTTATGTTGAAACTTAACTAGAATTGAATTGATTAAAGAAATAATTTTAACCCTGTTGAATGGAAAAAGAATTAAAATAATATGATATATAAAAGTAAATTGTCCAATGGATGAAGAAAAGAACAAATTATCACCTAATTTTATTATTTGGCTTTGGATTTTAAATAATACAAAAATTTAAAACTTTGATTATTAAATAAAACCAAATCCAACTCATAAAAAAGCCTTATATTTTAATGTCAAATATAAAAATAAAAATTAATGACAATATAATAAATAACATTCCTTTTGGGCTTCAGTAGGATTTTAAGCCCGTTTAACTCAACCGGTTTGACATAATATTTTTAATATTTTATGTATTTATATATTGGTATATTTATATTTTTTTATAAATATAAATATAGTACTAAAATAATTGTGTATATTATTTTTTTTTTAGCTAAACTAAATGTGATTAAGGAGGAGGGCATGCCATTCAAAAGTTAGGCTCGAATTTTTTGAGGCCCGGCCGTGCCAGACCAAATGGATATTTTTTAAAATATTTCAAGCTAAAAGACAAAGACAATGAGGGGCTGAGCCCAAAATCCGGGGATTCAAACTCTGTCGAGCCCATGCATTTTGAGGTATGGTGTGTGCGAAAAAAAAGCAAAAACCTTTTTGTAGCTAACTTTTTTTTTTTTTTCCTAACATATATTCCATCGTTGTTCAAAAGAAGCCTAAGCTGGCGTTACCAAAAGCGAAGAGGGAGTATGGGCTATAAGTTGGGCTCAGATCCATATTCTCCTTGTCTTTGCCTTGCAGTGTGGGCTCGAATTTGGGCTCAGACCCATACCCTCTTACTCTTTCCCTGGTTTCAGTATGGGTTTAATGGCCCGAGCATGGTCTAATGCAATTTGGATCAGATTAAGATCATATCGTACCTCTCATTCAACCGGTACCAACGACTACACTTTGACTTGCGAACAGGGTTGACTCACGGTAAAACTGGTGGGGTAGTCGACTCTATTAAATCTTTTTTTTTTTCATTATTTTTACATCTTTTTAAATAATTGTTTGCTAATCGTCGTTTATTGTCTGGTTACAATTGTCGACCTTTTCTTTTCTTTTTTTTTGTGTGATGCATATGTACAAAATTAATTTAATATCAAAATTATTAATTTTGTTAAAATAATTTTAATTTCTTTTCAAATTATTCTCATAGAATTTATTATATTACTGTAATTATTTTTAATTTCTTGCAGCATTAGTACCACCTAAAGCCAACCAACGATGCCAATTAACACAACCCCCAAAAAAGAAAGAGATTGCTAACACTCTTAGTTGTCGTTACAATTGCCAAAAGTCATTCCAAAATTAAACTCTCATGCCTTTAATTGTCATTACAATTTATATACCAAGTTTTAATGTGAAATTAGATATAAAAAAATTCAGGATTACAAAATGTAATTTATATACTCTAGTAGTTTACAATAATTCACAAGCTTTCATGTGCACTGATGGTTAAAAATTATAGTTAGACTTGAGTCTCATATGCCTTCATCCTTTTGGTGATGAACTGTGCTCCCATCTTTAAATTAGGATGACTTAAAATTAAATTAACTAACTAATTTGGTCAAATTTTCAAATTGAAAATAAATTTATTTTGTTTCTACACATAATGTTATAATGGTTTAGAATATAACAAATCATTATCATGATTAGCTCACACAAAATATTTTGAGAGGGTGACAGATTATCTTAATACAATTTATTTATAATTATAGTAATTATACATGAAATTACTGTGCAAATTTTACGTATAGAATAATGTAATCAAATTACATTCATACAAGAAGCACTTAAATATTTATTTCTATGTCCAATATTATTTTACCCAAAAAAAAAATTTAAAATATACATGATTATTAGTATAAAAATATGTTTTTAGTGAACGTTTTGACAATAAATTCAGTTCTGATATATATATATATATATATTTAATGTAATGCCCCCCCGCTCTTGATCGCGCTCAACTTTCAAATTATGTGACATACAGAGCTGAATGCTGCAACAACCTTTATGGTTCTAGTATTGTTCATCATGAATCATGGTCATGAACAAAGTAAATCCAAAGAGGGATCGATCCATCCATCCATCTGCCAAACATTAATTAGTTGGTGAAGCTTTGACAGTTTCCAGCTAATAAATGTTGATCAAAATTATGCAATCAAAAAAGTCAAGCTATCATTTACAACCCAAATCATAATTAAGGTCAATACCGAAGATGTGTTTGATATATATCTATATCTATATATACATATTATTTTTTTTTTTTTTGTAACCTGGAACTCTACCAGTTTATTACGGTCCTCAACGGATCGTGTAGTCGACAGGTAAACCGGGAGATGGGCGCCGACCCTCTCACACATCCCGCTTTGGTAAACGTTGCAGCCAGCAAGACTCGAACACACACCAAACCCGAGTTTACGGTTCTTGGTAGGAACTGTGAATCCGCTGAACTATCCTGCCGAGTCTATACATACATATTATTGATATTGGTATTGTGCCTTCTCACCTAATCTTGAACTACAAGTCCCCAATGAGTTGGCACAAATTTGTTTTCCCCTTCTCCTGCTCTGCAATTTTTTTTTAATTATATAATATAAGTACTCCTGTGTAACCTTTATTTTATTTTATTTTTTATCCAAAGTAATTAAAAAATTAACACCTGGCCACCCAACCCCAAGTACCCCATCTTTCATTTAAAATCATTCCATCCCCATTTTTTAGCAGGCAATCTTTTCACATGCATGCGTACCTGTGACTAATTATCCCTATGCATGGGTTGAGGAAAAAAAATATTCAAGCACCACACAGTATGTTTGAAGTTCAAAAAAATTTTATATAAAATATTCAAGCACCACACAGTGCTGATGATGAATCAGTGGAGACCAACTGTTGAGTCTTTAGAGCTGCCCATAGCCAAGCCTTTGTCATTTTTGGACCAGCCACCAAAACCTGAGAGAAAACCTTTGCCAAGTGACTTGAAATATGTATTTTTAGGTGAGAGAGAGTCCTATCCAGCTGTCATTTCATCTCAGCTGAGTTTGGACCAAGAAAATAGACTTGTGGAAGTCTTGAGGAAGCATAGAGGAGCTTTGGGCTGGAACCATAGCAGACCTGCAAGGAATCAGTCCACTTGATTTGCACCCATAGGATATTTTTGGAGGAGGAGGCCAAGCCTATTAGGCAAATGCAAAGGAGACTCAATCCCCAACATGAAAGAGGTTGTTAGAGGGGAGGTAATCAAGCTTTTGGATGCTGGAATTATCTACCCCATCTCAGATTCTAAGTGGGTGAGTCCAACTCAGGTAGTGCCTAAGAAATCTGGAGTGACTGTGATTAAGAATGAAAAAGAGGAATTAGTTCCAATGCGCATCCAAACAGGATGGCGCATGTGCATAGATTATAGAAAGTTGAATGCAGTCACAAGGAAAGATCATTTCCCTCTTCCATTCCTAGATCAGGTATTGGAAAGAGTGGCAGGGCATGCATTTTACTGTTTCTTGGATGGTTACTTCTGGGTATAATCAGATTGAGATTGCATTGGAGGATCAGGAAAAGACCACATTCACTTGCCCATTTGGCACATTTGCATATAGGCGTATGCCTTTTGGTCTTTGCAATGCTCCTGCAACATTTCAGAGATGTATGATGAGTCTGTTTAGTGATTTTGTAGAGAGATTCCTTGAAGTTTTTATGGATGACTTTTCAGTATATGGCAGTGACTTTGATACATGTTTGGGAAACTTAGAGAAGGTTTTGATTAGATGTGAGGAGAAAAACTTGGTTTTGAATTGGGAAAAATGCCACTTTATGGTAACTCATGGAATTGTCCTTGGCCACATAGTGTCTTCTAGGGGGATAGAAGTAGACAAAGCTAAAGTGGAAATTATTCAAAAACTTCCTACCCCTAGATGTGTTAAGGATATCAGATCATTCCTTGGTCATGCTGGGTTTTATAGAAGGTTTATTGCATCATTCAGTGCCATTGCTAGACCTTTGTGCAACCTTCTATCCCAGGATGTTCCCTTTGATTGGACACCAGAAGTGTCAGGCCTCATTTGATAGACTTAAGAGTTTGCTCACCTCAGCTCCCATTATGCAGCCACCAGACTGGACTTTACCATTTGAGATCATGTGTGATGCTAGTGATTGTGCCATTGGTGCAGTGCTAGGACAGAGGAGGGATAGGAACCACATGTGTTGTACTATGCTAGCAAAACCCTTAGTGAAGCACAAAGGAATTACACTACTACTGAGAAGGAGTTGCTAGCAGTAGTATATGCCTTGGACAAGTTCAGATCATACCTGGTAGGTTCTCATGTCATAGTATACAATGACCATGCTGCTTTGAAGTATCTCTTGACCAAACCTGATGCTAAGCCTAGACTTATTAGATGGATTCTTCTGCTTCAAGAATTTGATTTAGAAATCAAGGACAAAAAGGGAGTTGAAAATGTAGTTGCTGATCACCTTTCTAGACTCCCACATCAAGATTTAGCATCCTTTGATTCTCCCATCAATGAGACATTCCCTGATGAGCAGTTGTTCCACATAGACTCTTCTGAGGTACCTTGGTTTGCAGATATAGCCAACTACCTAGCTTCAGGTATTGTGCCTTCTCACTGGACCATGTTGGATAGAAGAAAGTTCTTTAGGAATGTGAGACACTTTTTCTGGGATGACCCTTATTTGTTTAAGTACTTGCTCAGATCAAGTCATAAGGAGATGCATACCCGAGAGTGAAGTACAGAGTGTCATTAGTTTTTGTCATACTCTTGCATGTGGAGGTCATTTTTCAGCTAGGAAGACAGTGGCAAAGATTTTACAGAGTGGATTGTTTTGGCCTACCATGTTTAGGGATGTGCATGCCTTTTGTGTTGCTTGTGATAGGTGTCAAAGGCTTGGTAAGATCACTAGGAGAAACATGATGCCACTTCACCCCATTTATGTGCTTGATATCTTTGATTGTTGGGGTATGGATTTTATGGGACCATTTGTGAATTCATTTGGCAATGAGTATATCTTAGTGGCAGTGGATTATGTTTCAAAGTGGATAGAAGCTATACCAACTAAGACCAATGACCATAAGGTAGTGATAAAATTTTTGAAGGAAAATGTGTTTTCAAGATTTGGAATGCCAAAGGCCATGATAAGTGATAGGGGAACACATTTTTGCAATAGACATGTTGGTCTTTTGATGAAGAAGTATGGGGTGTTACATAAGGTTGGAACATCTTACCACCCCCAAACAAGTGGACAAGCTGAATTAGCCAATAGAGAGATCAAAGAATCATTGAAAAAACAGTGAATCCCACAAGGAAAGATTGGTCTTTGAAATTGGTTGATGCACTTTGGGCTTATAGGACTGCCTACAAGACTATCCTAGGCATGTCTCCTTATAGGTTAGTGTATGGAAAAGCTTGTCATCTTCCTGTGGAACTTGAACACAAGGCTTTTTGGGCAGTGAGACATTTTAATGAGAGCATCACTGAATCTGGTTTTCAAAGAAAATTGCAACTAAATGAGCTTGAGGAGATTAGAAATGATGCATATGAGAATGCTAAGATCACCAAGGATAGAGTGAAGGAATGGCATGATACACATATCCTCAAAAGAAAGTTGTTTGTGGGTCAAAAGGTCTTGTTGTATGACTCAAGGTTACACTTGTTTCCCGGGAAATTGAAGTCCAGATGGAGTGGTCCATATGTGATTCAGAATATCACTGAGTTTGGGGCTGTTGACATTCAAAATCCAACCTCCAAAAATGTTTTTAGAGTGAATGGACAGAGATTGAAAGAGTATCATGAGAATTTTGTTGCTGAAGTGGAGAGTTGGGATCTTGAAGATCCCCCAAATTCTGTTTGAATGGAGGAAGAATTCTGATTTTGTATCATAGTAGTGTAGGTTCTGTTATGTTTTTGATTTCTGTTTTCTTTGGTTTTTGTAATTTTCTTTCTTTCATCTAAAAAAAAAAAAAAATTTCAGTTTGCAAGTTTTAACACATTGGTTTCAGCAAGTTTCATGAAGAATTGAGAATTTCTGCTTTATGTTTTACTGATATTTGAATTTTCAAAGGTTGAACTGACATGTGCTATTTGAGGTAGCAACATCATTTGTGGTGGACCTACTTGAGAGTCAAGTGGAATAAATACATTTGGCTTGATTTGTTTTGGGAGTATAATGCATTAACCAAAGTGGGTAGCACATGCTTTTCAAAGTGTTTCAGAATGCAGCTAAAAATTTCAATTGAGCAAGCTTCATTAAGGATCAAGTCACATCAGCAGGTGCAACAAAAACTGATCAAATCTGGTACTGCTATTAAGTCCAAATCAGATGAGAAACTCATTTCATTCGAATAGCTGAACAGTCATTTGAATAGGCCATCTTAGCACAAAATCTCATCTGTGAACAGCAACTCATCTTGCATACTTACTGATTTCTTGCATCTTGGTTGTTTGTGATACTTGGCAGAACCTCACTGATTCTTAATTACACTCAACCCATTTTGTATTGTTTTGGTTCTACTGAGTTGCATTTTCTTTGAGAATATTGCATTGAACAAGTTGGGGGGAGCAATTGTTTTGGTAATACCTTGGAGTTTCAGCTGGTCTACATCACTCAAACATGTTAACCTTAAACTCAGCAGGTACCCTTTTTCCCTTTGCACTTTATTCCAAATTGATTGACTTGTTTGTGCATTGAGGACAATGTTTGTTTTAGTTGGGGGGGGAACACAATCTGAGTTTGTGAATGTGAATAATTTTGCTGAAATTTGCTGAATTAGGTGATTGGATATGATCAGAATGTTTTGAATATGATTTGGAATTGCTTGAATTGAATTAAGATCATGCTTATGTCAGTTTGAGTTTGCATATGTTGAAAATTTGAAAAAAAAAAATTTTTTTTTGAAACTTTGGAAAAATTGCAAAACTTCTTCTTGAATTAGTTGTTCTTTTGAAATAATTTTCGAATCTTAGCTGTTGGCAAAACTTAATTTGAGTATTCTTAAGAAATGGAGAAGAATTTCTGGTTTTCTGGACACTGGAATTGCAAAGTGCTGATAACCCGTATTCGAATATGGGTCTGGGTATTCGAATATGATGTCAGTTTTAAATCCTGTATATACCCGTAAGTGGCCCCATTTAAGGTCCTGTTCTATTCGAATACGAGCCCTGGTGCCCACAACCCTGAAACCTTCACCATTCCACATCTTCTTCCAGCCTTTTACTTTCAGATTATCTGAGTGAGATTTTGAGTTGACATTGAAGGGAAGATTCAGATACAGAGCTGCGATTGAAGAAGCTAGGGTTTACAGCTTTGGAGAATTTCTGATAAAGGGTGAAAAATCAAGTGAAGCAAAATGCCACCAAAGAGGATGAAGAAGATGGCTTACAAAGGAAAGGCTAAGAGAAGGAGCATGAGGATTTTGAGCCAACATGGTAAGGGTTCTTCACTTGTTGTTCAGGAACCCATAACTTATGAACTGTCATCCTCTAAATCAGACCGTAGGTCTTCCTCTAGAACAGAATCATTCCATTCTGTAGGCAATGAGAGTTTGAGTGAGAGACATGAAACTCATGTCTCTAATGTTGAAAAGGAAAACTCTGTTGGAGTTCCTGAGAATGTGCCGATTGAGGAACACACCTCTGCTCCTGAGGATGAGGTCCACACCTCTGAAAAGGTTCCTGAAGATGAACCTGAAGCACAACCTGGCCATGATCTGTTTGATGAGGGTTCTTTTGATAATTTGAGGTTTTCCAACAAAGCTTCAAAGCTGAAATTTGATGAGAATTATAGCAAGAGAGCTGTGTTGACTGAAAGAGGAATTAAATTGGAGGATTACAATGAACCACCCTATGAATTGTTAGAGTTATTTGAGCAAAGGGGCTGGGTACATTGGGTTACAACCAGTAGGAGGGCTGTGGTACCATATGTGAGGGAATTTTACTCAAATGCTGAACTGGGTATGATTCATGGGAGACCTGAGATAAACTCTAAGGTTAGAGGGAAGAGAATTAGTTTGAATCTTGAGAAGATTTCCTTCATAGGTCATTTGCCTGTTGAAAGAATACCCGAATCCACACCTAAACAAAAAGCAAAATGGGAGAAGCAATTGCATAAGGACAATTTGGCTAAGCTCTTCACAGCCAACCCTCGAGCTCAATGGACCACTTCTAGGATGTCCAAGTCAGGAATTACTCCCAAAAGTAATATCCTTCACATGCTGGTCTGTTCTTTATTTCTGCCCCATGCTTACAAGTCAACCATCACTCTTGAACAAGCCATGATTATGGGAAAAATGTTGTTAGGCATTCCCATGGATCTACCTTCCACATTTGGTTGGTTATTTCTCATGTGGTAGAGAAACCAGAATCCACTGCTGGGCTGCCTTTTGGAGGTTTAATTACAGAGATAATTGAGCACTTTTTGGGAATAGAGGAAGAGGCAGGAATGGCCATTGTGAAAGCTGCTCCTTTGATAGACAAAATATCCATGAATCGAAGTCGAGGGCAATTGAAGAAGGCTACTTCACCTGCAGTTGAGAACAACCAGCAGCAGCCAGCAGGGGAGGAGGCAACTGAAGCAGCCCCCATGAGCACAGAGGAGAAGTTGAAAGTAATCCAGAAAAATCAAGAAGTGCTGATGAGGGAAGTGAGTGAGCTGAGACAGGGGCAGCAGAAGCTTATTCGAATGGTGGAAAGCATATTCGAATGGAGTCAAGAAGGGAGAAATGCTTAATTTCAGTACTTCAGCCATGATCCAGACTCTTTTGTCCTTGAAACCAGATTTTTGACAACAAATCTTCAGAATATTTCAAATATGTTTTGTCAACAATAGGATTTGGATTAATGTTCTTGCTGTTTGTTTCTTTTGATTAGGATTAAGTTGTTTTGTTTTACTTTTGCTACCTAGGACTTTGAACTTTCAACTTGGAATGAATGAAATTTCTGTTTTCTTGGAATTAGTAATGTCATTTGCATAATTTGGATTGAGCTGAGTTGAAGTATGAAATTTTAAGAGTTGTTGTGGTTGCCATGTGTTTTTAAGTTGAAAAGTGTGTGAATGAATTTAGTTTGAGGATTGTTGATCTAACATTTGTCTTGAAGAATGAATTTATGAATGAATAATGTGTTTTATGGATTTCCAGATATAGTGGAGACTTAAAACCTGAAGTGAGATATTTGAGCCTTAAACTTTGTCATGAGAGACTTCATTTACTCTAAGGGCTTTCCAAAAGCTCAAGCTTTTTGCACTTCAAATTACTTCAATAACTCCACTTATATTATTTTGCTACATCATTCCTTCATGGAGTTATGCCAAGTCTAATTCTTTCTTGAATACATCGTTTTTGACTTGTTGATGCCACCTTCTAGAATTTGATGAACATTTACTCTTAATAGGGGCATCTTGAGTGAAACCTTGTGTGCTCTATTTTCTTTGGAGTGAATTCCAAGGTGAGATTTGAAGTCAAAACTTGGGAATGAAATGGAATGCAAAGTTCAGGATTAAATGAAGTTCTAAAAGTTGTATGTTAAGATTGATAGAGTTAAAAGCTGCTATTCATTCACATTCATTTCACACATTTGGCAAGTTTCACATCTCTTATAAAATTTTAAATTTTAAACTTTGCTTATGAAAATTTTTGCTCATGGTGTTGACTAATTCCATATGAATAGCTGAAATATCATTCAAATTGAAATGAAATTAATGCTTTTGTATTTCTCTCCTATTTCTTCTATTTAGAAGCATTACTAGGGACTAGTAATGTTGTAGTTGGGGGGTGTGTGATTGGACATCAATTGATACATATTTATACATTCAAATTACACTTGCACACATCATAAAAAGACATAAAATCTATGTTTTGTGCAGATTTCATCTCCATATCTCCAAAGTGGATTGTGTGTTGATTTCCATCACAAGAACAAGAAATTAAGCTACATTGAGGATGTTGAGAAGAAAGCATGCTGCACAACACATCAAAGGATTGAAGCTATTTCAAAAGAAGAAGAAAATTCAGTTGAAATCAATGCAAAGAAATCAGAATCACTATTCTGGAAATTTCTGCAGCAGGGGATCGTATTCGAATATGGGTTTACTGTATTCGAATATGAGCTTCTTCACAGCAACGAATTCCATGTGACCCCAACTTCCCCACGTGATGTAATCTGCAATCCAGGGAGGGCAAATCAGGAAAAGATATAGGAGAGAGAAGAAGCCATCATGAAGGGAACATTCGGTTAGAGGAGAGAGAAAAGATATAGGAGAGAGAACGAAGAAAGGGAGGAGAGGAGACCCACGCGACAGAAAACAGAGAGCATTTGCTGGGAAGAAATTCAGATTTGAGGAGGAGAGTTTTTGAGAGTTTTTCATTGAGAGTTCAGAGTTTTATATTGGAATTTTAATTCAGCATTGGAGTTTTGGAGATTTACACATTGAATTCATTCCAATTTCTGTAATCAGATTTTGAAGTCTAAATCCATTTAACTTTCAATTTCAGATTGCAATGTCTTCCAATCAGATTTCCATTTCTGTTTTTCTTCTTTTCAACATGCTCGGCTAAGTTTTCTTGAGCCAAGGCAAGGGTAATGCCCTTCCAATGAATCTCAAGTGGCCGAACTTCATGAATTTACCTTGAGTTTTTATGGTTATCAAATCAATTTGCAGCTGGGTGTCTTAGAACTCATTGATTCAAGACCCGATTAATCCAACTTTGTATATCCTATTGATGAGTTCATAGGTGTTGCTTAACTTAGAACTCTCATGACATTGTTGTATGTGGGTTGCTAGAATTAGAACTCCTATTGTCCTTAAAATAGGTTATGCACATTGAGTGTTTAATCCATGGTTTGTTTCAATTGAAATTAATTTTCTCAAAAATCAGTACAAATTGATTTGGTAAGTTTATAAGCTCTTGGCACTTGAAATTCATTTGGATTGGTATTAAACTTGCCTTGCTCAACCTTTTTATCATTTAATCTTTTAGTTTAAATTCACTTTGCTTTTGGAAAGTTAGTTCAAAATCATCAACCAACCAAATCAGATTTTAATTTTCTATTTTACATTTTTCTGTGAGTAGTGTTTTGCCAAATTAATCTCCATTAGAGTCATTCACTTCATTGCTCCCTAGATCCCTGTGGAAATGACCTGGGACTTACCAGTTATTTTGTGCTTCAACCACACCTTGCACTTGGGGGAAAACTTGTCTTGACTTACCTCACTTAACATTTTCTTTAACTTTGAATTTATAATCTGAATTTTCATTTGAGCTTTTATCTTGAAGTGAGGTAATTAAACAAGAACAAGCACTTAGCATATAATGCAAAATTCAATGAAGCATATTGGGAATATCAGAAAAGATGGTAAATTAATGTTGAATGATTTTAAGGCTTGTATGTTTGACATTGAAGATGAGATTGAATTTCAGAATGTTTGGAAAAATATGATCCAAGTGTATAACCCTCGTAATAGGAACTGGTTAGATGGTATGTATAAGTTGAAGGATAAGTGGGCTCGTTGTTATATGAAGAATGCATTGACATTGGGTATAAAAAGTACACAAATCAATGAAAGTTTGAATGGAAGCATAAAAAAGTACTTAACTTCAGTCATGAACATTGAACAATTTTTCCAGAATTTTGAAAGATTTATGGAGGATAAATGGTATAAGGAGATTGAGGCTAAGTTCGATACTAGGCATAAATTGCCTTCATTAAGTTTGAATAATTCTCCTTTATTGAGGTATGCTGCAAAAGTTTATACCCCAACAATTTTTAATATGTTTCAAGAAGAATATGACTTGGCATCTGCAACAAGCTTAAAGCATCAAGATGTGGTACATGAATACACAGTTGTGTTTTCTAAAAAGAGTAAAGGACACGCTGTATTTTATAATTGGGGTGATATGATCATTGAGTGTAGTTGCAAGAAGTTTGAAACATTTGGGATCTTATGTTGTCATGTTATACGAGTTTTAGATAAGCTCGATATAAAGAAGATTCCTGAAGTATATATCTTGAGGAGATGGACAAGAGAGGCTAAGCAAGAATATACAAATAGTGAAGGGGTCTACATTGAAGAAAATGGTAACTTGGGCAAGACTTAATGGTACAACAAGCTTTGTCCCAGGCTTGTTAATTTAGCTTATCAAGCTGTTGAATCTGTGGAGGCATGTCATTTTTTAGAAAAGCAAAATGTGGAGTTAAACAAACAAATTAGAGAAATTATTAAAAAAGGCAAACTTATTGGTCATAATTCAGAGGCTTCTTTGACTGATGGTACTCCAACTTTGGTTCAACACCAATGTAATGATACTTCATCTCAAAAGGTCCAAGTGTTTAAGAAGAAAAAAGGTTACAAAGGTGGAAAGTGACATAAGGCTTGCACTAAGAAGCAAACTAAAAGAAAAAGGCAAGTTCCAATAAAAGATTCATCAATAGAAAGACCATCACAGGTTAGTTACAACACTAATCAATTTTGAATGCTTGATTAGATTTAATTTTGAGCTTAAGTAATTATTTTCATTTTACAGTTCAAAGAGAATTTTTCTCCAAATATTCAATGCTATAGTCCAAACATGTGCATGGGATTTGCTTCTCAAGAGGTAATAAGATTGATAGTTAAGCCATTTTATTTATATAATGATAAGTTTTTTTTAATGTTTTTCTTATTCTTACATTCTAAACAGAGTTTTTATTCAAATAATCAATGTGTCAATCCTAACTTATATATAGGATTCACTTCTCACAAGGTAATGTTTATTTATATAATATGTGGCTACTTTATTTATTAAAATAAAATTAAAATAATATTTCTCTTTGTCACAGAATTTCTCTCCAAATGTTCAATGCACCAATTCAAATTTCTACACGAGATTGCTTTATGAAGGGGTAATAATTATTTATCAAGAAGTGATTGTGTTAATTTTTTTTTTTCCCATTTAGAATGTTGAGATTTCATTTACTAACCATAAATGGTGACCTTGTAGGTAGTTGATTGGCAAAGCAATTACACAAAAACTCCACTTGGTGCTCGAAGTAATCATATGAGTGTAATGAATTTCAAATGACTGAGACTACTATATCTGAATTTAAATTTAAGACTAAAACTATGCCTTTTAGCTTTGCTTTTGATTTTGGTATTGTATTTCTAAAATGTTCTTTTGGGTTTGGTTTTTGTGGTTGTGATTTTGCAACTGGATGTAACTTAGTTGTGCTGTGTTTTGAGATTCTCTGTTGTATTATCGCGGTAATCATAAATGCAAAAGTAAGTCCTGTAATTGATGAAATACGTATTTTGAATTTGTAATTTGTGTTCTCTTTTAGGGTTACCTGTTGCTTATCAGTGTGTTTTTTGTGCAAGTATCCTGTTTTACTGCCACTTAGTTTGTAGCTCAAGTGGTCAAATCCTACAATTTAATTTACCTAATGTGCTTGGTTCAAGCTCCAGTTATTTTTTTTTTTAATAAATAGCTCCTTGAATATTCTTTTAATTTTGTATCATACAATTGTGAGCATAATATATATGTTCATGGCATAATTATGAAATTATAAAATTATTTTTGAACTTGCTTAAATCAAGGTTGTAAAGCGTGTTGAATTATTTTTTTTATAAGCTTTATTTTTTTTTTAATCTATTTACTAGTTCATTTTCATTTATATGATATTTTAATCAGTTTTGTTTTTTCAATCTATACTTTGTTTTTTTTTTTTTTAATCTATTTATAGGCTTTAGGAAAAAAAGTTGTAAAGTTTTTTAGGCAAGTATATTAGTTGATATGTAAATAAGAAATATTTTATTTAAAACCCCTAAAATGGGACTCACAAAAGCTGAGTTTTGGCCGTTTAATAAAATGAATAATAACAGTATAAAAGCAAGAGTTTGATTTAAAATAGAGAATTAATTTGATTTGAGAGTATTTTTGTCTAGATGGTTTAAGAAGAAAATAAATCCACATCAAGTTTTATTATTTTTTATTAGATTTTAAATGGTATATAAAAAAAAAGTTAAATGATAAAATCAAATCAAATCAAACTTATATTTTTTATTTTAATTTTAATTATAAAAATTAATAAAAAATTTTATTAAATGAAATTAAATACTACCAAATTCACTATCTCAAACAAAAAATTTATATCAAAAGGTTGACATATTCTTAATATTATAGTTGAACCTATTTTTTTCGGTCAAAAACTTAATCAACAAGTTTTGCACTCCGTGGAAAATTTTAATTCCTTCATTATAGAAGTTGGGTTTTATTTGAGACAACCAAAACAAAACAAAAAAAATGACAAAAAAGTTGAGTTTGAGACAAAAAAAAAAAAAAAAGAAAGAAAGAGAGATTGATTGAAAAATTAGGACAAGATAAAAAAAAAAAAAAGAGAGGCTTGCTTTGAAAGTGGAGCCCACAAAGCTGAATTTTTGGCTGTTGGATGAAACGAATGACTGAGATTTGATAATTGTAGAAAAATAGTAGGCAATTAAATTACAAGGAAGCCATCTCCGAGCTAGAGTGACTCGTTCGCAGCTTTTATAGGCGGACCGTCCGGATGGTCTTCGGGAAAACCATTCATAACGAATTCATTATGGTTTTCGATGCCTTTTTTTTCTGTGCCAATCAAACCGTTCAAACGAATGATCCACGGTGCATTCGAATGGTTTCCACGGACTCCACATTTGGTCTGCCGAAGGCCTCGTGAATGCGCACATGGGTTTTGGCTTTTTCTTGATTTTTACGGTCTTTTTACTGTACTCAGTCAATTAGTTCGAACGGAATTTTTTAATCCGTTTGAATGGAATCCGAAACGAGCACATGGGCGCTTATTCAGATGCTTGGGAAACCGTAGACATGATTTAAAAAAAAAAAAAATTGCTATTCAATTAACCTCGTTGCATTTATGCATTTTTTTAAGGAATGTTCAACATTTTTTTAACTTGGTGAAGGTGAGAGGGTGTAAAAATATAATAAAGAATCTTAGAGAATTATAAAATTTTTTGGCATTTCTATGCCTTTTTCAGAGCCAAACAGAGTTTTATTAGAGTTACTCTTAAGGTCTAGAGTATCAATCCAAGAGACAAAAAATATCATATACATTAAATGCTTCATAGTGACTTCTCTCACACTTACTAACAATAACACATCTTCATGGAAGACCAATGTTTGCGAGTTGCCATTTTGATTCACAAAATTCATCCTCTAGAGTTCTGGGGCGGAGGTATATATAGGTTAGAGTGAGCTCTAATTTGAGTAAAATTTTAACTTAAAATATTTTTTAATACTAATAGCATATAATATTTTAATTTAATTATTTGTAATATAGTTTAATATTAAATCATAACTTGATTTAATACTCAGTTCATAGTTCAAGATAAGAAAAAATTCTAACCTAATTTAATATGCAGTCATAACTTAGTTTAATACTTAGGCCTGGTTTGGGAAGACAGTTAGTTACTAGCTAACTAAAAATAAGCCAACTAAATTTATGTTTAGAAAAGAAAAAAGTGACTTTTTTTTAGATGAATTTTTAATTTTTGTTAATTTGACATTTTTACCCTTGAAAGTATAAAATAATATTAAAATGTAAGAGAGTAAAATTAACCAAGCACTGTTGAAACTAAAAAAAAAAACCGGCTACTAGTCAAGTTTCCCAAATGAAGTCTTAGTTCAGGACAAAAAAATTCCTAACTCCACCATTGTTAGAGTTAGTGAGTTGCACAAACGTGAACAAGGTATCCATGTGATAAGATCATGTATACAATTGTATAAACTGTCGCAGAAGAAAAAAAAAAAAAAAAAACTGTCGCAGAAGAGTTTTATCAACTAAAATCATAGAGTGAATGAGTTTTGATATTTTATTATAAAGTTGAAGATTTATTTCTAACATTTTTGAATGTTCTTTATTAAATATTTCAGCAATGTCTCTTTACTTTTTTTGCACACGATTAATTGATGAATTGTTTATTTATTGCTCTTTTGTTCATTCGAATTCCTAACATGAAATTTCAATAATAATGATTATAATGATGACGAGGAGGAGGAAAGAGGATTCATGGTTTGACTTGGCTCCATGATAAGGCTGGGAGATTCCACTCCTTTGTCTCGCAAATAATCGTGAACTAATTACCCCAAAAAAAAAAAAATAATCGTGAACTCATTTAAAACAATATTTTTGTTATCTTTATCCAGAACAACAGTTTAATTATATTGTTTATTTCTTTTAATGATTAATTAAAAAAATTAAAGTGTTCAACAAAAATACTGTGATGGTAAAACTTATGTAATATAAAAATAAATGGCTACAAGATTATTTTGATGATAAGCAAATAATAGAACACTTCATTTTAATTAATATTTTATAGAAAGCTTTAGTTGCATTATTGTATATACTAGACCCTCGATGAATTTTTTTTATCTTAATTATCAATAAAAATATTTTTTAGTTTGTAAATTATAATTATTTACTTAATTAACCTATTAAAATTATGTGTGTGAACTTTTGTCTTAATTTTGTGCCCGTGCACATGCAACGCACGCGAATTTTTATTATTTTTTATTTTAAAATTATGTGTGTATAATTAATTAATCTCTTATTTTATTTAAAAAAATTTTAAACAATAAATAATGAGTAATTATTAATTTAAAGTATTTAATTAAAAGGTAAATAATTAAAGGGCATTTAGACAAAATAAAAAAATATTATAAGAGTAGTTAGTAGTTAAAGAACATTTAGGGAAAATAAAAAAAAAAAGATAAAATTACTTAAATAACTTACAAAAATTAAAAAATTACTTATATACCACTTTTAAAGTAGAAGTAGTTATTGGTGGTTAAGTGTTATTAATGAAAAAAATAAAATATAAGAGTTTCACCAATAAAAAGTGGTACACCAAAAAATAAAGTTTCGCCAAACCTATGAATTTACCCTATAATAATATAGGAGATATTTCGAGTGATAAAAAGTGAGATAATTTGTGAATTTGTAATTCGTACAGTGATATAAAAAAATAATTTTTAAACATTTTCAAAAATTTTTAAAATTTTTCAATAATTTTTTAGTACACTAAATGCACCCATACCCATAGACATAATCACCATTTAAATCCAATGCGGAGTCCAAGCCATGCATGTGATGAAAAAAAAAAAAAAACTTTGGATGGCCGTCTGTAGTTAAATTTCTCTATCGATTTCTAGAAACTCCCATGATATTTTAAAATCCAACATCCACCTTCTATTTGTTTTTTGTTTTCTTTTGTTATTTCAGCACTTCACACCTCTAATTGTATTTAAAAAAATAAATAATTAAAAAATTGTATTATAAAAGTGGTGTATTTGAAATAGGCATCTTATCTCTAAACAAGTTGAGAATAAACATTTACTAATGGGATGTCCCTAAAATTAAAATTATGAAGGATTACCCACCACTGGTTGGTCCAGTAGAACGGGAGTCAAATATGAGATTTGAGTGATATACTCAAGTTGTAGGTTCGATTCTCACCTGGAGCGGCTAGGATTTAAGTGGAGGTCGTGACGGTGGATTGCTGCGCTAGTTATTCTGAGCGTTTGTATTTCAGTGGGTAAAATCACTAGGCGATTTTCCCTGTTACCAAAAAAAAAAAAAAAAAAAAATTATGAAGGATTTTAAAGGACAAGGGCATGAGAAGAGGACCAATACTTGAAGGCCGCTTTCGGTTCCATATCAAAAAATTTAACACTGAGTTGCAAAAGCGGTACTTCTGGTTTGGGGTTGAGCAAAATCGATTTGAGACTGAATTTTTGCTTTTTTTTTTTTTATTTGCAGAATTGGCTAATTTAGTTTTTTTTTTTATTTTTGTTATTTTTTCAGACTCAAATTATAATTTAGTTTGTTTCAGATTCTAGTATTTATATAATCAAAAGAATCAAAAATTAAATTAAATATTTATATATAAATATATAAAATAAATGCGTACAAAAATAAAATTAGATATTTACATGAATAAATATAATTTTGATTGATATATAAATAAATTTATAAAAAAATAAAATTAAGATATATATATATATATATATATGATTTCGGTTGGTTAGGCTCCAACCGAAACTAAAACTTATTTTGATTAATTCGGCTCACTTCCCTACATTCTATTAGGGCAATTTGATTTTACTTAGTGAAGAATTAAAATAATTTCGATAATTCATGTAATTAAAATAAGGATAAATTACACTTTAGTATTCCTGCAGTTTACTTTAAAATCTTAATTTGGTCTATCTACTTTCTATTGTAACTAGAGGTAGTTAAACACATGTGTGTGATTTTTATTAAAATTTTATTTTAGACAAAATGAAATTATAAAAAAAAAATTAGTAAGATTGGCTAAAATAGTAAATAACAAATAGTTGAAGGTATTTAAGTAAAAAATAACTAATTAAAAAATATTTAAAAAATAAAAAATTTATAAAATAATCAATAGTTAAAGAAAGTTTATAAAAGATGAAAACATAAACTGGAGGTGTTACTTAATTAAGTGGCAATTATAAAAATGTACTTTCCAATACCGTTGAAATGGTAAATAGTTATAAAGAATTTAAAGATACTATAGGAAGAAGAAATATATATATACCCAAAGTTTCATGAATTTTAAAGTCTTACCATTATCTCTAGATGCTTGCTTTATATAATATTAGAAGTTGGCAAATTATGTGTGTCATTTTTATTAAAATTATAGTTAATTAAAATAAAATTATGAAAATTTAGTAAAAGTTGATAACATAGTGATCCAAAAAATGCTGTAAATGATCCAAACCGTAATCCGAAAAGTTGTTTTGGACACTAGTGTGGTGTCTGTCAAAGAGTTTTCGATACTTAAATTAGTAAAAAAAAGTTTGAGATAGAATTTTGGTAGAATAACAATAAAGTAAATAGTGTGCATACCATATAGTTGAGAGGATGATATATATATATATATATATATATATATATAAGGGTAAAAACACCTAGTTCCCCTGAACATTTGAAATTGACAAATACCCCCATATTTTGAAATGTTGTAAACATCCGACCCCCTTCCGTTAATTTCGCTGCTCACACCGTTAAAATTTTAATGAAAAAATAATAATACCCCTAATTCATTATTTCTTCTTTTTCTTTCAACACACAATCTAAAATCACTCTCCATTTCTACGACTTTATTTTATTAAAATTATACTAATTTAATTTATTAATGTTAAAATAATAATTTATGATTAAAATTAATTATTTTATTAAATTAAAATTATTTATTAACAAATAATAATTACGTATTAAAATAATTTATTTTAATAAAATTAAAATTAATAATAATTACATATAAGAATATTTATTTTGGTAAATAATTTATTTTAGTAAAATTAGAATATTTATTTTTTTAAAATAAAACTACTATTAAAATAATTATTATTAAAATAGTTTATTTTAAATAAAACACTTTATTAAATTATATTAAATTTATTAAATATAATAATAATTTATTATTAAAAATATATTTTATTAAAACTAATTATTATTAAAAATAAATATTTTATAACATTAAATTAATTAGTTTAAATATATTTTATTAACTTAATCAATGAATTTAATTACCAAAAAAAACTTAATCAATGAAATAAATTTAAATAAAATAAAAAGATCCATTGAAGGGATCCACTTGCCGATCCCTCATCGTCGACGCCGCAACCTAACCTCCCCCGTGCGTCAGAGCTTCTAATCTAGTGCAACGCTTTCGTGGCGTCGTTGTACGCCGCTGGAAGATGATGCTCCGGCGCGAGACAGTACTCGACGGAGACGATCATGTGGAAAATTGACGAGGTTGCACTACAGATGACGAACCTACCTCCATGGATGTCAATGAGCAACAGCTTCGGGTTGGCGGCGGCGAAGAATGAAGAATCTGTTGGCTATGTTTCTCTCCCCCCCTCTCTCTCTCTCTCTCTCTCTTTCTATATATATATATATATATATATATCTTTATATATGTGAAAAATTCTTAGTTTCTAATGCCAAATTAATAGTACGGATGCCTTTGAAATTAGCCTAATCGAAGTTATATTGAAGGAATTGAAGTCAAAACCACCGAGGGAAGTGGGCGGTGGCTTCATCGGGGAGTTTGGTGGTTCTTTCGCAAGTGGCGTATATATATATATATATATATATAATGTGTATGTATGTTTTACAGTAGAGAGAGAAACCTTCGTCCAAGCATCCAAACAATCCAAACAAGAGAGGGTTATTTTAGTCTTTAGCCTTAAAAGGGTAAAATTGGTATATTAATTTTCTTTTTGCTAATGTCAGCATTTTAACAGGAAAACTGACGGTTTCCTAATGGAGGGGGGTCGTTTGTAAGCAACATTTCAAAATAAGGGGTTATTTGTTAATTTCAAATGTTGATGGGGTCTAGGTGTAATTACCCTAATGTTTAGGGGGTCTAGGTATAATTTACCCTATATATAAAGGCGTAGGACCTGAATTGGTGTGATGTATGTCATGCCTTAGGTTTCACAACCCAAGTATGTGAACAAACGAACGCATATTACATCATTTAATAATTTTCCATGTCCCACATCAGAGCCATACACGTACTCTATGGAGCAATAAAAATAAAAATAAGTAAACTTTAAATTTAAATAAAGGCCACAGTTAAAGCCAACCAGGTAATAAACTCCCTAACTAAATCCAAACAATCTCTATAAAATTAAATAAATCAACAATTTATCTTCATCTCACAAACAGAAATTTAATATAATCCACTAAAATAAATAAAGAAATAAATTTTCCTAAAGTTTATCACAACGATATAGTAATAAATAAAACTTCTAATTTCTATGCTCAGTAGACTCAACACGTGACTCAAACTCATTACCTGCATCACAAAACTGTAAGGGGATGAGCACTAATACCACGTGTGCTCGAAACCCTAATAATAATATAAATGTAGTAATGCCCTAGCATGCCACTAAGTGAAACAATTATGCACAGATAGTAAATTCAAGAAAGAAATTAAATTAATTTATCAATTTATCTTTGTTATAATTAATTGTATTTTTGCACCACATCACACATCAAAGAAAAATAATTAAATTTCGAGATACCGCTACTTGGTTGTCCCATAAAAACAAGACCCAACTAATGTATATCATCCTTTGATGTCTGCTTGGTTGTCTCGTAGAAACAAGACCTAACCAATATACACCATCCTTCAGTGTCTACTTCTTAAACCGAAGTCTTAGAAATATAATATGCCACCTTTAGGCATCTTCTTGTTCGTAGGTTGCTAGCCTACTGGAATCGATAACCAACTCCGCACGAGCTTCGGGACTTTTAACCCTTAGGTACGCATACCAGATATTTTCAGTAGCCTTCAATCCAAACAAAAATACAAAATTAAATTTCCTTTTTAAATCCACATTAAATATATCTTTTTTTCATAAAATTAAAAAAATAATATAAATAAATTTATATTCTCATACAGGCACACTACCAATTACGCCACCAGTATACACCTAGCAAACTCATGAAGGGTGCCTTTAGAGTCCAATAAAAACTAAAAGTTTTTAAAAGTGAATTTTGAAATTATTGTGTAATGATTGTTGAAAAAATTTGGTTAATTTGATATAAAATTGTTAAAATTATATAAAAGCACACATGTCAAAATTTTAGTGGAGGATTTTGAAAATTTTTGAAATTTTGTGTATTTTTTTGTACAAATGTCAGATCACTTTTTTTTTTAAATTCTGACAAAATCCGTTGGAACACATCATTTTGGTATGTTCCAACGGCTTCTGACATATTTTGAAATTTTTGAGCACCTAAAACCGTGTCAACTTTTGAAAATTTTTGAGAACTTTTGAGGTTTATTGAAGCTTCAAACTAGCCCACCGTGTCAATTAAACAATTAATCTGAATGTTCCATGGCAATAAATAGCGTCAATATACAAGAATTACTAAAAAAATAATCACTCCACTGTTTGAATCCTGGGAGATTAATTGATTTTAGCTTCATATTTATATGTATATATATATATATATATATAGACATTCAATTAATCATTCAACTTTTCACAGTTCAATCAATCAATGCCATCACTTTAAAAAGTATTTAGGGCCCGTTTAAATTGTTAAATTTTGATTAAAAGTATAATAAAAATAAAAAGATATGATATAAAAGTGGTAGGTGTTAAAATTTAATCAAAAAAATATAAAAATAATTAAAAATTAATAAATTTTGATAAATTTTTATAAATCAAACAAGACCTTAATAAAAAAAATATATAAATAAGGAAAAAGAAACACACATCAAACAATCATTGTCAAATCACATTTTTGGATGGATTACTAATATATATGTATATAAGTATATATATAACTATTTTCCAAAGGTTCTGTGCACCATTCATTCAAGCGGTCAAATGTCCAGCACATTAATAATGTCTATTGCTTTCTATATATATAACTATACATATATATGTACAAACTTTTAGCGGTTCGACCCCTTACCTGGATTGGGTTCAGAAAATTGGAAGAAAATCAGTCTGGTAATTTGCAAGAAGCAACACACGCAGCCGTTTCTTCTTTTCTTTTCTTTCTTTCTTGTTCTTTCTCTCTCTATTTCTAGGATTTTTTTTTATATTTTTTTTCAGTATTACATATATATATATATAGTAGTTGAATTAACAAACAATCTCCTAACAAATTTAATTAATTACCCATCACCCCATGAATTTAAGAAAAATATATATTCTCTCTAAAATTTTAAATGATTACTAAAATTTAATCCTTTTTAAATATAGCTTAGAATTAAATCACAAAAATTTCAACTTACTAAATTTAAATGACAAATTAAATTTATTAAATAATTAAATATAAAATAAACCCGGGTCATTCATTACAATGTATGTAAGTTTCGCACAATTATAGTTTCTTTCCAATCTTATTGTGTCACATATATTGTAAATTTCAAGATGATTTTCATAATTAATTATCAAAACGGTTATGCAATAAGCAGCATTCCAATAAGTAAGAATCACGAAATTTGTTAAGATATTGTTATACATGCTATCATGGCATAAACAATCATCCCAACCAAGGTCAATAACGATCAGTCGATCAAATCAGACGATGGTCACTCGGGTTGCCCATGACTAGTCCGAGCGCACCCTATCAAAAGTGACTGAAATAGTAAATAATAATAGCTAAGGATATTTAAGTAAATAATAACTAATTATAGAGTATTTAAAAAAACAAAAAGTTAAAAAAGTAATGGATAGTTTAAAGGTATTTATAGAAGATAAAAATATAAATAAGTAAAGTTACTTTAACTATGTGGTAAAATTATTTCAATTTGTGTGGTTATCACTTTATTTGTATAGTTTAGTTAGGGTTATAAAAGTAAAATACTGTGGTTTAAAAATTAAAATTTTGTAAAATCACTTAATTATGAGTAGTTTTTAGAAGTTTTTGGATCTAAAATTTAAATTTGATGGGATTTTGAAAGATATTTTAGAAAATTAAACATATTTCACTAAAATTGAAGTTTCATTAATTTTTAAACTTTACGAGTATCCTTAGTGCTTAATCTATATAATAATATAAATATAGATTAAATGTGTGCACACATAATATGCATGGTTATCACGTCTTACAATTAATTTGGGATATAAAAACAAAATAATAAGATGGTTAAAAATCTAAATTTTGTAAAATGACTTAATTATGAATAATTTTTAAAAATTGTTTGATTTAAAATTTGAATTTAATGAGAAATTAAAGGGTATTTTAAGAAACTAACAAAGTTTTACCAAATTGAAACTTCATGACTTTGTGGTTTTCTAGTATTTCCTTTATGTTATAGTATATTCTTTTGTAATAATCAATCTTTTGCACTTTTGATTAAGTTTCGTTTTGATTCTTCCGTGGAAAAAGTACCTATATGTCAATCACATATAATGAATACATATATTTTTCATTATATTTTTTTAATAACGATTAATAAAAATGACATATAGACATTTGTACCCCTATAAATCTTGAAAAATATATTTTTTTAATAACGATTAATAAAAACGACATATGAACATTTATACCCCTAAATCTCTAAAAAAAATAAAAATAAAAAATTTTACTTTTACTAATTTTTTAAAATTTTTTATCAAATTTCATCACATGCTACTTTCATATTAATTTTTTTTTTAACTCCAAACCACCCTTGATAGGAGGAGTAAGAGATTAATTACTATAATTAAAAGTATCAAGATCAAAATAATATTTAATATAAAGTGTAAAAATAGAAAATAAAATTATCCTTTAAATAAAAAAAAAGGTTTAACCTTGAGAGATTCACTCTCTAAGCCAAACCCCTAGAGAGTGAATCTCTTTTGGTTTGTACCACACATACCGGCCCGTCAACATGTATAGCGGTAAATCGCGAACTCGCGTAGCGGCGGGGAGTCGAACCCACACCCAAGAACTGGATACGGTTCGTCTAGTCAAGGAGGCCCGTCCTACCAACCTTTACTACGCTTTGCGCCCGGGAGGCTGGCCCCAAGTTTTGCTAGAGAGGAGACTTGAACTTGAGACCTTGGGGTGGTAAGCTCCTAAGTCCCAGTTCAAGACCATCTCATCTAACCCCTTGGGATTCTTTTAAATAATTTATAATCATTCCCAAACTTTGACTATTGAAATGGCAACTTGCCAAGTTGGTCATTATTTATCGTGGGGCCCTCCACTTTACTTTGTCCCCAAAATTAGGGGGCAGTTTTGATACCTAGGGTTTGTTTGAAGTAAGAAAAAATGAGATAAATTGAGATAAATTGTGGTTTGGAGAGAGTTCGTAATGTGTGCAGTGAGAGAAAAAAGTTGATGTGATATAAAGTTAACAGAGATTTATAGAGATTTTTAGAGATTTTCAGCAAAAATTTGTAAACCAAACGGGCCCATAAAAACTAAAGTCGTCGTTCTAATCGAAATTAGAATTTCAATGACCAAAATTTTGGGCTTAACGATGCTGAATTTTATGGACGGGTAAAAAGTAGATATGATAAATTCATTTTATTTTTAATTTTTTATATTTTATATCCTTTCATAATGAATATTAATTTTTGAAGGGTGAAAGGTGAAAATGGAATTAATTTATTAATTGCTGGGAAAAAACTATCTTTGGTACCAAATATTTGGATCATTTACAAAATTTTAAATTTTTAATTTGATTTGTACTTAACCTTATATGTTTTAAGTTATATATAAAATATAAATTATTTAAATTTGAATTATGATCTATTTGATTAAAATTCATTTAATATCAACTCAAAAGATAGTGAATTCAAAATTTTGGAAATTAAATTAATTTATATTTCGACTGGACCTGAGCCCTTTTAGTAAATGATTCATTTCATTCCTTAACACTCCGTTTAGATACATTTCTCTTTTATAATTGATTGAATTTTAAAATAAAGAATTGATTTGATTTGATAAATAAAAATTTATGTTTGGAACACATTTTAAATTTAAGAATTGAATTGATTTGTTTAAAAGAAATATCAAATTTGACCGTGTTAATAGGAAATAAAAAATATGATAAATATGATATATGAGATTACTTATATAATTTAAGAAAATAATGAATTTTCATCAAATTATATTATTTTGAATATTGAATTAGATTTCAAATAATATAGAAATCTCAAAATTTAAGTTATGAAATGAAATGAAATGTAACTCATAAAATTTTATCTAATTTGAAATAAAAATTTGATAAAATTTTCATCAGATGAAATCAAATCCCATCAAATAGTTATTCTAAAAATCAAATCATATCAAATATCATATTCCAAACGGAGTGTAATAGAAATTATTTCTTTTGGAAGGAACTCCCTAATTTATCGCAAACCATTACTGAATTGTTCTAGTCTTCCATTAATTTTTTCTTTTTTAGTTTCTTATAAGATGATTCCATTTTTCCCTTGGTCGTGCAATTTAGTACATCCCAGAAAGATTATCCATATGTATATGTGTGAAAGTTAATATTTATTTATTAAAAGTGTGCACACACAACGTGTGAATTATCATTTCATTTATGTAATGTCATTAGCGATATAAAAATAAAATAATATGGTGTTTAAAATTTTACAATTTGTAAAATAATTTAATTAAAGGTAATTTTGAGAAGTTAATGGATTTAAATTTAAATTCAATAAGAGGTTAGAAGATATTTTAAGAAATTAAAATATTTCACCAAAATTGAAATTTCATTGATTTTTAAATTTCATCAATACGTTTAATATTCGTCTATATAATGGTATCGATTTACCATCTAAACTTTAACTATCTTGAGTTCTTAATTTTAATATTGACTTATAGGTCTAATAGTTTTTATTTTTTTTTCCCATTTCCATAATTGTTAAGTTGATACTGCAAGGTTGACTTCTCCCTTGCACGATTTCCATTTTTTTTTTTGGTAAGTTTGTTGGTCAATACATATTTATCACTATTAATATGATCGTTTAACGCACTAAAAAAGGTTTAAAATTTCTAAAAATATTTAAAAATTGTTCATGTTTTATCTTATTGCACAAATTACGAATACATAAATTATTTCAAATTATCTTTTTTTTGTCACTCTAAACGCCCGCTATGTGTATACGATTCGAATATCATATTTCCAAACTTATTTGGATATTGGAAAAGACAAAAAAAAAAAAAAAAAAGAACGAACAAACAAACAAGCAAGCGAAATAAAGTAAACCAAACCTTTTAATCTTTAGTTGGTCTTCAAACAAGTAGACCAAACTAAGTTTATTAGTCTCCAATAAGCGCACCGTGATCAAGAACAAATTAAGGTAAAAGGGGTTTTTGGAGGCCTATCACTATTTATAGACTTATAAGGATTTTAGTCATACCAAAAAAACTTGTTTATGAATAAGTCATACTTGCAATAAAAAACAAAAAGACAAAAAATAACATTGCGCGTTTTTCAGTACATTTTGAAACTGCCAGTTTTATCTGAAACACTCGTAACATTCACGACTTTCCGTCTTCTTCACAAAGCAAGTTAAATCGATTTTTAGAACATAATCAAAACTATTCGGAAAAAGTCTCAATCGATCATCATTACATTTTATACAAAATAGTATCACATCAAATATGAGGTTTTATGGTACTGTTTTTACAAGAACATATATTATATACGAAACAGTACCACATATATATGGTACTATCAGCCATGTGATACTGTCAACCAAATATTAGATATGTGACTTCTTTTGTGTTTAATGGTGTTATTTGCATACTAGATATATTTGGTACTGTTTTTATAAGAGCATACATTATATACGAAATAGTACCACATATATGTGGTACTATCAGCCATGTGATACTGTCAGCCATATATTAAATATGTGACTTCTTTTCTGTTTTTGTGTTTAATAGTGTTGTTTGCATACTAGATATATTTGATACTGTTTCTAAAAGAGCATACATTATATACAAAACAGTATACATATATGTGATACTATCAGTCATGTGGTACTGTCAATCATATATTAGATATGTGACTTCTTTTGTGTTCCCTCTTTGATCGACAGTAATCTCAGTCGGTACTCGTTCAAATCAATGATATACTATATTTTCACGCGATTTATATTTTACTTTTTATAAGGAAAGAAAACAAAATCGGAAGAAACGTGATTCTCAGTTATCTATATCTTCATGCGATTTTCGGCAACATTAGTCTAACTTAATTATAGAAATAAAAGGTATTATTGGTATATTAGAAATTATATTTAAAACAAACTCGTAGAACCCACTCAAAAGTGTGACCTAATTACAAAATTTTCTATACAAATATGACTTAAAAATAATACTTTTTTTTTGAGTGACTAATAAGTTTAATAGACTGCAAAGTATAACTTAAACACTATTTTTTAAAGGCAAAACTGTAGGTAAGAATGTTGGTAAGCCAGCATATGGGCTAGGCTAAATAGGCCCAATAGGCCTTTTGTGCGGCTCAAGCCCACACTTGGGCTTAGCCGAACAGTCCCAATAGCCACTTTGTGCTGCTTGGACCTGCATTTGGCTTAGGCCGAATAGGCCCAATGGGATCGAGCAGGTCCAATACCGCTTTTGTAAATTGTTATTGGGTCACATCAAGAAAAAATGGCCCGCTATTGTTGGGCTACCCATTGAGAACATTAAGTCCCAACTACTAAAATATCAGTTAATGTAGCACTTCGAAGAGGCTTGAACGAAGTCTAAAGATAATGGTCCGTCAGTTTGAAGACCAGCCGAGGCGATTAGTTGAGTCTATGAAATGTCGATAGAATGGTCGATGAATGACTTAACACTCGTACTAGTGGGACTCGTATTTGTTAATGGCTTGGTGGCTGAGGAAACGGGATTTACCGTACGAAGATCACTCCATAGGTTGTTTTCTTATCAACTTATAGAGGCAGGATAATTATGATAGCCCGGCATGGCAGCCGGCAGTGGCGGAGTCAGAATTTTTGTCTGGGGGGGCACCGGGCGTCAGGGGGCATCGGGCGCCAAGAGGGGCATCGAACACCCAAGAAAAAATAACAATCGACTTATTTTTCAATTGAGAGTAGGAGAAAAACGATGTTATTTTTAGAGAGAAAATAAATTATTCTTGAGTATTAACTAGTGAATATATTTCTCACAGTTAATGGTTCAAGTACCTAAAGTTTATTAGAGATATCCCTTACTACAAAAAATACAATTATTATTAAATTTTATTATCTATAGAATTTATTATGTTATATGCTAAATTTACTGATAATATAAACTAAAATATGCAATAATATATTAAAAGATACACTTTATTTCACAAAAAATACTAAGTTTGATTCTTTTAAACTTTTTATATGTTAAAAAAATTTGAGTTAACTTTAAATTTTTAATAAAATCAAAATATCTTAATTTTTAATTAATTTAATTTTTAAATAAAATTAAAATAATAAGAAGAGCATTTTAGTAATTTTATCTAAAAAATTGAGGGGGTCACTTGTCCCCCTTGCCCCAACATAGCTCCGCCCCTGGCTGTCGGAGCAGAGATTATGTCTAGGTAGACCTTGGACATATACCAGATGGTCACTAGCACACTTGGCAACCGGAGGATCATTTCTTGGCCTCAATAGTGAGTCAAAGGCAACCTAGAGCAACAGTGAGTCCATCTTATTCCCTACATAGAGCAACGGTGAGTGTAGGGAAACACTAGAATCCCTAGACAAGCTCACTCCCAACACTATCATTACCTTGCCTTCTTCTCCACCTTCACCACTCATAGCTTTAGTGTTAAAATTAGTAATGCTTGTTGATAGAGCACTCTAGAATCATGCACTTACGTATGCATTAAGGGAGATGAATAGTTATGCATGAATGGAGATGAATAGTTATGCATTAATGTTGATGTTCATGAATCTTTGAGGAGATTTAATGTATTAAATATGAGTTCATAAATTTGGATAGATACCTGTTTCTAAAGTCCTATAAATACTTTATGTAATCTTACATTTTGTATCAAGCAAAATCAAAAGAGAAAATAAAAAGTGAAGAGAGTTTTCCTTTGCCTCCTTGCTTCATCTAAATACCCTTTCATTGTTTGTACAAAAATTCCAATAGAGTGGTACCAGAGCTTGTTCAATTAATTTTCCATGGGGCATAACAAACATTTTCCATGGGGCATAACGTTGTTTGTTGAGAAAAGAAACTCCACAAAGAAAAGCAAAATGGCAAGCAAAGCAACTCCAACAATGATGGGCACAATCCTCCATTCTCAATCTTTGATGGAGAAAATTATAATTTTTGGTGTGTGAAAATAAAAATTCTTTTTATCTCATATGATCTTTGAGATTTAATAGAAGATGGCTTTGAAGAACCTGAAAATTTGGAGTCTCAGTCGAATGCCCAAAAGTAACATGTGAAGGAGAATAGAAAGAAAAATACAAAAGCACTCTATCTAATTCAACGAAGTGTCATGGATACAATTTTCCGAGGAATCATCAATACAATAAAAGCAAAGGAGTCTTGGAATATTCCACAAAAGGAGTATGCGGACTTTTTTTTTTTTTTTTAATTTTCTTTGCACTATAAAAGGAATTGCTGCCAAAAAAATACTATTTCAGGTTTGCTGTTAATGAATACGGGATACGATACTGTAGTTGTTAGATCCTGAAAACTCCATATGATATGGCAATTGTTTATAAAACGCGATCTGAAAGAACGGTTCTTTAATAACCATCATCTAAGAAAGCCGTTTTAGCTTAACCAATAAACGTTATATGAAAGTGCGCTTTTGGCATTCTTAAACCCCATACCACACTCTCTCAGTCACTCGATCTCTCTCTCTCGCTCTCTCACTATCTTGCTCTCGTCTTCCTCAGCTCGCGACACTGTTTCTTTGTCACTAGCGATCTCCATCTTCTGGTTCGACGGTGTTTCTTCACCACTTTTGTAAGTTCTCCGACCTTCCTTCGTCGTCACCATCTTTATCTCATATTTCTCTCTCACAAACAGCTCGGATGGAGCTGATGTGCTTATGAAGACAATCGATAATGTTCACACAAATGCTACCTTATCCATAAGTACTCGAGACAACACTTCTCCACTTTATGTATCTACATTGTTAATTTGGAAAGAAAAATCAATTACCATTGAATTAGGAAGATAAAACTAGTGACATTGCCAATTTAGGTTTGTTAATTTCATTATATGATTACGAATTAGGGTTTTCAAATAGAAATTGTGATATTGTTGAATATGGGTTTTTGATTATTAATTTGGGTTTTCAAATAGAAATTGTGGATTGGAAATGCTGATTTGGGGTTGCAAAATTTAGTGAATTCTTTGTTGCTTGCAACTAGTGATAGGTAGTTGACATTGCTGTAATTGTTAAATTTGGTTTTAAGGGTTGGTTCACTATCGAGGATGCAGTTGTACCTGATTATTTTATGCTTTGTATTGGTTGCTAATCATCTACTAATATGGTTTTACTTGTTTTGGGAGCTATGTTGCTGCGTGTTAAGTTGGACGAAGCTACTACGTTTCCATGTATTTCGTAACGATGTTTGATCAATGTTTAGAAGTGGTGATCACAAGTTTCAGAAGGGTTCTACTTTTACTGTATTGAAATTTCTGAAATTTTTGTCGACATTTTGATCAATGTTACAATTATGATAAATATTATGATAAATTATAATTAGTATAAATGATAAAATCAAATAAAAATTTATAATAGAATTTAAATAGATTTGGATTAAAAAGATATATATTTAATGTTACAAAACTATGACTATAAATTTTATTTTTAAATTCATAAAATTAAATTTAAAAAATATATTTTAAAATAATGCATTTTATCTAAAAATGTATAACTAAAATTTTGTCATTTGGGGGTTTTGATTAAAAATTTATAAGATTAGAACTATAAAAAATTAGTTAAAAATTGCAACGATTAGAACTATTAAAAATAAATAAAAATTACAATTGTTAAAAATTACGACAAATAAAAATTTAATACAAATTTTGACAATTAAAAATCGTTATTAATTAGTCAATCTTACCAATTTGAATTTAAAATTAGCATTTAGAAAAAAAAATCATCCGCCAAGACTAATTTTGTAGAAATATTTCTTGAAAAAATAGAATGATAACTATAGAGAGTGCCATAAAAGATTTGATAAAATATGTTTAATTGGTTTTTATATAAATAAGATTAATAAAAAAATATTATTATTAATGATATGTGCTTTATAAAACAAAACAAATATAGTAGATATGACTAATTTAAATTTAAAATTGAAATTTAGAAAAATAACTAATCTCAAGCCCAATTAATATTTGATATTTTTTGTATTTTTAAATTTTAAAAATACTAATAGTTATTGTTATAAGAAAAATAATCTAATTATTATTTAAGTTTTTTATTTTTATTTGTGAGTTCAACTCTATCTTTTATTTGCATTTTTCATTTAATTAGTAATGTAATTGAAATATAGAAATTTAACACTCATATCAAATTTTTAAGCAAATGGTTCCCTTTTGGAATCCATGACCAAGTGAATTATTTTTCAAAACCCAAAAAAGTAGGTCTCTTTTCAAAAGTTTTGTGAATGTAAAAGATTTCATGCCATTCGTTGAAGGATAAAACTTAATCTTAACCGTTGAATCTTAATTTGTGAGAATGATATCTTAAAAAACTATCCTGTTTGTTATATAGATATAGGATTCATTAATATTTAAATGTATAAGATCCAAATAGAATATAACATAGATTGATCCTATCATGAATGAATATGTTCCTAAAGCACCCTTTACCCAAAGATTTTTAAAAGTTAGGAAGGAAGCTCAAGCAGCTAAATTGATAGAGGTATTAAAGCAAGTGAAAATCAATATACCTCTTCTTGATGCAATTAAGCAAATTCTTTCACATGCAAAGTTTCTTAAAAAATTATGCACTGTAAAAAGGGGATTGAATGCAAAGGAAAAAGCATTTCTCACTGAGCAAGCAAGTGTTATAGTACAATGTCGTACACCTGTGAAATATAAGGACCCTAGTTGTCCCATTATATCTTGCTATATAGGGAAGTACTGTATTAGTCGAGCACTGCTTGATTTAGGAGCAAGTGTAAATTTGCTTTCTTATTCAGTGTATGAACAATTTGGCTCAGGAGAAATAAAACCTACTTGTGTGACTTTGCAACTTGCAAATCGATCAATTAAAGTCCCACGTGGTATAGTTGAAGATGTACTGGTACAAGTGGAAAACTTTTATTTTCCAGTGGATTTTATAATTCTAGATACTCAACCACTTATCAGTTTATCTGCACCAAATCAAACATTAGTAATTCTTGGACAACCATTCTTAGCAACATTGAATGCTCTAATCAATTGCAGCAATGGGTCTATGAAAATGTCTTTTGGTAATATTGAATTTGAAACGAATGTCTTTCATGTCACCAAACAACCAAAAGAGGTGCCTGATGTACAAGAAGTGGACTTAGTTGAAACTATAGTTCAGGATTATATTGATTGTGAATTTCATCGAGGATCTTTTAGAAAAAGCAATTTGTTTTAGCGAGGAAAAATTGAATTCCACGATATCGAACCACGAATTAGGAACAGTTGTTGATTGGTTGAAGATGTGCCCAATCATGTCTGTAGGAAAATGGGTACCAACCTTTGAAAACCTGGGATCGCTTTTGAATAAAGCAGAGTCCTCAGAAGTGAAAGCTCCAAATCCGGATAGAAAACCTCTACCTCATAATTTGAAATACATTTTTCCAGGTGAGGGAGAAATATACCTTGTAGTTATTTCTTCAAAATTGACCACCTATCAAGAGCATATGCTAGTTGATCTTTTGAAAAATCACAAGAAAGCTTTGAGATGGTCAGTGGCAAACTTAACGGGTATAAGTCCCCTCCTTTGCACACATCGTATATACTTAGAAGAGGATGCCTAACCAGTTCGTCAAATGCCAAGATGACTTAATCCAAACATGAAAAAAGTAGTGAGAGCTGAAGTTTTGAAACTACTAGATGTAGGAATAATTTATCCAATCTCTGATTCTAAATGGGTGAGTCCTACACAAGTAGTTCCTAAGAAATCTAGAGTTACGGTGGTTCGGAATGAGAATAATGAGTTAGTTCCAACTCGAATCCAATTGGTTGGCGAGTATGCATTCATTATAGAAAACTCAATGTAGTTACAAGGAATGATCACTTTCCTCTTCCATTCTTAGATCAAGTTCTAGAAAGAGTAGCTAGACACGCGTATTATTGTTTTTTAGATGGCTATTTGGGCTATAACTAAATAGAGGTTACCCTAGAGGATCAAGCTAAAACTACTTTTACTTTTTTTTTGGTACCTTTGCATGTAAAAGGATTCCCTTTGGCCTGTGCAATGCTCCAGCTACTTTTCAGTGCTGCATGATTAGTACTTTTAGCAAAATGGTAGAAGAAATTGTCAAGGTATTTATAAACAATTTCTCAGTTTATGGTGATTCATTTGAGCAGTGCTTAAAAAACCTTGATCTAGTTTTGACACAATGTGAAGAAAAGAATTTAGTGCTAAATTGGGAAAAGTGCCATTTTATGGTTACTCAAGAAATTGTGTTAGGGCGTATAGTCTCTAAAGAATGCATCCAAGTAGATCAAGCCAATGTAGAATTGATTCAAAAACTTTCTACCCCTCAACCTGTAAAGGACATTCAATTATTTCTGGGCCACGTTGGGTTTTATCGAAGGTTGATTCAATCATTTAGTGATGCAAGATACACCATTTGAAGGTTGATTCGATCATTTCAAAGCCCTTGTGTCAATTATTGATGTAAGATACACCATTTGAATAGACTTCCTAGTTTCAGAAAGCTTTTGACAAGCTCAAGGGTTGTTTAACTATAGCTCCTATACTTCAACCTCCTGATTGGTCAATTCATTTTGAACTTATGTGTAATGCGAGTGACCATACCATTGGAGCTGTGCTAGGAAAAATGAAAGACAAAAAGGCACATGTTTTTTATTACGCAAGTAAAACTCAAAATGATGCGCAGAAAAATTACATGACAACTGAAAAAGAATTGTTAGCAGTTGTCTTCGCCCTTGAGAAATTTCGTTCTTATCTCATTGGTTTAACAGTTATATTATTCATTGACCATTCAGCTCTCAAATACCTGTTGACTAAGCAAGAGGCCAAACTACGGTTAATTCGGTGGATTTTACTTTTGTAAGAGTTTAATATTGTAATAAAAGATAAGAAAAGTGTTGAAAATATGGTAGCGGATCACTTGTCACAGTTACCGGTAGATGAAACTCAAATAAATGATAGCTTCCCAGATGAATAATTATTTAACATAGAAGTAATAACAGCTTCCACTTCTACATGGTATGCTGATATTGCTAATTACTTAGTGACAAGAAAAATCCCAAACGAATAGAGTTCTAAAAATAAAAACAAATTCTTACGAAATGTTAGAGTTTTCTTTTGGGATGATCCCTTCTTGTTCAAATATTGCCCCGATCAAGTGATTTGACATTGTATTCCCGAGTGGGAAGTACCGAGCATACTTGAGTTATGTCATATCCAAGCTTATGGTGGCCATTTTTCCACAAACAAAACAACAACAAAAATCCTCCGATGTGGATTTTATTGGCCCTCATTGTTCAAAGATGTTCATCATTGTTGCACTATGTATGATAGATGCCAACGCTTGGGGAGTCTAACACATAGAAACATGATCCTTATCTCCCCTTCTTGTTCTAGAGGTGTTTGATTGTTGGAGAATAGATTTCATGGGTCCTTTCCCAATCTCACGTGGATATGAATATATTTTAGTAGGGGTTAACTATGTCTCTAAATGGGTTTGAAGCAGTTGCCGCTAGAACTAATGATCACAAAGTCATGCTTAAATTCCTCCATGAGAATATTTTCTCATGTTTTGGAGTACCGCAGGTAATTATTACCGATGGAGGTAAACACTTTTGCAATCGTCTTATGGGAACTTTATTGCTCAAATATGGTGTAATCTATAAAGTTGGTACATCATATCACCCACAGATAAGTGGCCAAATAGAACTTGCTAATAGGGAGATAAAACAAATTATTAAGAAAACAGTTAACCTAAATCGCAAGAATTGGTCACTACGACTGATTGACTCTCTATGGGCATTTCGTACAGCTTATAAAACAACCCTAGGGCTGTCACCATACAGATTGGTTGATGGGAAGCCATGCCATCTACCTGTCGAATTAAAGCATAAGGCATACTGGGCCATTAAACAATTCAATGCTAATATCGATGAGGCCAGACTTCACCGCAAACTCCAGATTGTAGAAATGGAGGAACTAAGGAATGACGCTTATGAGAATGCTCAAATTTCCAAAGAAAATATGAAGAAAGTACACGATCAACATATTACGAGATGTTCATTTCATGAAGGTTAGAAAGTACTTTTTTATCGATTACGATTTCACCTATTTCTAAGCAAATTGCAATCTAAGTGATCTGACCCATTTATCATGAAACACGTTTCTGAATAGGGGATTATTGAAATAGAAAATCCAAAAAATAGGAATCAGTTTCAAGTCAATGGGCATAGACTCAAACTTTATTTAGAGAACTTCATCAGTTTGGTCAAATCGTGGGATCTTCTAGATCCTCCACCCTATAAGTAATTCATGGTTGGCTCATTATAGTACTTGTATCATATTTAGATTTAGCATAGATTTCAATTTTTACTTTGGTTTAGGTTTTAATTTGTGAGTCTAAATCCTCTTGATTATTATTAAAAAAAATCAAAAATTCAGTTCTGTGGTCCGGACAACCCGACCCACTGGTCTAGACCACAATGTGCCAACTTCGAAAAAAATAACAGCCTACCTTTCTGTGGTCCAGACGCCCCGTGGGTAGTCCAGACCTTACGATCCTTTAAACCAGCTCATCGACCCTTTTAATCACAAATTCCTCAAACCTATCCCTCTTTTTTTTCGATTACACTTCAAGCTTTTGTCGATTCCCTCACACGCAAGCTTTTTCACTCGTTCTTAGTTGGATTTCAGCTCTAATTTCTCCGCATATTTGATTCTAGGTGAGTTTCTCTCATTTTCTAAGGCCTAGGTCACCAAAGTTTCAAATTTATTTGAACCTGAGCTCATGCTTAATGAGGGTTCTAATTTTAACCAAGTTTGAATCCTATTATGGATTTCAAACGTTGTTTTGGTGGAGATTTCTCTCTTAGAGTCAATCTCATTGCACCTCTTGGTCTTATATTCCAAATTGGGTCCGTGGGTCAATCTCTTTGACATATTGGGTCCGTTGGTCCATTTGATCTTACACTCTTTTGTCGGCTTCTCAAATAACTGACACTTACTTTTCCTTCTTTATCAATATTTGCTCCAAATGTCTGTCATGGACCTCTTTTAGGTGGCTATCATGTTGCCACTAGGACATTCAATGACTCATTTTTCATAGTTTGGTGTTTTAATTTGCTGTTTTTAGAACTGGGCTACTAAACTTGTGTGGACATAGGAGATTATGCTTTTTAGTCAATTCAATAAATTCTCTCTATGTTTTTTTTTTGTAGTTGTCATGGTCCCAAGAGTCAAACGCACTGCTAACAGGCAATTAGGGTCGACTTCTTTTGATAGAGTTGGTTTTGGAGGGAGGAAGCTGAGACTCAATATAATGATATTTGGGCCCATAAACCAGTAATTATTGAGCGTTTCTAGCAGATTAATCATTTTAGGTGTGAAGAGTTTATGGTAGAACAAAATTTTGAAGGGCATCAATGGCTTCACAATGCCAAGTTCCATGCATATTGTGTGATTGATGTGGTGCATGAATTCTTTGCCAATGTTAAAGAGGGTTCAATCATTAGGAGAAAAGGTAGGGAGAGAATTATTAGTTGGGTCCGAGGGGCTGAAATAGTATTTACACTGGACGATTTTGCACAAGTGTTCCAGTTGCCTCGTATCCCGAATCCTGAATTTACTTACCCTGCTGATGGCACCCCACCATTACCTGTCGTAGCATCTGAGATTTTGTTAGAACATCAGGAGTGGATAGGGGAATATAGGAAGCCGGTTTCTGCCCTGAAAGACAAGTACTAGGCACTGCATATGTTTTCATGCACCAATCTACTGCCCCAAAATAGAAACTCTGATTGTAGCTGACTTCGAGCTTGGTTAATCTATGCTATTAGGACTGGGATGATAATTGACTTGCCTTCATATATTTGGCATCAAGTGGCATACACTTATGAGCACCCAGGAGCTCTGGTGGCTTTACCATTTGGAGGCGCCTTCATAGACATCTTTAGAAGGAAAGGGGCACAGATTACTGATGACATGCCTCTAGCCTCAGGATTGCAACCATTAAATATTACTTTCTACTCAAAATCTAGAGGCCATCTAGCAAAGAAGAAAAAGAAAAAGACCGAAGAAGATGCTATGGAGGTAGGTAGTGCATCACGTGCCCAGGAAGAGACAGAGGAAGACGAGGAGCAAGATGTGACCAATGCTGAGTTGGCTATCCAGATCGATGCATTGGCTGAGGGATCAGTCATTTGGAGCAACATCAAGACGATGACCATCAGCTTCTATTATGCATTCATTAGACACAGTAAACACAAGGTCACATTTTCTAGAGCATTCTGGACTACATTCAAGAGTCACATCCACCTCCACCACCATAGTGAATGGCTATTTTTTTTTCTTTTAGTCATTTTCCTTCACTTTTGATAGTTGCTGTTATTTGGAGAGTTTAGGATTTAAATTCAGTGCTTCATTTGGTAATCCTAAAACTCTATAGTTCATTTTATTAGTTTGTACTGCTGTAATGATGTATGACTATTTTGACATTGGTAACTTATCTTTTGCTAAAGTTATTTTGATCTTTACTTGTTTTCTTTTTTATTTATTTTCTCTTTATCTATCCATTTTAAGTGTTGATATTACTTTATGTTGGCATAGCATGTTGTTTATGCTATTAAACTCTCTTTATATATTCTGTGTTAAGAACAGGTACTTCATGTCTAGTTTTAATGAGGATAAATCTAATCAGAAGGAAAACTTTAACACCTTAATTGGTCAAAAACGTAAGTGGGAGCCTAAAATTTATATTTCCAATGACGAGAGTGACTTGGAGAGCTTAGAGGTTGACTTAGATACATGGTCTTATGAGTGTTTCGAAGAGAGTAATTCCTTGCCTCTCCCACTTATTTTCCCTCCTGTAATTCGTATCACACCTTACCAATTCCTTGAGGGGCAAGGGTGGGATGATGTTGACATCAAACTTCTTTTACAAATGGAGTGGGTTGAGATAGACATATCTGTTCAGTGGTTTAATGCACCTACCTACAACACTGACACTGAGACCAAAGTAGGATCTGAGGAGACTCCACTTTCTAACTATGATGATATGCCACCACTAGAGGATGTGCCTGACACCAATAATGCTGACATCGATAGTGAGTCTACTAAGAGCGATGAGATTGATATTGAGTCTACCGAGAGCAATGAGATTTTTAGCGAGTCAGTTTATTGTGACCAGCATGATGACTTCGAGCTTTTAGAGCAATTTATTCATGATTTTCATAGTGCACTAGATAAGTTTGAAGCCAACATGAGGTAACCCTTTATCCCTTACTTCTTCTCTATTTATTTTATTATTTTATTTCTGTTATTTTATTAGCATCATTAGTCACTTGATCATTTAGTTAGGAGGGACCATGTCATATGCAGACCCTATTCTTACCTTGCATCTTCACCCTTGTTCTTACATTGCACACACATTGAGGACAATGTGTATCTTTAGTTGGGGCGTGGCTATGTGTTAATGTTGCCTATGACATATTAGTGACTAGTAAATGTTTTAGTACTTAATCCAATGATGGTGTTATTCATGTAAATAACAAATGGTTTGGTTTCAATTTTGAATAGGGAACTTGATTTAAAATTGAGTATAAAATTTTCTAAGGTGTTGCAAACTTGTCACTTGAAACCATTGAATTGAAAGTGTGTCAAGGATTGGAATTCATGAGATTTAGTCATTCAAGTATGCTAAGACATAGGTGGACTTAAAACCTTACGTTGTGTGAGCTTTTGAGTTTTTTCTCTTTTCAAAGCAGTCTTACTGTAACCACTATCGGAACTGGTACTGGTACCTACTTCCTATGACAGAAGGTAATCGCCTAGCTTACTTCTTTGCCTTTCTACTTGCCGTACTGAGGGTTTTATAATGTTTTTTTATAATTTCATTCATCTCACTTTTCTTGAATAGCTTCATTATATTAATTTTCTTTGGTATTAAATGCACAAGACACTATTTTTGATTTATATGTGTAGATCAATGTCTCCGACAATGTGTTATTAACCTAGAGAGTGATATTAGGCCCTTTTTTTCTTATATTTGGAAGCCTAAAACTTTTCTTTGATTACATAGCCCTCGGAGCCACTTTGGATCCTTTAAAAAATAAAAATAATAAATGAAAATTTTTTTGTTTAGCCACATTTATGACCCTTTTAACCTTAGATGTATAGGTAAACCAACCTTGGCATATCTTGTGATATTAGTGCATTTTGTTAACAAGGTTAATGAAAAGGGAATTTGTGATAGGAAAATGTGGTAATCGATTCAACAAAAAATGAGGGGATTGAATATTTCATAAGTTCGTTATTATTGGTCCCATCTAAAAAAAAAAATTTTTGAGCTTCAATGTTGGGCTTTCAAGAAGTTGAAAAGGGAAAAGTTAGGGGAGATATTACATTGCACTATTACCACCATCCTTAGACATGAACTTTGATTTTTCTTATCCCTTGTTTGTCTAACCAATACCCCATGACCAAGTTACAACCTAGTAAAGACCTAATGGACTTTAGGTGAAAGACACTTAGAAGAGCATTGATTTATTTCATGTGATAAATGGTAGTTGTCTTGTTTATGCATTGATACATCCCATTCTTGAAGCTATGAAACACTCCACATTTTAATTCTTTTAGTCACCTCTTGATTGGGTTCACTGCAATTATTTGATATTGTTATCTTGCATGAACCATGAGAGCAACACTTCTCGAGTGACTTTATTTTGTTTAAGTGACCAACTTGGTGAGATTTGAAGTCAAGACCGCAGTCTTTTGAGTATGTTTGATGACTATCTTGGATGAGTGATATGAATTGGCACATTTGAAATAAGATGATTGAAAAGCAAGTGAGTTAAATACACATTAGGAGGATTTATACTAAGTTTTAAAATTTTGTTACTTATTTCACATTGAACTTAAATCAAGAGTTATTGGGATGATTATTATCACTCAATAGATTAGTTTAGGAATTTTGTGGGTAGATTCATTGCAAACCCTCACGAGACTTCACTCGTCCACTAGGGGGAACCTAGAGGTTTAAAACGCTTGTCGCACGTAGTTAAGTGTAGCCGTGTTTCCAATGAAAAGAGAAATAGGATAGTAGTTTCGTTTCATTTCAATAAAGCTATTGCTAGGGACTAGCAACACTCAAGTTGGGGGGTGTGATTACACCTGAAAAGTGTAATTACAAATTCCATATTTTGGCCTTAATTCATGCATTAGCAATAAATTTAAGAGTTTTGTTATTTTTTATCACTCATGGAATATATTTTCTAAATTGTAGGAAAAATGATGAAATAATCATAATTAGTAGTGATGAAAGTAATTCAGATGATGGAGAGGACGCTGTGGTCAGCGGGCTACACCGCGTGATTTATCAATTCTTTTTATGGTTTTTTGTCATCAATATAAATATTAACATTGTATAGTCGTGTTGGCAACTTTTACCCTACATCTTTCCATACATTTAGAGAGGTTTTATGGTGATTTGATGTGTGGAGAATGTTCTTAAGACTTGGCGGAGCATTCGTAGGAGTTTAAACAGCTTTCATTGCTCATTGTTTCACATTAGATTCAATTTTGAAGTACGGTATTTTCATTTATTGATTTAATAATATTGTCTTTTTGATTCATTAATTAGTTTAGTGATTTGTTTGTTATTATGTTATCTTGAAATCATGCTAGCATAAACTTATCCTTCTTAATTCAACGGATCAAGGAAGGGTGGGTTGTTACGAACAATGGGATGTGCATAGACCTTTCACATGGCTTATGAAAACTCATGCGTAGAAATCTACATATTTCAAATCTAATTTCATTTGTTTCAAAACTTCCGAAAACGAAAATCCTTGACTACATTCTCTATAATCACTAGTAAGGGTCTTTGATTAAAATTTGGTATTGATATTTTTGAACAAAACAAAATTGGATTTGAACTCAAGTAATATCAAAGAATATTTTTCTGATTTTATAATCCTAAATGAGAGTATAAAACTGAGTTTTGGGAGACAACAAACTTTTAACGAAGATATCTTTCTAATCTATTTATTCCTTTACGTGAATTTTAGATTGTAGTTGCACGCACATCACTTTGTGAAATGATTAACCCACCTGAAATTGAGAGTTGAAATCAAGAATCTTATTTGATAGTGTGACTGTTATTTGAATTATTCCTTTAGTCAATTAATTAGTTGCTTTAAATTTTTGAACATGTTTTCTTTGTTTGATTCATACCTTAATTGAGTTATTCATTATTATTCATTATTCTTGTTGAACACAAAATATTTTCTAAATTCCACTTAATTAAATAATTGTTAGTGAATTGTTTTTATTTTCTAAAATCTAGAAATTTAATATTCATCAAACTTTAGAATTTCATTGAACTTAGAATTAATAATTTTTGTCACAACCTAGAAACTAAACATAGGTTTCCTATGGATTTGACCTCGGTCTCACCGAGTTAAAACTACACCGCATACCTTTTCACTTGGGGGTTAGTTTAGACGTACTATTTGGAAGCGGTCACTATATTTCCCCTTCCTAGTGAGTACTTTTCTATTTTTGAGCGAGTATAGTTCTGCTTCTAGCCGATTACCTTTTCAATCTCCAAGTGAGTACCTTTTTGGCTCTGGACAAGTATGTTTCTACCTTCAGGTAAGTACTTTTTTGTCATCTGGCAACTAAATTTCTACCTCTAGGTGAGTACCATATCTACCTTCAAATGAGTACCTTTCCACCTGCGAGCAAGTATAGTACTATCTAAGGGTTAGTATCTCTTTTGCCTCTAGGCAAGTGCATTACCACCTCCAGTTAAGTATCTCCTCACATCTAGGAGAGTAAATTAAAAATATTAAAAAATAAGCCTTGGCAGGTAGGACAGGTAAGGGACGGACCAACAAAGGTAGGCCAACCCATTATCGGGTAAGGGGCGAGTCAAGTCTGGCCCAACCCAACCCATCCTAATCCATTTTCTGTCACTAACCAATGCCTATAATTCTGGTTAATAATTCATAAATGGAGGATATATGTTTCAAAAATTCTACCCTCACTACTCCTTTATCCCGCACCAATTACCGCTGGCTTATTTTTTACTAGTGATTACTAGTAGTAACTGGTGTATTTCGTCCAAAATCATCATAGCCATGAAATTTTATCTCCTATTTGAAAACTAACGATGAAAATGAGAGCGGTGATTGGTGTGTGGGATAAAAGTATGGTGGGGGGTAGCTTTATTGCATGTGTTCAAAACACTTGCTAGTCCATTTTCTAAGGAAATTATAAATTTTAAAACACATTTGTCCCAACACAATTTTATGACACTTATCAAAGCTTTAGTGGTACCCTTTAACGTTTACATGTAAAAAAATCTAAAAATCAAATTTACCTGTACTTGTTTAATAAATTGTATGTAAAAAATATTTTTTAATAAATTATAAAATTATTTATAAACTAGTTCTTGAAATAAATTCTAAAATTATCGTTAAAAAAATAATTTAGCCTTAATTATTAATTGCCAAATAAAACATAATACTATTTAATCAAGGGTGGGGATATTTTCAATTAATTATAAATACATTATAGTAATGTTTGTATAAATCAACCAGTTTTACTTCAGTCAGTAAAAAATAATATATTCACAGAATTTTGATTCAAATTTTGCTTTTTGACAAGTTAACAAATATTATTTTTCTTTTTTTTTTTAACAAGCTTTAACACTCTACCTACTTTTAATTAGTTTTGTAGCTTAAAAATTAGTACTAAATGGGTTCTAAGTTTCATATTTGTTTAAGTGTTAATTACGTAATCACCCTTGAATTACAACCCAATATCACTTCCCCCTCTCAACAAAAAACTTTACATATCCTTAAATTATCAATTTTTAAAAATGAGCCCCTTTTATGTTAATACTTATAATTTTAATATAAGTTAGCCAACTAAGATGGATACATAAGGCAAAGAAAAAATATGTTTCATACTAAATTCGATGTTTTATAAATTTATAAAAATATGTACCGTTTACAATTTCATACTATTAAAGTTGTTGTATTTTTCAAAAATGCTATTACTAGTGTTTGTTGAATGTTTGTGTTAGTAGCAAAAGATGTTGCTTTGTATTTTTCATTTTATTATTTAAAACAATCTAAAAGTCTAGTTAAATACCAAGGCTATGTCCTTAGCTAAGCAACCAACCAAAAATTAATAAAACACACACACACACAGAGAAGTGCTCCCTTTGTTATACTTTTGTTCAACAAAACCAACAAGTGGTATCAGAGCATACTGATTTGTGAGCAGGTCAATTATGTCTACTGTTCCATTAACTATTCTAATTTTTGAAAGAGAGAACTATGATTATTGGAGCATCAACATGAAGACCTTTCTTTTATCATCAAATCTATAGGATGTGATAGAAAAAAGGAATGTCAACAACACTTACAAGTTCTATGAAAGGTAATGTTGATGCAACTGAACAAAAGAAGTTAGAGCAGAAAGTGCCAAGACTCTATTCATTATTTAACAAACTACAAGTGATGTAATTTTTCCTAGGCTACTGAGGACTGGAATGTCTAAGGAGGCTTGGGATATTCTACAGCAAGAATTTCATGGGAATTCAAAGCTGAAGACCATCAAACTTCGGAAGTTAAGAAAAGAAATAGAGAATCTCTAAATGAAGGACTCTCAGAATGTGAAGGAGTATACCACCAAAGTGATTGAGATCGTGAATTGAATAAGAGCATATGGAGGAGACATCTATGAGCAAAGAATTATTCAAAAATTCTTAATAAGCCTCATAGAAAAGTATGACCATGTGGTTATTGTTATAGAGGAGTCAAAAGACTTGACAACTCTTATGGTAACAGAACTAATGTGTTCCTTACAAGCACATAAGCGGAGGCTGAGAAGAAAAAATGGAATTCTCTGAAAAATGCTTTTCAGACTAAGGTCAATGTAAAGAATCAAAAATTTGGAGATTAAAAAAAAAAGGCCATTTCAAAGGTAATTCTTCACAAAAGAACAATAATAACAAAGGTAACGAGAAACAAGGTACTTCTCAAATGGGCACATTTCCACCTTGTGGTCATTGCAGAAAGACCAATCATCTAGAGAAAGACTATTGGCATAAAAGGAAGCCTTAATGCACAAATTGTAAGAAATTTGGTCATAGAGAAAAAGATTGCAGATTTAAAGAGAAAAAGCACTAGGTCAAATAGTCTGAAGAAGATTTTAAGCAATTATTTTTTGCTTGCCAAACTATTGTAGAAGATGAAACATGGTTTATTGATAGTGATTGCAGCAATCATATGATGTATGATAGAAATAGTTTCACTTTCTTAGATCCTTCTATCAAGACTAAAGTTAAGATGGGAAATAGGCAAGTGGTAGAGTCTAAAGGAAAATGTACTGGAGCCATACAAACAACAAAAGGAACTAGGCTTATTAAAGATGTACTTCTAGTTCCTTTTTTGGAACAGAATTTGTTAAGTGTAGGCCAAATGATGCAAAAATGGATATTAATTTCATTTTGAAGAAAATCTATGCAAAAGTTTTGATAAGGGACATGGTGTGGAGATAGCTGCTGTTAAAATAGTAAAGAGCAAAAATTTCCTAATTCAATGGAGCTGTCCAAAGGCTGTGGCTACAACGGTTAACAATTCAACCCTTTGGCATCAAAGGTTTAGGCATTATAATCACAATGCTCTGAGGATCCTATAAAAAAAAGGTATGATCAAAGACATACCTCTTATAGAAGATAAAGATTATGTTTCTGAAGGTTGTATGCTTGGAAAATAACATAGACTGCCAATTCCTTCTGGAGGTTCATGGAAAGCTATAGAACCTCTAGAGCTTGTGTATACTAATGCTTGTAGCTCTATGAAAACTCTCTCTACTTGGAAATAAGTACTTCATGTTATTTATTGATGATTATACTCGGATGACTTGGGTTTATTTCTTGAAAGAAAAATATGAAGTCTTCAGCATCTTCAAGAAATTCAAAACATTCGCTGAAAATCAGTGTGGTCATAAGCTGAAAACTTTTAAAAGTAATAAAGCAACTGAGAATAACTCTTATCGATTTGATAAATTTCGTGAAGGAGTAGAACATCAATTGGCTGTTACTTACACTCTACAATAGAATGAAGTTTCAGAGAGGAGGGATAACTCTGTTATGGAGATGGCAAGATAAACAATTTATAAGAAAAACTTACCAAAGATGATTCGGGCAAAGGTAGTAAACACTACTATACATTTGCTAAATAGGTGTCCCACTAAAGCAATTCCAAATCAAACCCAATTGAGGGTTAGAGTGGAAGATAGCCTCATGTTGGATACTTAAAAGGTATTTCGCTACGTCTGCTATATTCATGTACTAGCTCAGAAAAGAACCAAGTTGGAGAAAAAAGTTGAAAAATGAATTTTCCTACGATATAACACTCTTACCAAAGGTTATAAAATTTATAATCTTGAAATGAAGTAGCTTATAATAAGTAGGGATATTGTATTTGATGAGCAAGGAGTTTGGGATTAGAAAGAAGAGCGTGTTACAAGGCCGAGCATTTTAATTCTAGAAGTAAGTTGTAAATTAGAAACTCAAAATAAAGAGGCAACTCCAGAGGTATCAGAAGAAAAAAGGAAGAAGAGGAGAAGATATTGTTTCATCACCAGAATCAATGCCTAGAAGAATGTGGCCACTGAATGAGATTTATGTAAATTGTATTTCTCTTCTATTGAGCCTAACTCTTTCGCAAAAGCTTCTAAGGAGGCTGTGTGGATTAAAACCATAGAAGAGAAGATAAAGATGATTCAAAAAACTAATACTTGGGAGTTAGTTAATCATCCTAGCAACAAAGATATAATTGAGGTGAAATGGATATACAAGACAAAGCTTAATCCAAACAAGTCAATCAAGAACATAAAGCAAGGCTGGTTGTCAAGGGTTATGCCCAACAATATGGAGTAGATTACAACAAGACATTTACTCTAGTTGCTCTTACAGCTCACAAAAGCTAGAAAATTCACCAACTTGATGTCAAGTTAGCCTTCCTTAATGGAGAACTTAAGGAGGAAGTCTATGTTGAATAGCCCAAAGGTTTCTTTGTGGAAGAAGGACAAGTGCTTAGACTGAAAAAGGTTTTATATGGTCTCAAATAAGTTCCGAGAGCTTAGTATAGGAAAATTGAGAGCTACATTACTGATAAAGGATTCAGGAGGAGCAAGAGTGAGCCTACATTCTACATAAAAACTCAAGGAAATACTAATATACTTATTGTCTCTTTATATGTGGATGATCTTATTTTTACAGGAAATAATTCTGCCATGATCAAAAGCTTCAAGCAAAACATGATGAGTTCCTTTGAAATAAATGATATAGGACCCATGCATTGCTTTTTGGAAATGGAATTTAGTTAAGAAAAGGATAGAATTTTCATTTCTCAGAAGAAGTAAATAGAAAATAAGCCGTCAAAATTCAACATGCTTGGATGCAAGGTAGTTTCAACTCCATCAATTCCAAATGAGAAGTTGATAAAGGAAGATGGAACTAAAAAGACTGATGCAAGAACCTACAGAAGTTTAGTTGGTGGTTTATTTTACTTAATTGGCACTTGACCTGATATAATGTTTGCCATGACTCTGCTATCAAGGTTTATGCAAAATCCTAGCCAAATTCATTTTGGGACTGCCAAGAGAGTTCTAAGATACTTATAGAGTAACTAATTTTGGCATTTGGTACTAAACTTGTAATGATGTTAAATTAATTGGTTATACTAATAATGACTTTGCTGGATCATTAGATGACATAAGAAGCACTTCAGGTTTCTATTTTAGCATTGGATCAAGCATAACATCTTAGGGTTCAAACAAGCAAGTTAGTACGACACTATCTACTACTGAAGCGAAATATGTGGCGGCTACAGGGGCTACAAATCAGGCAATCTGGCTTAAAAGAATTTTGCAATATAGAGGAGAAAAAGTTGAAGGTCCGGTGGAACTATATTGTGACAGCAAGTTAGCAATAGCAATGGAAAAAAAAATTCAGTTTATCACAATAGAAAAAAAAAATGTCATTCAAATTTCATTATCAAAGAGAAGTTGAAACTAACAGAGAAATTCAACTTAAGTTCTGTGTATCTGAGGAGCAGCTGGCAAACATATTCACAAAAAGTTTTGCCAAGAGATAGGTTTTGATTTCTTAGAAAATTGTTTGGAGTCACTAGAAAACACATCAAGGAAGAGTATTAAAGTTGCTATATTTTTCAAATGTTAAGAATAAAAGAAGAAGGAAAGAATTATGTATTAATATTTATTTCTGTGTGTGAGAATACAAGACTACAAGGTCATTTATATAAGAGGACAATAATCCTAATCCTGATAGGAGATAGTAATCCTAATTATGATTGGATATACAAAATAAGGAATGGAATAATATTCCTAATTATGATATAAGGAAAGACATAAAATAAGGAAAGGCATAAAATAAGGGATACTAATTATATACGATTATACATTATTAAATCTAACACCCCCCTCAAATTCAAGGTGGCAATGCAGGAAGCAGCTTGAGTTTGGAGATTAACTCGAAGAAACGACCAGGAGGATGAGCCTTCATGAAAAGATCGGCAGTTTGATTTGCTGAGGATACAGAAATGAGACGAACAATGCCACTTCTGACATGTTGACGAATAAAGTGACAATCTATTTCAATGTGTTTAGTGCAATCATGAAAAACATCATTGTGAGCAATCTGAATGGCACTTTGATTGTCACAATATAATATAGTGCTTGTAAAATGAGTGACACCCATATCAGTAAGAACCCATCTAAGCCAAAGGAGCTCTTGAGTGGTATCGGCGAGAGCACGGTACTCAGCTTCAGTACTAGAACGGGTAATAAGAGTTTGTTTCTTGCTACGCCAGGCTATGAGAGAAGTCCCTAGAAAGAAACAAAACCCTGTCGTAGAACGACGATCAGTAGGATCACCAGCCCAGTCGGCATCAGAAAAAGCATGTAATTCAAGTGAGGACTGGGCTGAGTAATGAAGACTATGAAACATAGTGCCTTTGATATATCGGAGAATGCGCAGCAAAGCAGTAAAATGATGAGAACGTGGAGTAGCCATGAATTGACTAACAATGTCAATGCGAGTGACAGTAAGATAAATAAGACTACCAACAAGTTGACGATACAAAGTCGCATCAGATAATGGTGCACCATCAAGAGGAGTAAGACGGAGCTGTGGATCAATCGGAGTAGTAGCAGTCTTGCAGTCAGAAATACCAGCCCGTGTCAAGAGATCAGAAGCATACTTAGCTTGAGAGAGAAAGTAACCAGAAGAATCTCGAGAGATTTCCAAGCCCAGAAAGTAATTGAGAAACCCCAAATCCTTCATCTCAAACTGTCGACTAAGAAATTGTTTGAGATGAGAAATGCCTACACTGTCATCCCCACTAATAATCATATCGTCTACATAAAGGAGAAAAAGAACAGATCCAGCTGTAGTGGTGCGGATAAACAAAGCAGAGTCATATGAACTGGGGATAAATCCAAGCTCATGAATAGTAGAGCTAAACTTCGCAAACCAGGCACGAGGAGCCTGTTTCAGCCCATATAGTGCTCGACGAAGCTTGCAAACATGAGAAGACGGAACAGAGGAGCCCGGAGGAGGTTGTATATAGACTTCCTCAATAAGATCGCCATTTAGAAAGGCATTCTTAACATCCATCTGATAAAGATCCCAGTTACGAGCAGCAGAAATAGCAAGTAAACTGTGAACGGAAGTAAGCCTAGCAACAGGAGCAAAAGTTTCTTCATAGTCAATACCATACTCCTGAGTAAAACCTCGAGCAACAAGACGAGCTTTGTGTCGCTCAATAGAACCATCTGAACGGGTTTTGATTTTATAGATCCATTTGCAACTGATAGTAGTCTTCCCAGGAGGAAGGGGAACCACATCCCAAGTATGAGTTTTCTCAAGAGCCTGTAACTCATCAGCCATAGCTTGCTGCCATAAAGGGTTAGTACAAGCCTCACGGTAGGAAGAAGGTTCGTGAGTAGAAAAGGCAGCAGAACCAACAATATAATCACGAAGACGAACAGAAGGTTGTGTTACTCGTTTAGGACGTTCTGAAGGAGGAGATTCGTCAACAAGGGATGGAGGAGAAGACTCATCAGGAGTGGTCATAGGTCCAGCAGAAGACCCAGGTGTCTCGGGATGAACCGTAAGCAGTGGTGTCTGAGAGACCTGTGGACTATCTGCGTCAAATATGTCAGAATGCAAATCTTTGGAAATATTAGTAAAGAGAGGATTATGGGAAGAAGTAGAAAGATGAAATGGAGAAAGAGTAGAAAACATCTTGTGTTCCCAAAAGACAACATGTCGAGAGACACGAAGACGTTGAGAAATAGGATCCCAACATCGATACCCCTTATGTTCAATACCATAACCCAAGAAACAACAAAAACGAGAGCGTGGTTCAAGTTTAGTTCTTTCATGGGGTTGAAGGAGAACAAAAGAAGCAGACCCAAATATTCTAAGATGAGGATAATCAGGAGGGGAGCCATACAAGCGTTCAAAAGGGGTAGAATTACCAAGGACAGAAGTAGGAACACGATTAATGGTGTAGGCAGCAGTAAGAACAGCTTCCCCCCAAAATTTTTCTGGACAGGAGGAAAAAATAAGAAGGACATGGATCGTGTCAAGAAGATGACGATGTTTGCGTTCTGCCTGACCATTCTGCTGAGAAGTACCAGGACAAGAAAGATGAGACTGTGTCCCCTGAGAGCGTAAAAAAGATAAAACCTCAGAGTCAAGATATTCCATAGCATTATCAGTTCGAAAAACCTTGATTGTACGAGAAAATTGAGTTTTCACCATTGCTGAGAAATCAGAGAAAATTGTGTTTTAGACAGTAGATGCAGGAGTGAGGAGTCAATGGGCCAGAAGATCGACCGTGAGACATGGCAAGAGCGGCATCTGGAACTGGAGATGGTGGTATAGCAAGAACTGAATCCAACGCCTTAGTTTTGAGACCTAGACGAGTTTCTTCGGACAAGAGTTCTGAAATAGCTTGTTCAAGAGTGGGTAGAGGCATGCGATGGAGCAATGAGGCACGAACCGACTCAAAAGTGTCATGAAGAGCCATAAGAAATAGCAAAAGTCGCTGATGATTACGGTGGATAGTGTACAATTGAGCATCCTCAGAGTGTTTCCAGGTAGGTTCACATAAAGCGAGCTAATCCCAAACAGAAGACATTTGAGAGAGAAAATCATTGATGGATTGCCCAGGCTCTTGACGCATACGATGAAGAGTCTGAAGTAACTGATACTGGTGAGCATGACCAGTGGTTTGATAGCGATCCTTTAAGAAATCCCAAATAGCCTTAGCAGGAGAAGGATACTGATCATCGTCCTAGAATTGGCCAAATTGAAGACTGATGGAAGGAATAGTAGTGGCATGAAACCAGGTGACAATTTGATAATTTTTGCTTTCCCAATCATCAAGACGATCCTCAAAAGCAGATTAATCCTCATCGTCTTTCTGGATGGGTTTTTTCTGAGAGCCAGAGATAATACGCCATAAACGACGTCCTTTGATAAAGCCAAAGAGAGCTTGTGCCCACAAAACGTAATTAGTCCCATCCAGAATGACAGAGAGGGACGTAATATTGTCAGAGCGATCCACAGAAAAAGCTTTCATAGTACCCAATAAAGATAAACAATAAATCCGAGTAGAATAGAGATCACCAGTGCGTCTGGAACGTTGAAAAAGGTAAGGAACCGGTCTGGACCGGTTGAAAATCTGCCAAAAATGGCTGAAACTGCCCAAAAGAAGCACTGAACCGGTCTGGGCGGACCGGTCTGACTGTTGGAGCAGCTAGGGCTACGTGGCAGATCGCAGTTCGCTGGCGTGAGCGCGATCCAGTGTGGCAGGTGCATCAACGAACAGTCTGCGCGGCACACCGTGATTCGTCGAGATGACGTCAGCGAGGCGAATGTGAAGACCAGCGGCGTGTGAATTCGCGTGAAGTCGCGCGCAACTTTCAGGCGGCGCGTGGAAGCAGATCTCCGGTTTTGGTTGGTGGCTTGGGTTCGTCTATGAGAGACGAATCCGATGATGTATGTAGATGTTGGAATATTCACCACAAAAGTAATACAGAAGCGAAAAATCAAGGCTTCTTTAACTCTGCTGATGATATATGCCAACGCAAGATCTCGTCGGAAAATAATAGCCGACGAAGAAGAGAGAAAAAAAAAATTAGAGCCTCTGCTCTGATACCATGTTAAGAATAAAAGAAGAAGGAAAGAATTATGTATTAATATTTATTTCTGTGTGTGAGAATACAAGACTACAAGGTCCTTTATATAAGAGAACAATAATCCTAATCCTGATAGGAGATAGTAATCCTAATTATGATTGGATATACAAAATAAGGAATGGAATAATATTCCTAATTATGATATAAGGAAAGACATAAAATAAGGAAATGCATAAAATAAGGAATACTAATTATATACGATTATACATTATTAAATCTAACATCAAAAATGCTATTATTATAGTCTCTATTGAGTTTTTGTGTTAGTACCAAGATATGTCGCTTCGTATTCTTCATTTTACCGTCTATAACAATCTGAAAGTCTAGTTTAATACGAAGGCTACGTACTTAGGTAAGCAACCAACCAAAAATTAATTATTATCAATAAAATTGAGTGAGAAGTACTCCTTTTGTTCTACCTTTGTTCAACAAAACCAACACATGCATACATGCACACAAAGACAAAGCAAGACAATTTGATATACTAATCCAACAAATATGGAGATGGGTTCAGATCTAGTAACTAAGAATCAAATTAAAAAAAAAAAAAAAAGAAGAAATTGAAACAAGCATGTCAAAAAATTAGATAATATTCGGAAACTACATTTTAAATACACTAATGAGATCCAACTCAAATTTGAAAGGGAAGAGAGAACTCAACATTTCCTCTATACATTTATATATGCTCTTTTTATCCATTTGGATTATTTACTTGGTATAATATTCTATGGAGCTCTCTAGTAAATCGTGATCGTCGCCTGGTATTTCTTTCACACTTGAACCCTTCTTGTATATTTTGAAGGCAGGCAACGAGCTAACACCCTCAGACTTTGACAGTGAAGGATGGTCTTCAACCTCCACCTGAAATACATACATACGTACATATACATATCACAAAAAAAATGACATTATGATAGCCAAATTATTATAAATGTTGTCTACCATTGCCCCCATATTGATTTTATTTTAGTTTATAATTAGCAAAAGTATTTGTAATAACAATATTGAGAAATATTATAACCTTGTAAAAATTGACCGAGTAGTATTTCTTGCGAAGTTCTTCCATGAACTGCAACGTTTGTTTGTCCCCGGGCATGTTACAAAATAAAACCACCGATACACCTGTCAAAATATTAAAATTAACGAAGGTTACTCCAAAGTATATCTCCAGCCTAATCAATGGGACATATTAATCTACTAATTAGTGTAATGACCATTTCAATTACTATATGTATAGTAGAAGAGTAAATGAGTCGAGCCGATTTGGGTTTTATTGCATTTATGGGACTTGTGCAGAGTTTTAATTCAATAAGACATAAAAAAAAAATTAAATTTGAGTTTTATTGCGTTTATGGGACTTGAGCAAAGTTCTAATTAAATAAGACATAAAAAAAAAAAAATTAAACTCAAGCTCTGCTCATTAAAAAATATTAAATTTTAGGCTAACTCATCAAAACTTGTTTATAATATACATTCAAAAAGTCAAACAATTTATCTAATATTATCATATCATTATTTTATCAAATAATAATTCTTATTATAAAAATAATTTAGATTTTTAATAAGTAAAATTTTAAATTCAAATTAGTTAATAATTGATAAAAACTCGTACACAAAAGGAAAAGTCTAAAATATTAGACATTTCTAGCAAAAATAAAATGATTCCCAAAAAAACAAAAGAAGGATTTAATGCTAACACAAAATCTAAGTAAACAAAATTTATAAAAACTATTTCAATTGTATTAATGTTATACATGTTTATAGTATATATATAATAATATTATACACTAGATAAGTAAGTAGGAGTCTCATAACTTAAAATTTTTTAAATTCAAGCTCTATTCGTATAATTAATGAGCTTAATTGTGGCTTTATTTTAATTTATTTATTAAGAAGACCAAATTCGAGCTGAATTCTTAATGAATCGCCGCCTGCTAGCTCAGCTCTATAACACTCATATTGATATGCATAAATTATTTTTCTTTTTACTTTTGTTATTTAAAAAATAAATAAATAAAAAATATAAAAAAAAATCATTTATAGTTAAAAGCTAGTTAGAGCTAGCGTTAGCTTGGAGAATGAATGGAATCCACAATTTCTTTTCGAAGGAGTGAATTCTAGAGCACTGCTAGCGGTAGGGGTTGCATATACAGAGATTATTATCTATTTAGGAAAACCTTATTTGTTTCTTTACCAGTCGATCTTATGGAGTCTCTGAAATGTTGGTTGCTTGATATGACCGCCACGTCATCGTGAGGATCACCATCCTTCATGCCCCTCACGTCTCCACCCCCTTGCCGTTTCTTGAGCTGTAACTGAGCATCCTTCAAGGCCTCGATAATCTCCTCATCTTCTGGTGTTTCCCTCAGCATCACCTCATAGTCTTGTATGCATGCTTCCCAATTTTCCAACTACCACACATTACATACAAGCATTTTAATTAGTATGCACCAAATTTAACCATTTTTCCAACTACCACACATAATAATAATAATAAAATATTTTAATTAATACGCAAAATATATATATATATATATATATATAAATGTGATCTGTGTATAACACTTCCATTTACAGGGTATAAGAGACAATATAAGTAGTCGTATTTGTATTATTGAAGACATTATTTCCAAATATTAAACCCACAATTTTTAAATTGCAAATGAACAACCTATATGTCAAGACTCACTCTCAACAAAAATTAATGAAGTTATTATAATCTTAAATTTATTAGAGCTATCTTAATTGTAACTATATAAGACTTCTTGAAATATCAAATGACAATTCTATCTATCTCCAGTAAATTCTTATGAGATTTAAAATGGCTTGAAGTAGAGAGAGAGAGAGGGGGAGGGAGACAGAGAGACAGAGGTGCCCAATAAATGTATTTGAAGTGAAATGATCCATTAATTATTTATGTGATGTGCATTCGGTGCACAAAAATTTGATGAAAATATCTGAAAATTTTGAAAATTTTTATTAAATTTTTATATATTCTTACCTTCTCAAAGTTCAAAAAAAATTCAATACCTTTCAAAAAATAATCGATAACTAGAATTCAGTTAATCAAATAACAAAAAAATTTTCTCTATTCTCACCATAATCTCTCAAATTATCGAATGACACCCACTTTGACTTTTTTTGTGGAGTTGTAAAAACCTTTACAACGGATTGTAAAAATCATTCCGGCAAATTCGTGCGGTCAACTTCCGTCCAAACGATTTCTACAATCCATTTAGATGGATTATAGTGTAAAGAAGTTATAACTGCTCAAAATTTTTAATCCATCCAAACAGAAATCCAATCCATCGGAACGAAATTTTTCTATTCATTTTCAAAAAATATGATTTGAGCTGTGTGCACCAATCAAAAAAAATTTTCTCAAATTACATTTTATCTCACTTTTTTCAGTCCAATCAGAGCTATAATTTTGTTTATGAAAATCTCACATGGTTGGTACCCCTAATTATGGTGCTAGTAATTTCAAAATATAAATCAGGGTTGACCTGTCATACTCTGGGCCTACGCTTAGGCTCTTTTAACTTTTTATTTTTTTTTTAATATCAAATTTACTCTCTTCTAAATAATAAAAGATAAAAATATTAAATTAATAAAAAAATAAAAAATTAATTTTTTTTCAAATAAGAAAAAAATTATTTTTTTAGTAGTTAGTCAAAAAAAAAAAAAAACTATTTTTTTTTTCAAACTAAATCTTAACATTTGCTTGGTTTCACTTTAAGGTTCTTGCTTTTTGGTGAACTTTTTTTTGTTTTATATGATTTAAAAAAAATTAATTTTCTTCTAGAAGATGTAGTCGCATCCATAAAAAAAAAAATGAAAGAATTCACATTTGTTTGAATAATAGCTATGCATTTGAGAAAAAAATTTCAACAAATTAGTTTTTTTATTTTTTAACTTGTGTTCAAATGAATATAAATTTTTTATTTTTTTATTTTTTTCACAATTCGATTAACATGTTTAAAATGTGTATCTTCTAAATAAAATTAAATTTTAATGAAAAAATCTATAGAAAATGAAAAAACTAAAAGTTACAACGTAACCAAACGAAGCTCGCAATATGGATGGTCAATTATATATATTATAAAGATTAGTCACCTTGGCAAAGCAATCGGCTCTTCTTAACCTGGCTTTCCTGTAAGAGGGGCGGATATTAAGGGCAGCCGTACAGTCCTCAATGGCTCTATCGAACTGACCAAGCTTGGCCCTACAAGTAGCTCTGTTGCAATACAAGACAGAGTTGTGGGGGTCGTGGTCAAGCCCCTCTCCGTATGCAACGCAAGCCTCCGAGTACCTTTGTCCCCGGAAGAGGTCATTGCCGTTGGAACGAGCCATTGCCACCGCTCGAGTCCGTTTAGCCACAACATTCACTTCTTTGTTGTTCGAGTCCAGCCTCGCTGCTCTTTGAGCCAGTGCTACAGCATCATCAAATCTGTAAAAATATTTCATACGTGGCTTTAAAAAATAAAAATAAAATTAAAAAGAAAAATGGAATTAAGAAAAGAGAGAAAATGAGCAAGAAAAGAAGAAGGCGGACTCGAGGACAAGAAGGTTGAAGAAAGAAAATGACTAGGAATATATATATCTATATGTATATGTATAAAGTTTGGACGGATTGGAGTAGAATTTGCAGACCTGCCAGTAGCCATATCAACTTGAGCCCGTATGGCTAACAGACTAGCACTGCCAATAGGTCCGAAGAATTTAGTGTAATCGTCTATCTCAAAATTGGGTCCCTTTGTCATTGCATCGTCGGCGTCCTGGAGCCTCCGGAGTTTCAAAAACGCCTCGGCTCGCAAAGCAAAAATCTTTCTCAATAAACAACCCAAAACAAAACAAAACGAAACTCTAGTCAAGCACATATAGCGATAGTAAAAACCACAATGAAACTACACTACACTGGTGTGGTGTCAATTCGGATGAGCTGGCTAACCTGTGGTGCAGAATCAGCACCGGCTGATATGGCGAGCTGGGTTTCTTTCAACAGTGTGTTCCAGTCTCGATGTCTCCTCGCCTCTGTACACCTATTCAGATAAACCTGAAGATTTTTAGCCTTAGTCAGCACGTCAGGGTCCGATTCCGCACCCGCGTGTTTGTAGTGATATATTGCCTTTTCTGCTTCTCCTAATCTGCAAACACAAATATATATATATATATATATATGTCAATTGTGCAGACCAAAAACTAACTGTTACCCGAACATACATCTAACCCGGCATAACTGATACCGCTGATCAGTGATTATATTTTAATTAAATTGAGAGTAAATAGTTTAATAGTTACGTGTTATAATTATTTTATTCATTGCATTCAAATGTACAAAAAAAAATATCATCAAAATATATACAAAAAGTTATTTCAAGATCATTAGTTCACCAACTCAATATTTATATCATCACTACTATTTAATGATTATAGACAAATCAAACTAATGCAGTCAGATGTTATACATTTATAAATACTAAATATTAGAGACATATGTGTGTCACTCAACGAGATTATCCTTATTATGAGTTGTTCTTAATTTAAACGTCGGGGTGTCCTGATCCAAAACCACTTCCGGCCATTTTATTTCACCATCTCTTTACATGCGAATCGGCACTGGGAGAGAGGCGGATGGGAAGATGGAAACAAGTGGGGTGATTTTTTCCGTACATCAACATTAGTTCGTAGGCGTTGGGTTTATAAAAACAGACGGACCCAGTTCACAAAATTTCTTTTCTATGCAATTTACAATTCAATATCTCGCAACACCAGTATGAGAATGGTGATCAAATTACCTGAGATATAGTGTTGCCAAACGATTATGAGCTCTTTGATAATGGGGTTCAATCCGAATGGCTTCTCTGCAGTCGAAAACCGCCTCAAGAAGCCTCCCTAGAGCGGTCAGTGCTGCACTTTTATTGCTCCAATACGAAGCCTTATTTGGGTCAATAGAGATAGCAGCATCGTACAAAGCCAGGGCTTCAGCAAACCTTCCATTCTTGTAGTCTTCATTCCCCAAAATCTTCAATTCCTCAGGATCCATTCTGGTGGAGAGGGCTCGGCAAAGTGAAGTCGGTTTCTCAGTCGACACCTCTTCATTGGTTTTCTTCACGACATTTCCCACAACAGAATTTGGGTGCCTACCATTTGGCATGGAGGATGGCTCCTCCTTCGCCGTCCTGGGCGGGTAACGGACTACATTGTTTGAAGTTGAATTCCCACCGCCGCCGCCACCGCCGCCACCTCCACCGCCACCGGGTTGTCTCAAGTTACCCAAATGGCCAAAGAGCATCACATTTCCGGACGATGCCCGGACAAAAGTGCCGGCAACCTTCGACTGCTGGTGATCGGATATCATGCTTTCAAGCTCGCCCGATATGCTGGGGTTGCCCTGCGGTACTTTTCTCCCTTGAACCGAACTTTGAGGCGGCGCACTTCTTGGCATAGCCGTTACGTCCGTCGGTCTACCACCTTGGTTGTTTTGATGCCCAAATTGATGATGATTTTGTTGATTATATGAAGGAGGGATCTTGGGATGGTTTGGTCCAGGCCTAGCAATGACCCTATCAACTTGTCTTGTTGATGAACCAGATGAACCACCGGACAATTCAATGGGGGTGTTGTCGTCTAACCCTCCTCGCCTCCTCTTTGAAATGGGCGAGTTTGGTACTTTGGTTGAGTTGTTGGCATTCGACGTGGGGATTGAACCCGTGGAGGTTGATCTCCGGGGCCATATAGTCCGGCGTCCGAAAACTGCATTTAACAGCCCACACCCAGACTTGGCCTCTGTGGAGTCTCCCATTTTTCGAGAGTTATATGTGTGTGTGTGCGTGTGTGTGTGTATACACCTTTAACCTAGCCTTTTTTCTCGAGTCTTTGTGTGCAAACAGTGCAATGCAGTTTTATAATGGGAAAGCATGAAATATTATGAAAAAAATAAATAAAATAAAAGAATGTTTTGTGTGGAATAAATGTCAAATACCATGCATGGGAATTTTCCAGCGAGGTCTCCGGCGCGAGGAAAATAACGAACAGGAGAGAAATTATGCGTATGTGTGGGTGTAAGATTAGGGACCAAGAAATTTGATCGAACGACCCATGTCACCAAAACTGTTAAGGTCCCATCTCTTGAGAAAATAAAAAATTAAAAGCAAAAAACAAAACAAGAAAAAGATTGCTTGTTCCACAAGAGGAGGTTCTCTACATGCTTACGTAAACCCAGGAGATATGTTTATTTGATCCTATAGCTTTCTGCAGGAATGGCGGCCCAAGAAGACAATCTCTCTGTTCAAATTTTTGCAAAAATTAAGATTTGCAGGAAAAAGAGTGTGATAATTTAGAGGGTTGCTTCATTATATGAAAACTAGTTTCAATTTCATTTTTCCTTTTCAAATTGTTAGTTTTGTTGTTTATTCTTTGTTTGTTTCTTGGTGTGTGGTTGAAAAGGGGTAGCAAGAGACCCGGTCTTGGAAGAAATGAGGATCTCTATAATTTTAGAGAGAGAGAAAGAGGGTTAACCCCTGTTGTCAAAGACAGAAAATCCATCAATTATGAGGACCAGAGAGAGAGAGAGAGAGAGAGAGCGTGAGAGAGAGGAGTTCACGTAGGTTAGTGTCTGAGCACCCCCTTGCCAACTGTGATAGTAATACACCGTTGACCTACCTAGTTATTGGCCCTCTCCCTCTCTCTTTCTGAACAAATGCTGAGGACTCACTGGCTCTCTCTCTCTTTCTCTCTCAACATATGCTAAGGACACATTGGCACTCTCTTCTCACTGTATGCTAGGTGTTAAAAGAGTAAAGGGAATAGAAATTTAGAGAGAAAAATAATGATTGCATGTTAATAGTATTAATGTGTTTAAAATTGTACCGCAAAATTCTATATTTATAAAATAAATAATAAACCTAAACTTACTAAAATTAAAACTAATTTAAGATATTTAATTTAGGATAGGTACATAAACATTTTAGGAATATTTTGACACCCCTTGTACTCTCAAGAAGATATAGGAGAGACTAACTTGAGTTTAAAAACTAACTCATGAAAGCGTATAGAAGGTATCAGTAGTCTGAGTAGCAGAGTTTACATAGAGATGCTGGACAGTACCCTGGGCCATATGGTGGCGCACAAAATGGCAAACGATTTCAATGTGTTTGGTGTACTCGTGAAAAACATTATTGTGAGCAATCTAAATTGCACTGCGATTGTCACAATAGATAATAATGACATCAGAATAAGATATGCCTATGTCAGAAAGTAACTACCGAAGCCAAGTAGTTCTTGTGTGGTGTTAGTAAGGGCACGATATTCTACTTCAGTACTAGAGCGAGCGGTGACAGTTTATTTTTTACTTTACTAGAAAATGAGGGAGTCCTTTGAGAAAGAAGCAATACCTAGTAGTAGAGTGTCGATCAGTAGGGTCACCAGCTCAATCAGCATCAGTGTATGCTCGAAGAGCAAGATATGACAGAGAAGAATAATGGAACGCGTAAGACAAGGTGCCTTTAACATAGCGTAGAATATGAAAAAACTAGAGCATCATGAACTGAGCGATGAACGTGCCTTTAACATAGCGTAGAATATGAAAAACTAGAGCATAATGAATTGAGCGATGAACTAACATGAACTGACTGACAATGTGAACCACATACGTAATATCAAGCCCGGTGACAGTAAGATAGACGAGACTTTCAACCAACTGGCGATAACGAGTAGCAGCAGAAAGAGGAATACCATCAAGAAGTGTGAGATGAGTAGCCGACCCAAGTGGGGTTGGTGCAGTCTTGCTATTAGTGAATACAGCTCGGGAAATAAGATCAGATACATACTTAGCTTGAGAAAGAAAGTAGCCTGAAGCGTTAATAGTGATCTTAAGACCAAGAAAGTAACTAAGAGGACCCAAATATTTCATTTCAAAGTGAGAGCTGAGAAGAGACTTGAGTTTAGAAATGCCCTTATGATCATCACTAGTAATGATCATGTCATTGACATTTAGTAGGAGAAGAACAGTGACATGTACTGAGCGGTAAATAAAGAGTGTGAAATTATAAGGGCTGGAAGAGAAACCAAAATTACCAATAATAGCACTGAATTTGGCGAACCAAGCCCGAGATGCTTGCTTAAAACTATAGAGAGCACAATGGAGTTTGCAAACATGATGCAAAGGATGTAAGAAACCAGGAGGAGGTTGCATATAGACTTCTTCGACCAAGTCGCCATTGAGAAATGCATACTTAACATCCACTTTGGACAAAGGCCACTTATGAGAGGCGACAACAGTAAGTAGACTGCGAACAAAAGTGAGGCATGCAATAGGGGCAAAGGTCGCCTCATAGTCAATGCTATACTCCTAAGTATAGCCTTTGACCACCAAACGAGCTTTATAACGTTCAATAGACCTATACGAGCGAGTCTTGATCTTGTAGATCCATTCGCATCCAATAGCGGTCTTACCAGAGGGTACATCAACCAGATCCCAGGTGTGGGTTTTCTCAAGAGCCTATAATTCCTCACACATTGGTTGCTACCAAAGTAGGTTAGAACTAGCCTCTTGAAAGAAACGAGGCTTATGCTAAGAGAGTAGTAGAAAAATAATAAAAATCATGAAGGCGAGACAGAAGCTTTTTTACCCAATCAGAGTGGTGAAAAAGTGGTGGTCCAATGTCAACGATGTCAGAAGGCTCAGGTGGTAGAGAGGCAGTGTTTGAAGGTGCTGGATTGACAGACAAAGCTGGACAATTAAGAGAGGCTAGTGCCAGGATTGTAGGAATTGGTGCTACCTTAGAAGGAGAAGTGGGTATGTCCAAAGTAGGTATGGTAGGAACTGGGGGTGCCTCAGGGGGTAAAGTAGGTATGTCATTAGGAAAGAGATCAATAGAAGGGTTGGTAAAAAATAAGGGAGTATCGGTACGTAAATGAAGAGAGAAAGAAAGATATGGACGAGAATATTTTGTGTTCCTAGAAAATGACATGACAAGAGACAAGAAGACAGTTAAATGTAGGATCCCAACAATGCTAACCCTTATGTTCAATTCCATACCCCAAAAAACAACATAGACGAGCTCAAGGTTCCAATTTGGTGTGTTTATGAGCGAGAAAGAGAACAAACAAACATAACCAAAAACACGAATGAGTCCATAAAGAGGGGTAGATCCATACAATTGTTCACAAGGAGTTTGGGTATGAAAGAGGGGAGTAGAGACTCGATTAATAGTATAAATAGTGGTAAGAGCAACTTCCCTCCAAAATTTTTCAGGAAAGAGGAAGAGATGAGAAGAGCATGAATAGTGTTAAGAATGTGGCGATGTTTGCGTTCAGCTCAACCATTTTGTTGGGAAGTACTGGGGACAGTAACGATAGAGAAAAGTTTCTTGTTGACAAAGAAAGTCAAGAAAATCATATTTCTGATATTATATGGCATTATTAGATTGAAAATTTTTAATAGTATAAGAAATTTGTGTTTGAAAAATGGCAGCAAACTTAATATAAATTTTAGGGAGTTAGGACCAACTATATATTTGATAAAGCCAAGTGAAATGACTATAATCATCTACAAATATAACAAAATAGCGAGTCTCCCATAGTAGTAGTTGGAGAAGGTCCCCGAACATCTGAATGAATAAGATCAAAAATGGATGAGGAAAAACTATTACTTTTATTAAATGATAAAGCAGGTTGTTTTACAATTTAACACGAGACACAATCAAGAGGGTCACTACGAACCTACTCTAACTGACCACTAGAAATTAAAAATTATAAATGACTGGCTGAAGGATGTCCAAAGTGAGAATACCATAGATGGTAGGGAGAAATAGTAGACGCAACAGTAGCAGTAGAGTGTAGGTGAGTAAATGGAAGGTGGAGGTACACCAGTTCAAACAATTGACTATTTATGGCCTATCCTAAGGGTCCTGCACAAGACATCCAGAAGAGGAGAAATTAACAGTAAGTCCAAGATCATATAATTGTCCTACAGAAATAAGATTAAGAGACATGATAGGTAAATAATAGGTTTGGGGAAGAGAGAGATGGGAAGTAGAGACGTGGCCAATATGCTAAGCATACATATGAAAACTATTCACCATTTGAATAGCAGGTACGTGCGAAGCAGATGACATAAAGGTAAAAAGTTTGGGATTTGAGGTCATATGATTAGAACAAGCTAAGTCAAAAACCAAATAGAAGTACCTGTGGTGGTGGACATAGCAATAGAGGTAGTGAAGGGGTTACCAGAGATGGAGCTGAGCTGACGAATAATATTAGCAATGTCACTGGTACTAAGGCTAGATGAAGGGAATGGCTCAGCAGGAGCAGAGAGATTAAAGATAGCAAGAGTTACAGCAATAGACTCAGTAGATTTCAAATGTTAAGGCTTATGACCATGAGTCCCATTGTTGCGAGAATCAAAAGGCTTCTGGGGGCACTAATGATGAAGGTGGCCAAGACGTCTTTTAAAGCAGTGGATGCAAGTGCGATTTAGGCAAAGCAAATAGTGATCTGGTTGTTTATAGTATTTGCATGGCGGTTGATTAAGAGGATGACCACGAGAATACCCCGAAGAGGCTGAGCAAGGATGATGGGATGCATAAGTAGTGTTAGAGTTTGGGTTTGTAGAAAGCCAAGACGTGTTTCTTTAGAAAGAAGTTCGAAGATTGCTTAGTCAAGAGTTGGAAGAGGGTTTCGGTGTAAAAGAGATGCTCCAACCAACTTAAATGTATCATTCAATGCTATGAGAAAAATAATGAGTCTCTGATTGTCACAATAAAGAGCAAATTTCTTGGCATCAACAGAATTCATCTAGTCAGCTCAGAGGGATATAGTTGATCCCAGTAACCTAGTATCTATGCTAAAAAGCTGTGAATGGACTGACCAGATTCTTAACGAATATGGTGAAGTTGAGACAAGATCTGGTATTGATGAACAAGATCATCAGTAGTATAACGAAAGCAAAGAAAATCCCTACCCTCCTTAACAATCTTAAAACGATGAAATTGAGATCCAATTGAAAGGATAAAGGTGTTACGAAGCCAAGTGATGATCTGATGATTCTTGCTATCCCATTCGTCAAGCCACTCCACATATTGTTCATTAGGTTCATCTTTATTCTTAGTTGGAAGTTTGACATCGCCAGCGACATAACGCCAAAGCCTGCAGCTTTTTTAGAAACTGGACATAACATGCACCCAAAGGAGATTATTAAGGCCAGAAAGAATAGTAGTGATAGGCGGAGCAACATCAGGACTTTCCATAAATAATAACGAAACAAGCAGTACACTGTAGAAGTAAAATCTAGAAAAATTTGATATAAAAACTTGAATCAGAAGGTTGAAAAACCTTAAGAACCAGTTTACATCGGTTAAGGATGGGTCTAGAACACACTGAATCGATCGACAAAAAGGAGAAAATTGGTTTAACCCAGTTTAGTTGATATGTAAAGTTGTGGCTAGGTCAGAGCCGTGCGAGTTACGTGCAGAGAAGGCTGTTGGGGTGGAGTTGTATGGAGATGACCGACGCGGGTTGAAGCCGTGGGTAAAAGAGGCAGCTTGGGTGAGCCGCGATTGGAGCCACTAACTGGTGGAGCGTGGCAATGCATGAACCAAGCAAGGAGAGGCTAGAGGATTCAGGCCACACGTGAGGGTGCATGCAATGGTTTGGGAGGTTGATTTTTTTTTTTTTTTAATACGATTGGACTCGCAAGGAAGAGGGCAATCCAACAGTATAATAAAATTACAAATTAGAAGGATGAAAATTGGCACAGAAACTGAGATTAGTTGTCCTTGGCGATGGCATTGATGTAGCATCCGTTAGAACCATGGCTCTGATACCATGTTAAAATAATACAGGGAATAGAAATCTAAAGAGAAAAATAATAATTGTATATTAATAATATTGATGTGTTCAAAACTGTATAACGGAACTCTATATTTATAAGGTGAATAAGAAACTTAAACATAATAGAATTAGGACTAATTTAGAATATCTAATTTAGGATATGTACTAATTTAAGATATACACATAAATATTTTAAGAATATTTTAACACCAAGGAAAAGTAATATTTTTTTATTAAAATTTATTTTCAAAATAATGGTAATTATATTTGTATAATATAACACATATTAAAAATAGGGTAATCTTATTTACACTTTACAAATATTCTCTTATACTCTACTTTACTTTTTCTTATTAAATAAAATTATAAATTTATCCTTTTTTGACTAACTTCTGTTATATATAATTTAAAATGACATAATTATCTTTCATGAAGAAAATATTTACAAATAGAAAAAAATATATTTTTAAAGGTTAAAATAGATTTTACTTATATTCATATTTTTAACATTCATATAAAAATAAATTTTACTTTATTTTATTTCATAATTTAATCAAACAAAAAATTAATTTCTTTCATTCCTTTTATTTACAAACTTTTGTCATTTTAACTTTTGTCATCATTCTCAAATTATTTAGTAAGTTTCTATACGATTCTTTAAATTTTCATAATTAGTAACATATTTTAAAAATAATGTAATGAAATAAAGTGTAAAAAGAAATATGTGTGGTAAATGTTAAAATAAATAAATTATGAAATATTTGTAAAAAAATAAATAAATAAATATCAAGATGATAAAGTTCATGACAAAAGTTTGTAAATAAATTAAATTAAAATAAATTATTTTCTTATTTGATTAAGGTATAAAATAGATAACTTTATATGATTGCTATAAGTATGGATGAAAATAAAATTTATTTTAGTTTTTTAAAATATATATATATTATTTATTTATTTTTACATAAACTCCGCAAACATGAAAACACAATAACTTGTAAATTTAAATTTCTAATTATCCTTTAATCCTACCAACTTTTCTTACCAATCCTAAATTAAAAATAAAATCATTGACTTTTTTTTTCTTACCATGACCATACAAAAAAATTAAAAAAAAAAAAACTACCAAAAAAAATATTTAACTAGCAAATCAATGAACCAAAAAAATTAACTTTTAAGTATATAAACAAATCTATCAAACAAATCATAAGAATCTTTTTTTTTTAATTATTCTGAATTTTTTATAATAACAAATATTTTAAAAAATCTAGAATTGGAAATTTTTATTCCGGTAAGGTAAAAGTAATTGTTTTCAAAAAATTTGGATGGTATTTATCTGCCTACTTATCAAAGCATTTTAGAAATAAAATTAGTAAATCACCTTCTGTATATATTTTTAAAAAATAATTTATATTATAAAATACAAATATTTATAACATTATAATTATGTTTTGAATTAAGTCTTTACATAAGAAATTTTAAGACATTATCAATATGTAAAACATATGTTAAAAAAAATATGGGCAATTGTGTAATAAACTCACCCTTTTAAAATAATGAATTCATAAATAATGACAAAATTCTGATACAAAATTTTGAAAAAATGATAATGTCAAAACAATTAATGTTAATATTAGTATATTTACTGCATCTACCACTTATACCATATATAACAATAATCGTATAGTAATTTAACATTAATACTTCGCTAAAATGTTTGTAAGTAACGCTACTAAATATGATAAAAATGTAACTCCCCGATATAAACCCCACTTTTTAATAGGATAATACAATTGTTGTTTTCAAACTACTTGAAAAAAATTACCAATTACCTATTATATGTGCGGGTCCCTTCTCAGTTATTTATAAATGTTCTATCCGTATGCATAAATCATTGAAATTATACAATCGCCAATTCATACGCATAAATAATTTACTTTGTAAATCACCTCACTCATAATTGCACTTAGCATACTGGGGCCCCAATGCAAAATCAGAACCCTTGGAGATGGGAGAACATTAAGGGAGATTCTGTTTTCAGGAACGCTAGAAAGAAGCAGCATCAGACATTTCAATTCACGGCCCTCTCTCTCTCTCTCTCTCTCTCTCTCAACCTTTTGCGTCAAAGACACAAGAATCGAAACTAGGATTGCATCTGGAGTGTCACAGAATTAATAAAATTTAGTGAAAATCACCACCTCGTAATTCATATAATAAATAAAAAAATTAAAATTTAGTAAAATCATCGTCTCGTCTCATAATAATTCGTGTAATAAATAAAAAATTATAATTTTTAAAAAATTGTTTGGTAAAATATGATGCAACCACAACGCAAAGCATGATTTCAGAAAAGGAGACCCAAGTCCCCCCCCCCCCAAAGAAGGAACGGCCACTTCCAAAAGTTTCCAAAAGTTTGTGTTTTATTTATTTCAAGTGTAACGCCATGTAATTCCCCAAAAAAAAAAAAAAAAAGTATAGCGCTATGCAACAAGAGTTCTTTTGCCAAAAAAGAGGACCACCCATCTTTTCCCTTGTTTCAATTGTAAAAATTGATGCATGCAGACCTCAGACACGTAAACACCATCTGAACATACAAGTAACATAAGGAGGTTTCCTCTAAAAGAAATACTTTTCATTTTAAACAATGTAATGAAAGAAAATTTCAGATCAAACATTCTCAAAATTCAATGCCTCTCTTAGCCCTCTCCCGTAACGACTGTCTCAACCATCTGATCCTGACTAACAAATGGAATTCCTCTAAGAACCATCACTTGTCACTGAAGCAATGTAATGAAAGGAGAAAAAAATTCAGATCAACATTCTCAGATGCAATGCACCCGAGTCTGCCATCCCGATACAACTCTCTCAACCTACTGTGCTTCGGATTTTTTTATCTCCTTGAGTATTGCTTCCGACAGATCATCCACGTTGTATTCTACCCCAAAGCATCTAACTACTTCCATGTTGGGGTTCAACAAATACCTGCTCGTTTCAATATCCATAACTAAAGTTTTCGATTGCAATTGACCTCAAACAACGAAAGCAAAAATAGCATAGGATCGGACCGTACATGTTATGGGAAGATTCAACCAGATAATCATCCCCGTCCTCTTCAACCTTCTTAAAGTAGACACGGTATTCCTGTGCCATCTGTCTTATCGCAGCCACTGGTCCAGTTAGGCCCACTATTCTGGAGTCAAACTCTGCCTCCCATGCAAGGAAAAGTAGAAAAAGAAAGGAAGTTTATCAGAACCATTTATAATTTAAATGGCGACAACATTGTAAAGACAGTACAAGGTTATGATAACTGACCGCTAAGATAAGCACGTAATTGTGAAGGAGTATCACGTTGAGGATCAATCGTAACAAATACAGGTAGAACCTTAAGATTCTGTTTTGATTCTTGCTCCAAATAAAATGCAAAGTTCAGTAGTCATAGTAGGGGATAATTGTTCGATACAAAATCAAGTGACAAAAAAATAAAGTAAAATAAAAGAGTAAACCTAGTGTAGCAACAGCTTTGGCCATTTTTTGGACTTCTGCTGGCCCAACATCTGGAGATGAAGTGTAACCGAAGTACAGGAGAACCCAGTTACCCAGAAGGTTACGTTCGGTAACCGACTGACCCTCCGTGTTTATGAGAGTGAAAGGGCCACCAATTATGGGCCCCTTAATGGTACTTCTCTCAAAGTTTGTACCTTGTCCTGATCCAGTGCAACATAAAGAAGTTCAAAATCAGCAACACAGAGAAGTTCAGACGTTTATAAGACAAATCTTTTCTTTTCTGAATGTACATCCTAAAACCTGAATAGAAGCAAGTATTTTCATTTGGATGTTTCAACTTCAATTTGATATTGAAATTGAAACTGAAATTTAAGGCATCATATTGAAATATAAGATAGGCAAGGAACTTCGCAAACAAGAAAATGGTTTCCAATCAGAAAGAAGAAGACTTCTGAGCATTACAAGGGGCATATTAAGCAGTAGCAGAACAAAGCATGTTCAGTCCTACATTAGCAAGGTTGCTGATCTCACCACCTATTGTGCTTGTTAACACGAGGGCTGGAACTTTCAGACTATGTCCAGCATGAGAAATGGAGGTCTTATATAGCCATTACCATCTCGGAAGAATCAAGATGCAAAAATTAATTCCATGCACCCTACTAAGTTGGTCTAGCAAGCTATTATGTGGATCTAAGAGGCATCGAAACCAACTTAGAACACCGACACTACACGAAATGGATGCGCCAATTCAACAATCTTAAAAAAATGCAAGACACGACACTAGTCCTCAAAAATATATTTTTTGTATAATTTTTATATCTTACATATTAATACTTTATTCAAATAAACTACAAATAATGCAAGATAAAATTAACAAGAACTAAAAACTATCTACTTCACAACTTGAAAGCCAACCAAGAAGTCGCATAATGATTACATTCCATCCAAAATGATAAATACTAAATGCTATAGTTTAAAAGATAACAAAGAAGTCACATAGCAATTACATTTCATCCAAAATGATAACTAACAAATCATCTCAACAAAATAATGTTCCATGAATCCATAAACAAAAATTTCATAGCATCTCAACAAATAATCCAAATATAAAATAACAAAAAAAGAGATTTTTTTTACTTTTATTTTATAATTTATTTTATTCACAAATCAACCTCACTTCAAATTTCCACATTATAAAAAAGACTGCAGCGTCCAAAAACAAATCCGTGATGTGTCCAAGTTATTTCCAAACAAAAAAATAAATATAATAATAATAATAAAAGTCAACATAACGGAAGGTATGCCAGATATATGTCCAAGGCAAGTCCGCTGCGGGTTAGTGTCCCACGTGAGTCTAATTCAAAGACAGAACACTTGACAATGAGTCCATGCTTCCTAACTATGGATAAATAATTTTGATTACTATTTACTTGTCAATGAAAAGTATAAATGGACATATATTCATTAATATCTCAAATGATACACATCACCTTCACCCTTGACAATTTTCTTTGGTATTTATAACTTGACTAATTAATCATACAATAGAAGTAAATTTCTTTCAAGGAAGTGACCACTGAACCTCCGCAAAATTCAAAGATCCAATTTTTTCACTATTTCTTCCTCACCATTGATCCAAAAATTAGCATTAATAGATTGATATGCACTTCTTCATTATGAATTGATATAAAAAAGGGCAACCCAATGCATAAAACTCCCGCTTGCAGATATGTTGCTCTTTTTACATAACAAGCCTAAAACGCCCTACTAGTTTAAATTTAAGTACTCATATTCAATATACATATAGAAAAAAAAAATGATCACTGTCAAAGATAATCCAAACCTGCTAAGAGATGTTTCCAAGCAATATTACAAAAACAAAATAAAGTGAAAACAATGAGAAACCTTAACTTCCATTTCACAATTTTGTAACAGCCAAGTATTTTGCATTTCAGATGCCCCCAGGATATAGATTAATTATTCCCTGTTATATTCATAAGAAATCCAACATTTTAGGAAGACAAACAATTGTTGCGTTCAAACTCAAATAATGAATTAGGAACATTTAGTCATTAAAAAATAAAAAATAAAGTAGGAATTTTCAAAACCATCTATCGTAGTATGCACTATTAGATGAACTCACACTCATCTAGAAAGTATAACATGGTAAAATTATAAGACCATGCCTAGATCTTCCAAAATAGAAAACATTTTGTGCAAACAAAACTGTAAGGCGGAAAAAATATGAAAAGTAAGAAGCATTAGATAATTATAATTGTTATTACCTTATTAAGCTTTGCTTGGGAACCGCGACAGCCAAAAATTGGTGAGTGTTTGGCAACACAAAAAATAAATAAATAAATAAATAAATGCTAACTAAATTCTTTTGGTATAAAATGACCATTTTAACCCTCTTTGTACACAGATTGTGAGGTTTTAGTATGATTTTAATATATCACAAAGGGCAATAATATCAATGAACAAAGTCTTAAATAAAAAAAATAAAAAAAATAAAAAGCAAACTTTTTTAGCTAGTAAAAAAGCCCAAACTTTTGATTCTCAAACCAAGCCTCAATATAATCAATAAAGATTTTAGAGAAATGCTGACTATATAGAGTAGACAAGACAATAATGAAATGTATGGGTACGTAATTATCTAACATAAGATAGCTCAACCGATGTACCTAGTAATCAATGAGGGGACCCCTAACCTCACCACACCCTTCAACTGAATTTCCTTTGTCGTAGTCAAGAAACCTCCACATCTCTATTAGACTATGATATCTCCACATTTACTTTCCATAAGACTTGCCTTGGGCTCGGAGCAAGGTTTGAGGAGCTCCCTCTTTGATGGAACCTTCCACCCATAAGCACCCCCCAAAGGTCTCACAGCCCTTCCCTACAAATGAGATCACCAGAGATCGGTAGTTTGTAGTAGAGTAACATTAGCATATTAGGTTTAGGTTTAGTTTAGTCATTTGTGTTATAATGTTTCCCTAATATATAAAGGCCTTTGTTTTTATTTTCTGTAAGTGCTTTTTCTTTTTGCTTGACAGTATGACTTAATAAGCCTTTGTTCTTCTTCTTTCTCTCAAGAATTTTATCTTCTTTGAACAACGTTAACATGATATCAGAGCAAGATTAAATGAATATGTGATAAAATGCAACAGAAATTCTTTTAAAATGCAACAGAAATTCTATTTTTTTTTTTTTTCAAAACACGACTTTCTGAAGATGATGGTAGTTCACCAGCGATGACATTAGCTTTTCAGCAAAGATGACATCAGCTTTCCGACGCCAAAATAAGTTGACAGCATCTTTTGATTGATATCTTTCTGGGCTCTCCGATGGTGCAAATGGTTTTTTGAATAGAGATCGTTTGATAGGTCAATCGTGCATTAGATTCAAAACTCAAAAACACAGTTCTTTCATTCAATCTGAAATTTGAAACTCAACAACCGGTTTGAAGGCTTCAATCACCTTGCCGGACAACCACCTAGGGTTTCTCGAGGTAGGTTGGTGCTTATTTTGCTATTTGTCTTTGATTCAATCCATTCACATACGCTTCTTCGTATTATCATCGTCGTAGTTTGGTTGCTTTAGGGTTTCGATTTCTTTGTTCTAAAGTTGTCTTGGGTTGCTAGAGTTGGATTGTTGCCGGTTTGGGGTTTTGCTTTTGATCGATGACTTTGCATTAATCATTGCTATTTTTAGTTTCAATTGGGACTATTTTGCACTGTGGTGGTATTGCAAAAGCAAATTTTGCTCTTTCCAAAACTACAAAAGTTTCTTTCTTTTTTTCTTTTTTTTTTTTTTTTTTTTTTGTCACTTTCAGATTTTAATTTGTAAGCTCAAACATCCTTGTCATCTATCATCACTTGGTCCTTTGCTATTACCTTGCTTTCTACAATGGTGAGTAGAAATTTTGATTCTCTTCAGGTGATCAATGTGAATTTAATAGAAAGCAATTATACATATTGAGCCTGAGTGTGGTGCTTGGCTCAGGTGGTTGAGCTTTCATGTTACTCACTCACGGCCCGGGTTCAAACCCGGGCTCCCCCCTTTCCCTGCTTAACTATCAAAAAAAAAAAAAAATTATACATATTGAGCCTATGTTATGAAGAATTTTCTTTTAGGCAAGAATATGCGAAGCTAAATTACGGGAACTGATAAAGCTCCAAGAGATACGAAGCAGAGAACCGTGTAACCATATTGAATAACTGAGAGGTGAATGATGCCATGATAATTACCCAGATCAACAACTCAGTTGGCCAATCTGCTGTTCACTTAACCAAATTTAACACTGCCAAAACTATTTGGGATTACTTGTCTCCTACATTTATTCAGTCCAACTTTGCTAAACAATATCAATTTGAGCAGGGCGTTCGAGCTACTAGACAGAATAAGAAGAGTATACAGGAGTTCTACTCAGCTATGATCGAGATTTGGAATCAGCTTGCACTTACTAAGCCTGCTGGACTAACTACTAATGAGAATTATCACACTTGTCGCAACGAGCAACATTTAGTGCAATTTTTTATGGCCTTGAGAGATGATTTTAAGGGGCTTCATGGTTCTATTCTTTATTGCACCCCACTTTCTTCTGTTGATGCCATGTTTCGTGAACTATTGGTAGAAGAAATTCATTTGGAGACTCTTTTTGGAAACATTCTACTACTTGTACCGCCTCAGATAACTCTAGTTGTTCCTCCTAAGGTGAGCTTGAGACGCAGTCACTCTGGATTAGTGCAACTTTTGTAATGAAAAGGGCCACTGGAAATCCTGATGTCCAATGCTAGTAAATAAGATGGCTCAAGGACCTTCTGGCCAGTCCTTCAAGTCGAAGGAATATTAGACAGTAGTTGCAACCCCATTAATTGATAACTCATCTCCTAAGTCTTCCACTTTGACCGCAATCACTGATCAGTTGTAGAAACTTGTCTCTCCAGCAGCCTAATGCTCTTTCACTCACATCTTCCGCAGGTCCATTACACTTAAGGTCTTTCAGGTATATCTTCCAACATTTGGATATTTGACTCAAGTGCCACTCATCATATGACTAGTCATCTCTCCTTATTTGTTTCTCTGTCTTCCTCCCCATCTTTATCTGTCCTTGCTGTTAATGGTATCCAAATGCCTTTAACTGGTATTGGATCTGTTTCCCCCTAACTCACTCTATCTGATGTTTACCATGTTCCTCAACTTATTTTAAATCTCATTTGCATTAGTTATTTGATTCTAAATTCCTTGTTCACTTTTCTTGTCACGCCCCTGATTTCCCCAACCCAAGGACATGGCTGATCACATGCAATCATACATAAATCATCCTCCATAACTTTAACACCAAAACCAAACCATAACATCTGAAGCAAAACTAAATATAATATACAATTATTGTATAACCATAGCCGCTAGCTAGGTATCTAAGGTCCATATATAGTTGGACTCATCCCGGTCCAAAATCCCATCTACAAGTCTAGGTACATAATTCACAAAATAACCAGCTCCTCATTTAGTGATACAATTATACACAACAAAAGAAAGGCTGAAAATAAGCTAAGCCTCTCGACCCGTGGATCTAGCTACTTTGTCCGTACTCAGACCTGTAAAATCAACTATGGAAGAGCGAGCACTAATCAACGTGTGCTCACCATGCACAAAAACATATAATATAATGTCCTATCATGCTACTAGCATGAATAATGATAACATAAACCACCACCAAAAGAAATAACATGATATAATCATATCATTACATACACTGCCACACAAACCAAAACAACTTAAAGTTTCGACTCAACACAATCGTACCAATTTAGTATTCAAAATACATGTGGCTTGAAGTACTCTGCATAATTGACCCAAGGCCACAAGGTATATCCAAAATCTAATATCCTTTGATCATGTAACCAGGATATTAGATAGCTATCCCTTGATCACACAACCAGGAAAGTAATTAAACCTATTGTCCCTAGATCACATAGTTAGAATAATAGATAAACATCCCTCACACACATAGTTCTGGAGTTGGTACCTCAATAAAAAACAATAAGCAATATAAATTCCCAATTCATCAATACGAATCCTTTATATCTTAATAATACAAGATATTTTAAAATCTACGACCACATTATTATATCACATCTCAATGCATAATCAAAGTCTTTAGCAACTCTACAACATGCTTTAAATAATCAATTGCAAAACTAGTAGTTCAAAGTACCCATATCTCAACTCAAAACAGCAAAACAACTAAAAAAATATCCAAAATCACAAGCTGGGTCTGTCGTGAGCACAAAGAGTGAATGGATGTGCACACAGGGTGGGTTGCAAGGTCACCTTAGGATCAGGCTCAAATTTATCATTAATTCCACAATCCGACTCCTCATTACTAGAAGCATCATCATTTGAGTTAGAAGAAATATGGCCTGCAGGCAATATCTGATTATTGGCGATGTCGTTAGGTTGAAAATTCAATTGAACAATTAAATCATCACCAGAACCTAGGGTTGGAGTAGAAGCAGATGGAATACTGCCCATACCAAAAGAGGGCATAGTGGCGGGAGCAACTGATGAAACTAGTGCATGAGCTGGAGCAACTGGAGTATTATCATGAACAGGAGCATCAATAATGATAATGCCATCTGAATGGTTACTTACCTGAATAGGAGTTGTAGCAATAATAGGGGGGACAGATGCAACTGGGGCGAATGCTAAGGATGAAGGAACATCAAACCTAATAAATGAAGCAGTGGCCGAAGGCCCATTAGAAACTAGTGCAAGAACAAGAGCAGCAGATGAGAATGCTTTGGACCTGGAACTCTCTGATGTTGTTTAGCCACATACATAGGAGCTCCTTCGGAAATATTCCTGTCAACCACAATCTTCTTCCCTTTATCAACTTTCTCATTTTCAAAATTAATTCCATCAACTTTATCCTTTGCACGAAGACTGTGATTAGCAATGAAAGAATTTTCTCGAATATGACCAAGGTGCTTGCAAGACTTGCAATACTCAAGCACTTTTTCAATAATAACATCTTGCACAAAGTCTGTCTCTCCATCTCCAACCCAAACTTTTTAAGAAAGGGCTTTGAAACATCACATTCAACTAAAACTCGAGCAATAGTGGGACTGTTTAAAGTAGTTGTAGCATGATCAACTTGAAGAGGCATACCAATGGCAGAGGCTATGAAAAATAGAACTATTTTGCAATGAAGTGCACGATAGGTACGATAGCACAATCAATATAGGCACAACTGGAGATTCCTTAGAACATATAAAATTCAGGGTCCATTTGAAAATGCACATTGTGTATCCATGCACATGTAATCCTCCTTAAGTCTCAATTTGATTAAAACATGCAGTTTGTCTAATAAGGAGACTTGAGATTCACCTTTCAACCTAAGAGAGGTAATAAATTTTCTGATCAATTCCATTGAAGGCCGTCCAAATGAGAATTTATCCACGAGGGAAAGTTTAAACGGTTTTGCTATGATTGTAATTTCCTCCTTAGTAAATATGATAGCCGACAGTCCATGGTAAGTACCAATAGGCTTGATAAGATGGAAGAGAATTGAGGTTTATCAATGCCAAAGGCATCAATGAAGGACTAAGCAGGTCTAGGTGCATCATTCCCTAAAGAAAGCGTTTGGGAAGTTTGGTTGGGTGGTAGGTTTGGGTTATGGAAAAATATTTTATTTTTAGAAGATAAATTGGTATTTTGGGAAAGGTCTCCATTTTTGGCAGGGAAGGCTCCAACATTGGATTTAGGGTTTCTTTTTTTGGGAAGTTGGGGAAATTGGTTTTGAACTAGGGATTTCATTAGGCAAATTGGGGATTTCAAAAGGTAAAATTACAGTTTTTTAAATTGAAATTAGATTTGGGTAAATTTGGGATTTGGGTGGCAATTATGTAATTACCCGAATTAAGGTTTAGAAGACTAGCGTTAAGTCCAACGTGTATAGCATCATCTAGGGTTTGGGGGATGGCAGCTAGCAAGTTGGCAAGACTAGCAAGAAGGGTGGTCGAAGGTCCGACAGTGGCTAGAAAATGGTCGCCGACGGCGCCAGAGAAGGAATCTCTGATAGCCATTTGGAAACTAGGGATTTTTTATGGGTTTCTAGGTCGGAGACTAGGGTGGCCAAAGGTGAGGCAGTGGATGGCGCCACCACCTTGGTAGCTGCCACCACCCCCCAAAACCTAAATGATGCTATACACATTGGACTTAACACTAATCTTCAAAACCCCAATTTGGGGAATGATAAAATTGCCACCCAAATCCAACTCCAATTTAGAAAACCCTAATTTACCTTATGAAATTCTCAATTTAACTAATGAAATCCCTAAATTCAAACCAATTTCCCTAACTTCTCAAAAAATGAAACCCTAAATCCAATAGTTGAACCTTCCCTGCCAAAAATGGAAAACTTTCCCAAAATACTAATCTATCTTCTAAAAATGAAATATTTTCCCATAACCCAGACCTACCACCCAACCAAACTTCACAAACCCTTTCTTTAGGAAATGATGCACCTACGCCCGCTAAGTCCTTCATTGATGCCCTTGGCATTGATAAACCTCAATCCCCATCCATCTCTATCAAGCCTATTGGTACTTACCGTAGACTATCAGTTATCATATTTACCAAGAAGAAAATTACAATTGGCAGAATCGTTTAAATTTTCACTCATGGGTAAATTCTCATTTGGACGGCCTTCAATGGAGTTGATCAGAAAATTGATTACCTTTCTTGGGTTGAAATGTGAATCTCAAGTTTCCTTATTAGACAAACGACATGTTTTAATCAAATTGACACTTGGGGAGGATTACACTAGTATGTAGGTTAGAAAATCCTGGCATGCGCACGGATACACAGTGTGCATGTTCAAATGGACCCTGAATTTTAGATGTTCTGGGGAATCTCTAGTTGTGCCTGTGTGGATTACTCTCCCGTACCTACCAGTGCACTTGGTTCATTGCAAAATAGCTCTATTCTCCATAGCCTCTGCATTGGTAAGCCTCTTCGAGTTAATCATGCTACAGCTACTTTAAACAGGCCCACTGTTGCTCGACTTTTAGTTGGATGTGATGTTTCAAAGCCCTTTCGTAAAAAAATCTCAGTTGGAGATGAAGATACAGGCTTTGTGTAGAATATTGTTATTGAAGAAGTGCCCGAGTATTGCATGTCTTGCAAGTACCTTGTTCATGTTTAGGAAAATTGTGTCATTGCTAATCCTAGTCTTCGTGCAAAGGATAAAGTTGATAGAACTAATTCTAAAAATGAGAAAGTTGATAAAAGGAAGAAGATTATGATTGACAGGATCATTTCCAAAGGAGCCCCTATATAGGTGACTAAACAACATCAAAGAGCTCCAGCTTCAAAGCATTCATCTGCTGCTCCTATTCTTACACCAGCTTCAATGGGCCTCCAGCCATTGCTCTATTTATTGGGTCTGATGTACCTTCATCCTCATCACCTGCCCTAGCTGCTTCTGTCTCCCGTATCATTGCTACAACTCCTGTTCAAGTAAGTAACTATTCAGATAACATTGTCATAATCGATGCTCCTATTCAAGAGCATGCTCCAGTTGCTCCAACTCAAGCACTAGTTTCTTCAGTTGCTCCCACCATTATGCCCTCTTCTAATATGGGTAGTTTTCCATTTGCTTCTACCCCAGCCCCAGGTTCTGGTGATGATTTAATTGTTCAATTGACTTTTTAACCTAACAACCTTAGCAATCAAACATTGCCTGCAAGCCATATTCCTTCTAACTCAAATGATAATGCTTCTAATAATGAGTCAAATGTGGAATGAATGATAAATTTGACTTTGATCCTGATGTGACCTTGGATGATTCTCAGAATGATAATTAGACTTCCTGGACAGATAGTACTCTATCAAATACCCTCCCTGGTAATATTGATGCTCTGTTGTTCTAATCGTATTGGTAAAAGGAAGAATACGGGTGATAATAATCAAAAAAATAATGACAATGGCAGGAAATCATCCACTTCATCCCGTTAGGGAACCCAATTATTTTAATGATTAAGTCTCATATGGAATATTAGGGGGAAGCCTCCTCAGTCCAGAGACTTAAACAGATTATTAAATCTCATCATCTTCAGCTTTTATGCATTTTGGAGCCGTTTCTTAATATGGATAGATTGCAACTTACCAAGAATAAACTAGGCGTAAAGTTCCTCATTTGCTTCAAACTCTAGAAAGATATGGATTTTCTGGTCCCAACCTTAATAGTGTGGAGATCATTCAGGATTTGCGTCAGGTGGTGTATTGTAAGGTTAGTCATTCTTCTCTTCCGAATTCTGTCTACATTTCTTATGTTTATGCCAAAGGCTCTGCTCCTCTTCGTGTGGTTTTGTGGAATGCTTTGCTTGATTTATCTACGGGGATTGATGATGCTTGGTTGGTGGGAGGAGATTTTAATGTTGTCCAGCAACACTCGAAGATTGTTGGGGGTCATTCTCAACTTCAATCCACCATTGATGATTTTAATTTGGCAATTTTGGATTGTGGTTTATAGGATACAAGATTTGAGGGCAATCTGTACACTTGAACTAATGGCTTTACTTAGCGCAAACAGCTCACAATGCTTGTAGATTTGATGGTACGGCATTTAATCCCACAGCTATCATTCATCGTATTCTAGCGGATCTCCATTTTCTTGGACTGGCCCATGGGTTTAAGACCTCATAGCTCCATAAGGATTATTCTGTACAGTTTGTGCGAGCTTTACGAACTTTTTCGTCTTAGGCTCAACAAGTGAGACTTATTTCTTGGATTCAGCCTTCTTGGGGATGCTTAAAGCTTAATGTGGAAGGCTATTCCCGTGGCAATCCTGGAGCCTCATTTGCGGGTGGTATTCTTCGCAATCATCTTGGTAAGTTTATTTTTGTTTTTGGTTATTTTCTTGGCCAGAAGCCCATTATTTATGCCGAGCCAATTGCCTTATTGGTGGGACTAGAGACTGCTACTTGGATGGGTTTTTCTGCTCTGATAGTTGTGTCGAATTCAGCTACAGTGATCTCATGGGCTACTTCTAACAGCTCTGGCTGTTGGGAGTCTGCAAATCCTCTAGCTCAAATTCGACACATTTGTGCTTCTGCCCCCATCTAGCTCCATTATGTTTATCAAGAAGCTAACCACGCAACAGACTTCATGTCTAATTGGGCATGGACGCATCATCGGGTCTAGACATTTTATGAGCAGAGTGATCTTCCCCATGCTATCACTGGCATTCTCACACTTGATGCTGATGAGACTCCTCAGATTAGGACATAACTTTTTTATTTTCATTTCTTGGAGATTTGGTTCATGCCTCTCCTATTTCTTATTCTATAGTGAATCATCACAATTTGCTTTCGCTTATTTTTAGTAGGTACTTTAACCTTTGTATTGCAGTGAGTCACTGCACTTATATTGCTTTCTTTTATTGCTTTTCTATACTTTTGTTAGAGGTCAAATTCAAGTCCCCCTCCTTATACTAATTTTTTAAGTTAATAAACAGGTTAGGGATCCACGCCTAACTCCCCTCCCACTAAGGAGGATTTTAATTGAAAAAAAAAGTGTATCACATAAGGAGATTAAGTACAAATTTAATTCTTAACCCAATTGAAGTATAATTTGTATATCAATTTAAACTTAATTTGTATAATTTCATGAAAATTTATAAAAATCCTACCTCAAGTTCAAGCGAAGAAAAATAAAAGGATAAATCAAATTCAGAACCAACCCGAAAGATTCCTTTTGACAAAATTATGCGCTTCTTCACTCAAGATGGCATAATAGAAGCTCGCTCACTCTCTTTGCTCCAAAACTATCCCCGAACCAACTACACATATGTACATACATACATATATATATATATATATATACTAGTGTTGACCTGTGTGATGCACAGAATTATATAATATTTTTTTATGAACAAAAAATAATTTTTAAGTACATTACAAAATATTTCTATAAAATTGCATAATTTTATAAAACAGTTATTAAGTTATTTTTTATATTTATATTTTTTATTTGTGTCAATGTCAGTGAGCTGATAGACTTGATCAAAATTAGGTTTACATATAAATACTAAAAATTTATGTTTTACCAAATTTCAATCCAATCCAATCTGATCCGATCCTAAAAAATTAAATTTACTCTAGAATATATATTAGATCATAAACTTAACTAATCGACCTCATCTCTTTTTCGTTTTAAACTATTTATTAATTTTAATATACATTTTTATTTTTTTAATTCCTGAATCATTTTGTTTTAAACTAATTTTTTTTATTTTTTAATTCCTAACTCATATTAATTGCTGAAATAGACTAATTTTAATTACATTAATTAGTTAAAAATTATTGACATGATCAATTTAAATTTAAAATTAAAAATTTTTCTAAAAACAAATTATTCCCAAGCTCAAATAATATTTCAAAATTTATATTTTTGTGTTTTTTTTAATTTAAGATATACATTTTTGTTATTTTTATTTGTGTTTTTAATTTAATTACTAATTTATTTAAAATATATAAATTTTACAACAATATTGAATTTATTTAGGGAACTTATGAGTTCCCTTTAAATCGATGAAGATCACATGTCACAACTATAGTGATTTTATAGATTAAAAAAAATAGACTTGTAGTCATCTACTGATAGAGGACAAAATAAAGTAAAAGGTTTTGTAAACAAGAACAAAACTATAAAAATAAAAAAAAATAAAAAAGTTGTACTTGATTCAAAGATTTGTAAAATAGAAAAATAAAATAGTGAATATGAAGAGTGCCACACAGGATTTAGTAATAATTTTTGATTAATTTTATAAAAAGAACTAAAATTGAAAATATTATTATTAATCATATATTGTGCTTTATAAAAAAAAATATAGTCAACCTGACTAATTTAAATTTAAATTTAGAATTTAGAAAAAAAAAAATCATTTCCCCAAGCTAATTTTATTCAATATTTGTAAAAATAGAAAAAAAAAGTAAAATAATGAATATAGAGAGTGCCACATAGGATTAATAATAAATTTTTAATTGGTTTTATAAAATAACTCAAATAAAAAATACTATTACTAATCATAAGTGCTTTATAAAATAAAACAAATACAATCAATATAATTAATTTAAATTTAAAATTAGATGTCAGAAAGCTAACTATTCCCAAGCCTAATTAATATTTGATATTTTTTTGCACTTTTAAATTTTAAAATATTAAAAGTTGTTGCTATAAGAGAAATTGTTGTTATAAGAGAAATAACATAATTATTATTTAATCTTTTTATTGTTGTTTTTTAATTCAACTCCATTTTTTATCTGTATTTTTAATTTAATTACTAATGTAATTAAAATATATAAATTTAACAACTATATTAAATTTTTAAGCAAGTGCGTCTCCTTTTGGAACCCATAAGCAAGTAAATTCCTTTTCGGAACCCATGAGCAAGTAAAGTGAATTCCCTTTTAGAACCCATGAGTTTATATGTTTATTAAAATCATAGATCACAATTCTAGTGCTTTTATAGGCAAAAAAAAAAAAAATAAAATTATAGTGTTTGGCGATATGGGACAAAGAAATGAAAGTTTTGTGAATGAGAAAAAAGAAGAGAATAAGATAGAAGGAAGGAAATTAAAAAACAATTCAAAAATCTATTAAAAAAATGAAATGGAGATCAAAAAGGCATTGTTGTTAAAATCGCGATTTAAATTGTAAAATCGTACAATTTTACGATTTTATAGGGTAAAACCTTGTTAAATCGCATCAAAATCGTTTTTTGGGGTAAAATAGGTAAAAAAGCGATTTTACAGGTAAAATCGATAAAATTGCGATTTACAAGCGATTTTACGATTTTACAAATTTTGGGTTTTGGGTGTAGTTTCATCAAACTTAGGGGGAGAAATGAAAAAAAGCCCTAATTTTTTTCCACAAAACCGAGCATTGTTGGCGCAGCCAAGGTCTTCGTTCCTTCCTTTCGGTCTCCAAATCTTCTTCTCCACGTGCGAGTCCATGCGAGCTGCGATTCCAACGAGCTTCTAGCATGCCGCTGCAAGCCGCGAACTGCCGACGTGCGAAATTTTCTTCATATTTCTCCTTACAGTGTTGATTTCTTGAAAGCACTAGGGTTTTGTTCAAAGTTAGAGAGCTTCTTCCCGGCGTAGCTCCTTCTGGCGTGTTGTTATCGAATTTATTTTCATCTTAATCTTGAATTTTTTTTCTTTTATATTAGTTTTTTTATGTTTTATATTTTCTTAGTGAATTAATTAATAGAAGGATCATGGTGGGATTCGAACCCACATTACTACCTATTTTACCTAATCGGTGAAAACTCTAAATATTAAAATATCGTGTTATATAGACTATGGTTTCATAAGGTAAGCTGTAAGTAAAATCTTACGATTTTACAATTCGATTTTACGAAGCCTTCACCGATTTTAGGTAAAATCCTGATTTTAACTACATTGCAAAAAGGCATACCAAATAAGATTGGAGTGAAGCAAAAGAGGAGAGAGAAAATACGTTCTTTTAGTATTATAAATAGATATACCCGTGATGAATCACCACACAAGGATGTGAAAAATAGAGATTAACCTGCCCACACATACACGCGGAATAAGAGATAACTCACCCTTTGGACTATATACATACATATATATATATACACACACACAAACAGTGAAACAGTGGAATAATCGACCAAACTCAACTCAACCATGCCATGCACACAAGGCAACACTTGCCATGTGCACAGGAGCAAAGACGTCGAGTCATGCACAAGAGACTCCCCCTACCTCAACCCTCACACTAAACATCTATTATACACAATTACAACACTACCCTCAAGCCAAAACTATAAAAATAACAATAAAATAACCCAAGTAAAATTTGAGTCATTGCATTTCTTCTTCGCATTGTGTTATGCACGACCCACATTCTAAGAAGCTAATGGGGATAGACCTAAGATGGCGTATTATATGTGCTCGAGGAGTTATATGTGCAGAGGAGTGACATGTTCCTGCTATTACTGCTTCTAATTATCTTCCTTTCATTTGAGTCCTTAGACTTCTAGTTCTTATTTATGACAGTCTCATCATGGACATGTTTCTCACTCTCATTTAAGATAATTGGTTTATGCTAGTAGTTTAGGATCTCTTAAGTGTCATGACATTTCTAATTGTTGTGGATGCAAGTTAGCAAAATTTTCTACATTACCTTTTAATAATAGCACTAGTTGCACTACATCTCCCTTTCATCTTGTTCATTCAGATGTTTGGGAGCTTCTAAGATTAACTCAAAGGAGGACCTCAGTATTATGTTTTATTTATTGATATTATACTAGATATTGTTGGATTTTCTTAATGGAACATCGTTATGAGTTTCTTTTTATTTTCACTGACTTTTTATTCTATGATTCATGCTTTAAGTGTGATTTATCTGGTGAATATACTTTTGATGGTTTTCTTAATCTCTTAAATTCTAATGGTACCATTTATCAATCCTCTTTGTACTAATACACTAGCACAAAATGGCATAGTTGAACGCAAGCATCAGCATATTTTGGAAATTGCTCACCCTCTCTTATTTTCTACTGATGTTCCTAGTACATTTTGGGATGAGGCTATTCTTACAGTAGTCTATTTAATAAATTGCATTCCCACTGCTCTCACCCAAGAGTTTCCCCTTTGAGAACTAACTTGTAAACCTCATTACTTTTCCCTTAAATTTTTAGTAGTACTTATTTTGCTATACTTCTTCATGTCCATCATTCTGTGGCTGGGAGCATTTCAGGACAAGCTTCATATCATATCATGCATAGAAATAAACTCATGAGTTAGGAGCAAGGCCCTAGGATGGTCATTCTACCTTCTCGCGAGATCATTTGGGACAAGTGGATTAGTGATAGAGCTGGAGGATACATCAAGGCGCGGCCTCGATTAGCCCAAGGAAAGATAGAGAGAGAGACAGAGAGAGAGATTCACGCATTCAATGCATCTACACCAACATACCTTAAACCACCACTACCAGGTGTCCTTTCCCTATTCAACCACAAATCCCAACACCTTGAGCCCCCCCCCAATACTTCAGACTGACGTACGCGGTTCTATCATTTCTACCTCGAATCCCTATACCTCGGATTGACCTCCAAGGTAAAGTCACATTCACTATTGACACATCCATCTGACACACTCAACCCCTATTAGACCATAATCATTAGCAATTTCCTCACCACTGTACATATACCTTTACCCTTTCCACATTTATATGATATGATCATATGATGTGGAATACCTTACCCACCAACTCTCTCTCTATCTCTGTTGGCATCTTGCTCCATATTATCCCAGCTCTCATCCTCCATTCATTTTTAGTGGAATCCAACCATGACGATGACCAGCATTATTCCCTAACAAAGGAGCATCCTACCATGGACTAACGTATGAGAATTTGTCACTTCCACCTTGAATGCCTATTCCTTGGACTGACCTCCAAGGTATAATCACATCCACTCTTGACACATCCCTCCAACACACCCAACCCCTATCAGCCCACAATTGTTAGCTATTTCCTTACCACTCTATATATACCTTTATCCTTCCCACATTTATGAGATACGATGTGAATACCTTACCTACAAACTCTCTCTCTCTATCTCCCCCCCCCACTCAATGCTTTGAACTAACATACAAGGTTCTATGACTTCTACCTCGGATCCCTATGCCTCGAATTGACCTCCAAGGTAAAGTCACATTCACTATTGACACATCTCTCTGACACACTCAACCCCTATTAGTCCACAATCATTCGCAATTTCCTCACCACTGTATACACACCTTTACCCTTTCCACATTTATGAGATATGATGCGGAATACCTTACCCACCAACTCTCTCTCTATCTCTTCTTCCTCTCTCTATGTTTCCATCTTGCTCCGAGCTACTCCAACTCTCATCCTTCATTCGTTTCTAGTGGAATCCGGGCATTGACAACGACTAGCATTATTCCTGGACAAACAGAACATCCTTCGTTACCCCGTTCACCCATCAACAGCAACAAATTAATTTTTCTAAACAAAGTTTTAGGTTGATTTCATGCACTATAGCTAGGCTTATTGCTCGAGGTAGATATAATCTAGCATTCAAAACCAACCACCAAAATGGTTTTACTACTTTAGACTTTAGCTATGATAACTAGAATGGGTGGTTGGAGCCGTGATAAGATTGTTCTATTGCAACTTGAGGGTTCAAGGTTTCAAACCCTGAAATCAACCTCCTTGATTGCAACGAGAAGGTTGCATAGATCTGACCCTCCCATACCTTGCAATGCAAGAGTCTTGTGCACTGGGTTGCCCCTTCTAGTTATTATTTCTAAGGACAAAGGTAACACTTTCGAGAGACAGTAGTGGAGAATTTGACGATGCTAGTATGTATCTCTTTACAAGAATTCATTTAACAAATTAAGAAACAGAAGTTTACATGTATACAAATATATAAGTAAATTTCTCAAATAAGCAACCAATCAAATGGAGACCTCTCCGGCAATGCAAGATCCCAATCATGACTTTCTAATAACTGCAGCATATATAATCTCCTATGAGACTTCTCAGATTGAGAAATATGATAACAAATAACTTCAACAAAGGTCTCTAGTGGACTTCAAGAAACAAACATAATGAAAAATAAACAAATTAAAACAATGAAGCTATAATTGTTATGTGCAAATATTAGAACTTCTGTGATTGAAAAGTGAAAACAACACAATATAAAATGAGGGCACACCTTTCAAAATTGCCCTCTTTTCATCATTATAGTGAAGAAGAAGTACCACCCCTCCGATCCCTCCTATCAAAGCAGTGGCTGACAGATATAGAGTCAGAGAGAGTGCAGGGAATACTTATATCCAAAACCAGCTATCATATCAGCAATTTGGCACATTAAAAGCTAAATGCAATACAAATTGTACCACTTAAAATATTCTACAATGCAACTGCATATAAGAATTGGGACAAATGACTGCAAGATAATAATGAAGGTAGTATACAATTAAATAGGTACTCCATGAATTAGAACTGAATGTCTTCTCGGGCAATAGAGGAGTATCTTTCCGTCTTGCTGATCTCAAGTAACTAGAACAATGAAATCTCTTAGATGGGCCAAACCTACAACAAAGACGCACCAAGTAACATCTATTACAATAGAACAAGTAGCTGTGGCAGGAGACAAGGAGAGTGAGGAAAGAGATTATAAGAAGAAAGATAACGTGCCTTATGACTGCATCTCCACTTACAAAATTGAAAAATAGTATCATTATAACTCATCATTGCATTTAAACTATGATGTTAGATGGTAGGTTCAAGCTGAATTTTATAAGTTCTATTATATTAAGCAACCAATAAGAATAATTTATTTTGGCACAATTTGAATATGGACCCCAAAAATAAAAATAAATAGAACTTATTTTGAAGTGAAATGATATTTATGAGTGCTTAATAACATAAAATATAAGCTATGAGATTACATAACTAAGGGAACTTTGCTAATTTGTTTGTGGGCTCTAGGCACCAACATGATGGAGCTTTCGATTGTGGAGTTTGTTGTTTCATTTGGATCAGATTAATAGGCTAAATATGTATTGCCAAAAACAGAAGTCCATATATAATATGTTACGAAGCACAAAGAAAAGGTTTAAATTTATGCTTCATTGGATGATCAAGAAATACTTGCTCACGACACTTCTTCAACCAATTACAAATGGAAGTATGATGCATATCTCCTAAGGGGTGTTATTGACTAAGCCTCCTTTCTCCTAATCTCTTCTTCTGCCACTTACTTAACTTTCTCAATCTTTTAGCCATTTAGTTCTTCGAACTTAAAATAGTGAAGGTACTCATGCGTGGACAATTTCAAGTTTCGCCGCTTGCTTATTTCTTTTGTGAAGTGAAAAGAGTGGAAGTCAAAAATGCATTGGGAATCAAACCCAGGTCTGCAAATTTCACCACTTTGTACTTACAAAGACAGGAAATTATGTGTGAACAAACAAACGAATTGGCAAAGAAGTTGTTCTTATTCAAATTACCCAAGATGCAAACAACTAGTTGCTTGAACATCTAAATTTCAGAAAACAAATTAAACTTGAGAACAATTTATCCAACCTTTTTCACTTCAACAGTCACTCCAGCAACATGGTAATTTCATAGAATAATCGTGCTCAAATTGTTTGCACCAAAATATTGACCGCTAAACTATCCCCAGTTTTGGAAATATTTTGCGCGAGCTTGCTAAAGTCGCACAGACTCAAATGATAAAATATTCATACTGAAGTGGTGCAAGTTGCCATTGCCTTTGCCGTCGTAAGAATTTCAAATTACCATTCCTCCATGATTGTACAAATATAAATATAGCGACCCAAAATGGGTTGGCGAATATAGTGATAGATGAGAATATGGAGATGGCGAACAAGTAGAATTCATTACATGACACTACCCCTAAAAATACATTACACTTCTAAAAGAAATTGAACTTCATTTCACTAAAATAAAAAATTATAACTAAAGGCCATGGTGACCGGAATTGAAAGAGAGGACAACAATTGAAAGAGTTTGTGTATTTAAAGTTGCTTGCATTGGATTGAACCAACCAATGGCCAATTTGCATAAAGGAGCACTAAACTTGTGCTTACCAACACTTTCTTGGGCAGTGTTGCATTGGATTGAACCAACCAAGAGCAATTTGCAATAGAAGTAAAGTAGCACTAACTCTTACATTTTTTTTTTTGGGGGGGGGGGGGGGGGGCAGCAATTTGGGGTCCAAACACAAACATATAAATGAAAGTACATGAATAGATCACTCTCAAGCATAATTAATATTATATCCACTCCTTCATTCATAAGCAAAGGAGTTATGAAACTTGGTTTTGTCAAGTTTTAGAGTTTATTGGATGTTTCCAGGAAGATGAAACAGGCTATGGAGCACAAATTAACAAGAGGAGGAGGAAAGCTTGGAGGCTTGTTCCTTTTTGCATTTGCTGGTTGACTTGGTGAGGAAGGAGTCAAAGAACTTTTTGTGACATTTCCTTTATTTAGATTAAAAAGTTTCTTTTTTTTTTTTTTTTTCCACTTTGTATATTGGATATCAAAGGGGAATACACCAGATTTGCATAATCTTTACATTCATTGAGAACATGGAGATTTAATTGCCTTTGAATAGCTGAGTTATTTATTATGAGAAGGAAAAAAAAATTATCGATCCATACCAGAGCCCAAAACATACCATTCCGATGCCAAGATAAAATGTATACACATTTGTTGGTAATCAAACCCAAAACTTCACCAGTTACAACAAATTCACAAATAGCTATTGGATTGCTTGCTAAATCAAGAATCGATTAGCGCACCTTTGTTCTTTGTGAGATTGCTCCCACTTTTATCTCTGATTTTTTGCATATTTTTGGGATCATTTTGCTAGGAGTAGAAATTATGCATACATACAAAAATTTGTTTACTCCGGACGAATCTACATTTCTACACACTCTGTACTTAAACATACTTCTTCATCTAACAATGATCAGTACTCATGCTTGAGCCCATAAACACAGATAAAATAGTCAAGAGCCCACGAAAAACACTCAATTCTTGCCTATCAAACCAAGATGAAAAACGCACAAATGCTTTTGGAATGAAACAGGACAAAAGTGAGTAGAGATCAAAAACATTAATGCAGAGCACATAACACAGAACACTCCACTTTGGGAATAAAAGACATCAAACAGATTCCAACACCATAACAACAAAATCATACTACAAAATATGCATACATACGTAGCTTTGTAAGTAGACTTACCGTCTAAGCAGATTCAGAGTATCAGTAGTGCGGTTCTTCAACGAGAACAAAGGAATCCTCGACACTGGCATGGTTGTTGGTGTGGCTACATATGACTCACCCTAGTCTTAATTTTTTTATGGGTATCTTAGAAATCGGTCTTACGCACAAAGAATCAGTCCTTTCTTGCAATACAAAGCCGTCGCAGGACAGAGAGTTCCATTGACATTTTTGGGGAGCTGGGTCTCAGGCAGCCCTCGGAAAGACGGCGTCGCAGCGGTTTCTTATTTTCCAAGAGAAAGACGATATGGTCTTATCCTGTCATAAACGGCGTCGTCTTCAGGATGAATATACAAAAGTGATTCCACTCTAAAGAGCCAAATTTTAAATTAGTCACTGCTAATTGTTTTTTTTTTTTTTTTCAAATTTTTTCGTCAGGAATTGTATTGTCCGTCCTTAGGGGAGTTTGGAAGGTTAAAATTTTGTAAAAATTAAAAAAAGTTTAGTGTGTGTTTGGAGTAATAAAAAGTGAGAAAAAATAAGATAAAGTGAAAAAAGTTGTGAGTTCGTAATACGTGCAGTGAAATAAAAAGTTGATATGATAGAAATTTTTATTTTTTTTATTTTTTGGAGATGCCAAACGAATCCTTAATGTATCAATTTTTTTATGGTATTTAGAAAGTCAATTCTAACTTTTTGACATGACACATTTAGGGGTTGTTTGGTTTGTTGAAAAACTCAAAAAAAATTCTATAAATTTCCGTTAACTTTATATCACATCAACTTTTTCTCTCACTGCACGTATTACGAACTCTCCCCAAATCACAATTTATCTCAATTTATCTCACTTTTTCTTACTCCAAACAAACCCTTAAATGTAATTGAATCATTCGTTCAAATGGTTTTTCATAACTTTTGAGCTGACAAAATCTTAATTACTAAAAAAAAAAAAAATCCATTAGAATTTGGTCAAGTGATAGTTCAAAAAATTTTGATCAAAAAATTTATCAAAAACTTGACAAGAGCTGGCAAAATTAATAAAAATTTAAAAAAAATTAGTGCTTTAAAATAAATGCAAGAAAAACAAAATGATCAACACCTAGTAGAAGTTTAAAGAAGTTTATAACTTTTTTATATAAAAAATTTGAATTCCCAAACAAGTCTTAATCTAGTCTTAATCTATCTATCGATCGCAGAATCTTAATTACAAACAGATTGATAAAATTCTAAGATTAATCTATCATACAGTGTCTCAAGTCAAATTATCAAGAATTTTATAGCAGAGTAAATATACCTGACTCTATGATAATGAATGAATTGGGTTTTAAGTCTTACACACACTAATCATGATACTCAAATGGGTTCTCTCTCACATATGGAAATGAAAAGATTTACAAGCGTAAATGATTAGCTTAAGAAACCATAACCCTTAATGTTACTTATATATTAGGTTTTAATTAGGACCCAATAACCTCAATTAGTCTAGTATTGGGTAACTACAGATTACAAATCTCATATCCAGTAGATGTTTCTTAAGCCCAACAACTAGATCACTTAAATTGACCCTACTTAATCAGATAACTTGTATAATAATTGTTAATTAAACATATAAATTCACATTAAGAAATAATATCTCAACATTGACCTTTATGTATATATTCATGGTAAAATTTATTAATTATATAAATATTATATACAACAGTAAAATCATTTTTAAAACACATTTGTTGTGCTAATTAATTATTAAGAAATTAAAATAATTAAACTAAATCAAAAGTTAATGATAACAACTTATATATAATCTGTTACAAAATCACAATAACTAACAATCTCCATAAACCAAAAGAATTTAAAAAAAAAAAATAGATTGATGTTGAAATGTAACTACTTTGTTCCCTTTGTTTAAGAGTGGCAACTTAAAATAGTAATCAATATCAAGAAATAGTTTACTGAATAAAATGACAAAGCTAATTGTTTAGTTTGAATTTTTTTTTTATACATGCTTTTATTTATACTGTAATTATGAGAATTGGCAATAAATTGTAATTAATTTCTAATTTTCTTATATTTATATTTGTTATTAATAATAATATGGTAGAGTATGCAATTTTTTTTTTTTTTTGACTAATTCCTAAACTCCCTCAGGTTGGTATGCCATCTTAACCAATATACTACTAAGGGTGAAATAAAATGTTGAAAATTTCTAAAAATCTTTAAAATTTTCTTAAAATTATTTATTTTTTATCTCACTATATGATTTACAACTTACAACTTATCTTATGTTATCTCACTTTTTATCATTTCAAACACGCTCTAGTTTAGTTTTAATTGTCTCCAGTGATATAAGAGACACGAGTTACACATGAGAATTGAAAAGATAAACATATAAAATTTAAAAATATTAAATTCTCTTTTCAAATTCTTGTAAGAAAAATAATAGAGAAGTTAATGTAAAATGTAATAAAATGTACAATATTATAATATTTATCTACATTAAAATTGGGAAAAAATAAAAAATAAATAAATCAAACAAAAGATGCGCACGTGTTAAAGAAAAGATATAGAATGAATATTATCGGTTTATGTTATAAATAATGAGGTAAAAATATTTATATTAATTGAAAAATATTATTTATAGTTTGATATTATTACGATATAAATTGTATGCTGATATTTATGAAAAATATTATTATAATATATTAAACCATAATAAACTACATAATACTATATGCATGGTAAAATATGATAAGAAATAGTACGTATTACCGTTAAAAGAAAGTAATTAAATATTTAATAAAAATTTTAATTTTTAATTTTTAGGGCTCGTTTAGAGTAAAAAAAATAAGATAAATTAAGATAAAATGTGATTTTAAGTTAATTTTGGCGCCGTTTTTTTTTTTTTTTTTGAAAAAATCACAAACCGTAGGAACGGTTTTCCAAAACCGTTCCCACGGATTCAAAAAAATTTAAAAAAAATAGTGACAATGGTACTTATTTGAAAGCTTTCAACACGAAGAATATGATTGTATAAAAAATTTACACATTCGGTTAACCTATTTTTAGATTTTTTTTATTTTTTTAGCGAAATATTGAAATTTTTTGAAATTAGTGATGGCGGAAAAATTAGAGATAGAGGAGTTGTTAGAGATTTATAGAGTTTTTTAGAGATTTTTCTTATGCCAAACGAGTCCTTAATCAATTTAACACATAATAAGAAATTAAATTATGCTCTCTGAATGCTTACACAAGAGTACGTTTTTTTTTTAATAAATCAATCAAATTAGGGTGAGTTTGGTTTATAAATAAACTCCAAAAAACTCTATAAATCTCTGTTAACTTTATATTACATCAATTTTTTTCTTTCACTGCACGTATTACGAACTCTCAATTTATCTCACTCCAAACTCACCATTAATCAAACGCGTCCAACTCTAGACAAATTAGAAATTCAATTTTATACCATTTAGGGTTTGTTCGGAGTAAAAAAAAGTGAGATAAATTGAGAGTTCGTAATGCGTGCAGTGAAAGAAAAAAATTGATGTGAAATAAAGTTAACAGAGATTTATGAAGATTTTCAATATTTTTTTATGCCAAACACAGCCTTAATATGAAACAAATAAAGTTAAATTCAAAACTTTAATACTAATTTTAACTTTTCATCTTTTAGTAATGAAATAATTTAAATAGCTAGATGTAAATGGAAATAAAAAAAAATTTTAATATCGAGAGATTCACTCTCTATGCCAAACCCCTAGAGAGTTAATCTCTTTTGGTTTGTGCCACACATATCAACCCCTCAACATGTACAGCGGTAAATCACGGACTCACGTAAATAGAAATAGCATGATTAAACTTTTAGAAAATAAGTACTTATAATCCGGAATATTTATTAAGGTTCAATCAATACATGTTATATAATAATATCTCTTTACGGAGACATATATAAAAAATAAATAAAAAATAAAACATTATTACTTGACTTGATTTCAATGATCATTAATGAGACACCTGTCAAAAATATCCTATAAAATAACTCAAATACTTAAGTGAATATTTCGACAAACAGTAATTTTATGACAACTAATAAGAGAATAAACTTAATATCTTTAATGCTTTTAAATGAGTATGTTTCTTAAGAAAAATAAATCCAGTTATTTCAAATCTATTCAGCTTTGGATAAATTACAAATTCAATTAATTTAATAACGAAACAACTCATATCAAATCTCAAAAGTTATTGAGACTTTCTACTTTGTATTTTTTAATAAAAAATTAATTTATATTAAATTTAAATAGTTAGACCGCAACCCTAGAAATAGTGTGATTAGAGCTTTAAGGGCACAATTCGAATTAAGTAATCATTTGTGCAACAAATAATATTAGGGTAAAATATAAAAATCACCCTACATTTTATATTTAGTAACATTTTAATTGTAACAATCAAATCTCTATAATTTTGGTCAAGAGAAATTTTGCTCCTTATATACAACCATCAAAATGAAGGCAAAATTGGTATCTTGCTTTCGAGGGCGTTTGGCAGTTCAAAAAAAAGAAAAAAAGTTATAGTTTTGGTAGTTATTTGTGTGTATTTTTTTACATTTTTTATGTGTTTGGTTGAATAAAGTGTATTTTTTAGCATTTTTTGTAACTTATGAGTGTTTGGTAAATTTTTTATCGTAACAAATTAAAAAAGTAGTAACTTTTTATGTGTTTGGTATTTTTTTACTGTAGCAAATAAAAAAGTTTTTATTTTACTTTTTACTGTAGCAAATAAAAAAGAGAGAAAATTTATGATTTTACCAAACACACCAAAAATTACAAAATGTAATTTTGGTATTTTTTTTGCTAATTTTTGAGTTGCCAAACGGGCTCTTCATCTTCCTTAGACTCAATTATATTCATCTTCGATTCTCTCTCGCCCTCTCTCTCGATCTATATAATAAAACACATCATTTGATTTGATATTTGTCCTAATCATCACTTATCATATATCTATATAATAAAACACATCCTTTCAAACAATTTGAAATTCAAATAAATATATATATTATATTTGTAAAATTATACATACATATATTATATTTTGTAAAATTATACAAATTATATTTTACTCATATAATCTATTATTATTAAATAATTGATGGATACCTATTAGACAAAGTCAATTAAATTTTTTTATTTAAAAACTTTATTTAATTTTTAAATTTTTAAAAATTTTATTAAAAATAAACATTTAAATTAAAATTTCAATTTTAATGTACTTAAAACTTAGATTTTAAATATATATACTTTTACACTACATGTCATCTATATAGTAAGAAAGTTTAAAATTTTGAATTTAAAATATTTTCAACTGTTGAATTTATTAAATGGTTAGAATTATTTTTCTTTTTCTCTCGCTTTTTTCATAATTTTTTAATACTTTTTACATAAAAGATTTTAAATTAATATTTTAAAAAAAGTATCATACACTTTTACACTCTATGTCATTTATATAATAAGAAAGTTTAAAATTTTGAATTTGAGAGATTTTCAAGTGTTTAATTTGTTAAATGGTAAGGATTATTTTTCTTTTTCTCTCTCTCTTCTCATATTTTTTGAAAGCTTTTTATATAAAAATATTTTAAATTAATATTTTAAAAAATGTGATAATATTTATAGTAAATAATAAAATTTTATACTTTAATATCTTTTAATTAATGATTTTTATTTTTAGAGCTTATTTTTTAGTTTTTTATGTAAATTTGTTTCATAAATTTAAATTTAAATTATTTACACGTTAAATTATATTTATGTGCCTTCAGATATATACAATTGCTAGTTTATATATATTCAGAGAGATTGAAGAAACAGATAGGATAATATGAGAGAACCGAGGTTTGGCAAGAAATAGAAGAATTCATATTATTGGTGGGTAATTCTGAGAAAACTGGAAGGACAAAAGTGTCAAATAATTTCAGTGATAAAAAGAACTGGTTAAGCTCCACACAGCTCTGGAGCTCCAGCAATCTCAAGTGTGAAAATAATTACCGAGATACCAACGAACAAGTTTACGTACCTAGCTTGAAATTGGCAAAATTTGTGCCAATTAACTGTAAATTTTATACAGTATTGAATGTTCTCCCTCCCTCATGAAGTCTATTATAAATGTTATCTCGCTACTATAATAATTAATAAAGATAACATTAAAAAATTAAAAAAGTTCATGATTTTAGAAAAAACATGATAAGAGATTTATAAACTAATTTTTTTTTTACTCAGTCTAATTTTAAAATGAGATAAAAAGTTAATTTTAATGTTTTCTATCTCCATTTTAAGTGGCTGTATTTTATATATTTTGTGCACCTTTTTAGAAGAAAAAAGTGAAATAAAAGATCAATAGAAATCATATCTAAAAAAAAAAACCAAGATAAAAGAGTGGAGAAAACCATCTCTTGAAAAAGCGAGATAAAATAATGAGAGACAATTTTAATCTCTAGAAAAAGTGCGATAAAAAATTAGGGTAAAAAGCAAAATAAAAATTACTCTATAACAAACTCAAAGTGAGCTAAAACTCAGAATATTAGAAATAATTTTCGGGGAAAGGGGGCTAAAGTCGACTCCTTGACTTCAACGGCTAAAGTCAATTGAAACGCCATCATTTAGTTGAAATGCCATTGTCTAATGGCTTATTTGTCCTTTTTTTTTTTCGATGCAACCTAATGGCTTACACAAATAAGAAAATTTTTATAAATAAAAATAATTAATTTTTTATTTGATTAAGCTAGAAAATAAATAAAATAAAATATATTTTAAATATCATTAACTTTTGACAACTTTTAGGTAGTAGTAAAACAAATAACAATAAATAAAAATAATTAATTTTTTCTTATAAATAATTAATTTTTAATAAGCTTGTTAAAAACATAAATATAAATAAATTTTGTTATAATTTTTAACATATTCTCTTGTACCAAATAACTTTAAGTATTTTTGTCAAAATTTGTAAAGATTTATTTATAAAAGATAATTATGTTTATTCAAAATATATATAAGAACATAAGAATAAGGATGTTATCCCAAATAACAACACTAGAGGGGGGTGAATAGGGTTGCTTAAAAATTTTGCAAATAAAAATTTCAACCCTAAAACAAATATGTCAAGATGAATATGAAATGCATCAAAAAATTATTCAATATTTGTGAGTGAAGAGTGAGTGCTAGTGTTTGCAACAAATATAAAGAGAAGGGAAGAGAAGCAAACACAATCGATTTATAGTGGTTCGGCTTCAATGTTGCCTACGTCCACTCCCCAAGGCCTTCATTGAGATTTCTCCACTATTCTTCGAAGAGCTTATTACACACTAGCTTCCCAAGGTGCTAGAAACCTTTCCCAAGTGATTTTATTCTTAAATCACTCACACAAGTCTCTCTCAAAGAAAGTATCTTGTTTTGGTTCTAACACTTGAACCAAAACCAACAAGAGCTCACCCAACTCTCACAAATTAAAAGGGCTTTAACTTTCCTTTCTTACAACAACAATAATGAGTTTAAAACTCAATCAAATCAAAAAACTTTCACAAGTTGAATATGAAAGATGAAGCACAAGTGTGAGAAGAAATCACTTTATGTTTGTAAAGTTATGAAATTTCTTGTATCTCTTTGTAAGCACTTCTTTCTTGCTTTGATCTTCCCCTTGAATCCGAGTTTGAGACTCTATTTATAGATGAAAATCTGCAAATGGCTGTTACTAAGTGAAAAGACACTTTTGCCCTTGAAAGAAATTGAATTTCCTTGCTTCCAATGCTGTTTTTCAGATTCAGATTTTCTGAGATATATTTGTGACCGTTTTTCACCCTTATAACGTTCAAATCTAACATTGCCTCAGAGTAAGGACTTTGTAGATGTATAAGTCAGATATCACATGTCAAAGTTTGAGCTTCATCCAACGGTTAGATAGTCAGATATAGCTTCTGAACCGAGACCAGCTTCTACTATCTTTTTCTGACATTCTGAATCTGTGTTTCCAGTTTAAGCTTCTCTTTCACCATGATACTTTTAGAATTAGAAGAAACTTAAACTACAAAAGTTGTAGATTTTTTAATCTTCTTTTCACACACCAAAAATCAGAATTTTTAAGGCTGTATAGTATGAGTTATATCTCAAAAACTAAGACTAGCTCCAGAATCCAGAATTAAAATCTTTTCTGTAATGACTAATATTCCAACTCATGTTTTGACACCTTAACTTCAGATCCACAAAAATCTCCCTTCGGTAAAGTTGTAGATATGGAAGTCTATTTTACTATATTAAAATTTCACGAAAATTGAACTGTTGGATCTTAATATATCATCTATATACTAATACGTGTCTGATTTCTCTGTTTATCCGAGTTAACCTCTAGTTCAAATATTCATCTTACTTTGATTTCTATTACTCCAAACTTTGAAATTCTTTTATTCCTTCATCCAAATTATATGAAAATATCTAAAAAAATAATATCAATCTCTTCCAACTCTATTATCTTGAATCTATCAAATGAATTGTAACATTTCATACAATGTCTATTTAAAAATTACTTGTGGAAATTTAATTCAATGTTTGTTATCATCAAAATCAATTATAAAACTAACTTTATAAACCTTAGGCCAATAATCTCCCCCTTTTTGATGATGACAAACCATTGATGATTTAAGATAAAATTTTCAAAAGACATAAATCATGAAAAGATTTTCTATTCGTAATAGAAGTTCAATCAATCTTCAATATCTTGTCTTTCTCTCCCTTTAACATCATCAAAAATAATATTAGGAGGAAGAAAAATTGTTAAAATTTGTTATAATTCTCCCCCTAAATATATGCATCAATGTCAATAAAAAAAAGATATCATTAAAATATACTTAGCTCCCCCTAAATGATAGTAAAATAAGCATTAATGAGCGAATAAAGAAATCAATATCATATTGAATTAGACATACCAAGTTCTCTACGAATATAACAAAATCTATCCTCATTCAATGGCTTAGTAAAAATATCGGCTAGTTGATTTTCTGTTCTAATAAATTCAAGAATAATATCACATTTTTGAACATGATCTCTAAGAAAATGGTGTCTAATTTCAATGTGTTTGGTTCTAGAATGTTGAATGGGATTCTTTGATAAATTAATAGCACTAGTATTATCACAATTAATTGATCAAAGTAGAGTCCAAAATCTTCTAACTGTTATTTCATCCGTAAAATTTGTGCACAACAACTTCCAGCTGCGATATACCCGGCTTTCGCAGTAGACAATGCTACGGAATTTTGCTTCTTGCTAAACCATGATATAAGTGAATGACCTAGAAATTGACAAGTTTCACTAGTACTTTTTCTATCAATCTTGCATCTGGCAAAGTCCGCATCGGAGTAATCGATAAGGTCAAAAGTAATATCCCTAGGATAAAATAATCCTAAATTAGGTATTCCTAATAAATATCTAAAAATACATTTAACGGCAATAACATGAGATTCCTTAGGGCATGATTGAAATCTAGCACACATGCATACACTAAACATAATATCGGGTCTACTTGCCGTTAAGTATAAGAATGAGCCAATCATACCTCTATAAAGTTTTTCATCAATTTTCTTACCATTTTCATCATTGTCAAGTTTGGTTGAAGGACTCATAGGGGTCCTAATAGGCTTTGCATTTTCCATTCCAAACCTCTTGAGTAGATCTTTTGTGTACTTAGTTTGGTTTATGAAGATGCCTTCCTTAGTTTGCTTAATTTGAAGTCCAAGAAAATAATTTAGCTCTCCCATCATACTCATTTCAAATTCACCTTGCATGCTCTTAGCAAATTCTTGACAAAGAGAGTCATTAGTAGCACCAAATATAATATCATCCACATATATTTGAATAATAAGCATATCATGATTTTTGGTTTTAATAAAAAGAGTAGTGTCAATTTGTCCTCTAGTAAAACCATTTTCAATCAAAAATTTACTCAACCGTTCATACCAAGATCTTGGAGCTTGTTTTAAACCATATAAAGCCTTTTTGAGTTTATAAACATGATTTGGGAATTCATAATTTTCAAAACCGGGAGGTTGTTCAACATAAACTTCCTCCAAAATGTATCCATTTAGAAAAGCACTTTTAACATCCATTTGATAAAGTTTGAAATTTCTAAAACATGCAATTCCAAGTAACATTCTAATTGCTTCTAATCTAGCTACCGGAGCAAAAGTTTCATCAAAATCAATTCCTTCTTCTTGATTAAAACCCTGGGCAACCAATCGAGCTTTATTTCTAATAACTATCCCGGATTCATCCATTTTATTTCTAAAAACTCATTTTGTTCCAATCATGGGATGATCATTAGGTCTTAGGACTAAATCCCAAACTTGATTTCTTTCAAATTGATTAAACTCTTCTTGCATAGCTAAAATCCAACTTTCATCATTCTTGGCTTCTTGAAAACATTTAGGCTCAATTTGAGAAAGAAAAGCTAGATTATTACAAATATTTCTAAGAGATGAACGAGTAGTTATACCTTTGGATGGATCACCAATGATTAAATCCTTAGGGTGATTGTGAATGTATCTTCATTCTTTTGGTAAGTCTTCTTTATTGTTCTTGAACTCATCAAGCTTTGGAGCATTTTCAATGGCTAATAGTTCTTCTTTATCTTCATTCGTTGACTTTACTTCTCCTTCTTGGATAGTGATGCTTTTCATTCTTTGTTCTAATCCTATTTTATCATCATTTTCAATATTCTTGGAAGAAAATGTGTTAGTGACCGCTATTAGAAAGTGCGTCTAAATTAACCCCCAAGTGCAAGGGTGTGCGGTGTAGTTTTAACTCGGCGAGTCCGAGGTCGAATTCACAGGGAGCCTATGTTATTTAGTTTCTAGGTTATAATGGGAATCCTAAATTTGAATGTAAACTAAGTTTGAAGATTAATTAAAACTAATTCCTAGGGTTTTGCAAATTTAAAATGTAAACTAAAACAAATTAACAACTTATTACCAAAATTCCAGCAATTTAAAATTGATTTTTTGATTCAAGGAATAAAATATTAACTAAATGAATTTTTCCTAATTTAAATGTGCAGCAAAGTAATCTAATCTAAAAACTGTAATGTAAATACTTAAATTAAATCAAACGAAGGCAATTCAATTAATAAGCAAATAAATTTGAGAAGTCCTTGATCCAACTATCAATTCCAGGTAGTTTACGTCTTCACTATGGGATGAGTTATAATACTTATGTTAAAACCTAAATTAGGATTTATTCGAAAATTATTGAGAAAGTTTTAATCAAAAGTTTTTACCAGTGATTACAGAGAATATAGTAAAAAACTCCTGTTTTCGAAGGGTTTTCAAACAATCCTATTCGAATTCGGATTCAAATCCAATTCTTCTAGTTTATCCAAAATTATTAAGAAAGTTTTAATTGAAAACCTTTACCAGTGATTACAGAGAATATAGTCAAAGATTTTCGTTTTCGAATGTTTCTGAAATAAACTAATTCAAATTAGGATTCAAAATCTGAATTTTTAGTTCTTCAAAATTATTGAGAAAATTTTAATCGAAAACCCTTACCAGTGATTACAGAGAATATAGTCAAAGGTTTTCGTTTTCGAAAGTTTTTGAAAGAACTGAATTAGGTTTTAAAAAGTGTAGATCCCTTCGCATGAGCTTTCGCAAACCATGCGAAGGGTCTACGTACATCCCATAGATCAGAGTAAACTACCATTTCTTGATTCGTTGAATCAAGAACTAGGGTTTCTACGCTAGCATGATTTTAAACAAAACGAAAGCAATAAACGAAAGCATAAACATTAGATCTACCACTAGAAAATAATAAATCATATATTAAATTAACGAAACGAAAGTCAACTTACACGGCAAGCAACTCTGAAACTACGTAATGAAAGAGCAGTGCAGCGAAGGACAACCAAACATTGAACAACTCCATAAACAAGACAAGTAATTGAAAACTCTCCAAAAAGAACTATTCTAAAACTCTCAAAGTATCTGAAAATATGAAAAAGAGGTTCCTAAAGTATGTAGAACTAAAAACTAGGGCTCCCTTGGGTCGGCCATGTAGCAGAGGTTATAAAGAAGTTGTAAAGAAAACCCTAAAAGGCGGAGTGAAGCCGCGCGTGCATAACACACTGTGGTCCGGACCGTTTGGCAGGTGGTCCGGACCACAGAAACTTTGTTCTTCAAGTTCTGCTTCTCGTTTGCTGCTTCTGACAGCTTTCTGTCCTCAACTTCCACTGCGATTTTGACCTCAAAAACGATCGATTCAGGCTTCGGCTAAAGCACGAAAGTTGTAGCCCTTTGAGTCTTCTTTCCAACCCAAAAAGAATCAGGTCAATCCGAGTTTTGAGTGAGAAGATATGGTCAAAATACTGACAGAGTGTCAAGCTGGAACTTCAGCTGCACACCACTTCAACCATCTAGAACTTCGGACCCTTTTTCTCTCCTCGGCGGCCACTTTCATCATTGCTAATCTCACTTATTTTACCCTTTTACCTGCAATTAAGAAAATAATAATAAAACCTCAAAATAAACTACTTAAATGCATCAAAAGTTATATAAAAGTGGAGTTTGTAATAGCACTTTTCAAGTGCAATCAGTTAGATTCATCAAATGCAACATGAATAGATTCTTCTACAACTAAAGTTCTTTTATTATATACTCTATAAGCTTTACTAGAAATAGAATATCCAAGAAATATTGCTTCATCCGATTTAGCATCAAATTTTTCCAAATTGTTTTTATTATTATTCAAAACAAAACATTTACAACAAAATGCATGAAAATAGCTAATATTGTGCTTTCTTCCTTTCCATAGCTCATATAGAGTTTTCTTTATAATGGGTCTAATCATTACTCGGTTTACAACATGGCAAGCGGTGTTAACCGCCTCGGCCCAAAAGTACTTTGGTAGATTATTTTCACAAAGCATAGTTCTAGCTATTTCTACAAGAGTCCTATTCTTTCTCTCAACTACACCATTTTGTTGAGGAGTTATAGGAGCCGAGAAATTATGATCTATTCCATGTTCATCACAATATTTTTCAAAAGAAGAATTTTCAAGTTCTCTACCATGGTCACTTCTAATTGAAGAAATAAAAAATCCCTTTTCATTTTGAAGTTTCCGACAAAGTTTTGTAAAAGCATAGAAAGCTTCATCCTTATGAGTTAGGAATGCTGCCCATGTAAATCTAGAGTAATCATCAACAATCACAAGTGCATATGATTTTCCACCAAGACTTAAAGTCCTAGTAGGGCCAAATAGATCCATGTGTAGTAGTTGTAATGGCCTAGAAGTTGAAACTATATTTTTAGATTTGAAAGATGTTTTAACTTGTTTTCCAAATTGACATGTATCACATAATTTGTCTTTTTCAAATTTATTATTTGGTAAACCAGCAACTAAGTCATTTTTGGAAAGTTTTGAAATTAAATCCATGCTAGCATGTCCAAGTCTTCTATGCCATAACCAACTATTATCACTCATTACCGAAAAACATTTGACATCATTCAAGGATAAATCATTTAAATGAACAACATAAACATTTTCATGTCTATGCCCTACAAATAATGTCTTATGGTCATTAATGTTCTCTATGATGCAATGGGAATGATCAAATATAACACGATTATCTTTATCACATAATTGACTAATACTAAGCAAATTATGTTTTAAACCTTCAACTAATAATACATTTTCAATGGTAGGGAATGAAGGTTTACCAATATTACCCAATATTACCTATGCCAATAATTTTTCCTTTGCTATTGTCTCCAAAAGTGACAAATCCTCCATTTTTAGAAGATAAAAAAGTGAACATAGTTGCATCACCCGTGAAGGTTAGACATATCATCATTTAAATTCATTTTCTTCTTTGGAACCTATATCATTTTAGGTCCACTATAAGTCTTTTTCTTATAAGGGTATGAATAAATAATATGTCCTTTATTATTACAATAATGGCAAGTAAAATGATGATTACTTGAAGATGTTGCTTTCCAAAACAAGTCCTTATAAAATTTTTGCTTTTTAGAAGGATTGAAACCAATTCCACTTTTATTAAAAACACATCTTTGTCTACCAAGAATCATATCTAAGTTTTCATTTCCTTTAACAAACTTTGCAAGAGATTTTGTTAAATCCTCTACTTGTTTTTTTAAGGTTTTATTTTCGTTTTGGAACTCATTTGGAGTCAAGGTTTTAGTTTTAAGCTTTCTTTTTAAAAATTCATTTTCTTTCTTTAAAGCATCATTTTCTTGAGAAAGAGAAGAGACCATCTTTTTTAAAGAAACATTCTTTGAAGCAATTTTCTTAAGTTCATGATATAAATCTTCAAAAACATTTAAAAGTTCATCATAAGTAAATTGATTAGAAGATTCACATACCTCATTCTCTTTTTCTTGAGCCATAAAACTAATGTTCGCAATTTCTTCTCCATGTGACTCATTATCAAAGGAACTATCATCACTATCTCCCCATGTTGCCACCATTGCATTCTTTTTGTCCTTTTTATAACTCTTTTTGAGTTGAGGACATTCAGGCTTGATATGGCCGGGCTTTTTGCATTCATAGCAAATGATAATATCTTTCTTACTTGAGTCTCCTTTAGTTGTCTCCTTCTTATGGAATTTTCTTCCGTCCTGTTTATTTTTGTTAATGTATTTCTTGAATTTTCTAGTGATCATAGCAATATCTTCATCATCTTCATCACTTGATTCATCAACACTTTTATCATTAAATGTGGACTTGAAAGCAATTCCTTTCTTCTTTTTTGGAGTCTTCTTCCTCATTAGTTTTTAAGGTAATCTCATGGGTTATAAGGGAATCCAAGAGTTCATCTAAGCTCAATCTTGTGAGATCTTTTGCTTCTTGGATGGCTGTCACCTTTGGTTCCCATCCCTTTGGCAAAGACCTAAAGTAATAACCTAGTTTTTTTTTCTTATTTAATTTGGATATTTTTATTTGATAAATTTAGTTGCTATTTAAATTTAATGATTTGAAATTTTTGTTATTTTTAATTATAATTAAAAAGATTAATTTTTTTTGGTTATATTTGAAAAGATTTTTAATTTTAGAGAAAAATGTGTAATTTTCCTAATCATATGGGGAGTAGGAAATTAATTAAATTTATCAAAGATAAAAATTCTGCTACTTTATATATATAATGCTATAATTATTTTGATAAAAAAAACCCTAGATAAAGAGAGAGAGAGAGAGAGAGAGAGAGAAAGAGAGAGAGAGAGAGAGGTAGAAAGGAAGAAGAAGCGGCGACGGATTTCTTTGTCTTCCATTCTGCCGGATTTTCTTCCGTTTGTCAAATCTTTCCCCTGTTGTTGAATTAAAAAGGTAAGGGGCTGGAACCCATTTATTTGATTTATTTATTTATTTTTATTATTACTTTTTTTTCTTTGGATATGCACTGTAACGAGCTATTCAGTGGAAGGTCGTGTCTTTGTTTTACATACCTACATATATATATATATATATATATATATAAAGTGTACAACAATATATGTACTCATCACCTTGCATCACGTGGCATCATGTTTATAATCAAAAGTCACCTCAAGTTTATATTTAAGGGTGAATAAAGGATATTAGGCAAAGTGATCTGCAACCTCTCATTGATGAAATATGAAAAAAAAAAAAAAAAAACGTGGAACTTTGTAGTCATGTAAATATATATACATAATATGCAATGATTACACATGTACACATGTAAAGGTTACTGATTACATTTATATATAATATCTAATTAATTATATATTTATACATATATGAATTATTATGATGACTTTGGTGTGTACTTGAAGATGATCCGTGTAATCCCATTAATTGATTGGTTACTTTATGGAAATAGTTGGATTCGCTTATTTGTGTACAAATTTTCAGAAACTGACGATCTATAGATTTTAAGACTTAAATAAACAAAGGTATTGTAAGGTAGGGATTTAGATAGAATTTATTTATTTATTTATTTATTGAGTTTTGTTTAGGATTGAGGGGTACTGAAAATATCGAGTACACGTACCCAAAGGGTTGAAAGTCCCAAAACTCGCGCGGGGTTGGTTATCGATTCCAGTAGGCTAGTAACCTACGAACGAGCAGATGCCTAAGGGTGGCATATTATATTCCTAAGGCTTCGGCTTAGGAAGCAGACACCGAATGATGGTGTATATTGGTTGGGTCCTGTTTCTACGGGACAACGAAGCAGACATCAAATAATGATGTATATTGGTTGGGTCTTGTTTCTACGAGACAACCAAGCAGCAGTACCTAAAAATTTAATTGTTTTTCTTTGATGTGTTGTGTGGTGAAAAAAAAAATTAAATTGTAACGAAGACAAATTGATAAATTAATTTAATTTCTTTCTTGAGTTTGCTACCTGTGCATAATTGTTTCACTTAGTAGTTTGCTAGGGCATACTGCATTTATATTATTATTATTAGGGTTCCGAGCACACGTGGTATTAGTGCTCATCCCCTTACAGCTTGTGATGCAGGTAACGAATTTGAGTCACGCGCAGGACCTACTCACCATGGAAATTAGGAATTTATTTGTTTGTTTTTATTTAATTACATTAGAATTTTCTTTAGAGAATTTTGTTTTTAGTGAATTGTGATAAGCCTTTGTTTATGAGGTGATTTACAATTATTTTTATCTAGCTTTGGGAGGATGTTTGAGCTTAGCTTTTGGAGCTTTGTTGCCTAGTTGGTTTTGACGAAGGCATTTATTTAACTTTAAAGTATGAATTTTATTTATTTTTCTTTACATTACTCCATAGTGTGTGTGTATGGCTCTGATGTGGGACATGGAAAGTTATTGAATGGCGTAACATGTATTATTTGTTCGCGTACTCGGGTTGTGAAACCTGAGGCGTGACAACTTGGTATCAGAGCCTAGGTTTAGAATACCTAGGGACAGTGAGTCTTTTATTTTTCTAAGTATTATGTGATTACATGTTAGTTTATTAAGTTGTGATACGTGAATTTGATGTTTTGTTGGACTTAAATTGTTAAGAAGGCGTTGACCTTAGTATATTTTTGTAAATTTTTAGAGAAATGCCGCCACGTGTAGCTCCAAGTGCTAGAGGTAGAGGCAGGGCCCAAGGTTGTCGTCGTGGCAGAGGCCGAGGCCGAGGGATTCAGGCTAGGCAGGGTCATGAAGTTCCAGTAGATGATGTTCCCGTTGCTGCAGGAGTGTCACAAGAGTAGGGGTCATTTGTTGGGGTTGGAGCAGAAGTTCCATTAGGGGTGCCTCACGTGGCTGAGGTGCAATCTGAAGCACCAAGTGTATCGCAGCCAGGAATGGTGGACCCACAGATGTGGATGCAACAAATGGCTGCAATGTTTGCTAGAGGAATGCAAGCGAGTCAACCTACAGCTCCGTATGAGAAGTTTAGGAGAATGAAACCTCCTACTTACTCTAGCACAGCAGACACTAAAGAGGTTGAGAAATTTTTGCACGAGAATGAGAAAATATTTGAAGTGATGCAGTTAAATGAAGACAAGACTAGAGTTCTGCTTGCTGCTTTTCAGTTGGAAGGTGCTGCAGCGGATTGGTGGAGTACTGTGAAGGGGTCTCGTGGGGCGTCTGCACTTACTTAGGATGATTTTAAGGAGCGTTTCAGAGACTACTTCTTCCCACAGTCTCTGAGAGATGCTAAGTTTGACGATTTTTTGAATTTAACTCAAGGGCCAATGACTGTGCTGGAGTATGGGCGTAAATTTACCTCATTGGCCAAATATGCTAAGGAGTTGGTGTCCACTGAACGCACCAAGTGTAGACGGTTTGAGAAGGGATTGAGGCCTACTGTCAGAGATCGGATAGTGCCTTTAGGGATTAATGAATATGAGACCTTGGTTGATCGAGCAATGGTAGTGGAGAAGAATTTGGCAGATACCAGGGCACAGAATGAAGCCAGGCAAGGAAGGACTCAGCACCAGGAGAGCAGACCCACCAAAAGGCAGAGAGAGAATTTACATGGGGCACAGTCTCAGCAATTTCAGCAGGGGAGTATGGTTCCAAGTAAGTCAGCGGCAACTGGAGTTTCTGCACAGAGTCCTATTGTTTGTCATAATTGCAAACAGCCTGGGCATCGTCAGTTTAATTGTCCTTACAAAGGTGTGTCGGGTGGATCTAAAAATAGGGTCGAGGTAAAGACTTATTACACGTGTGGCCTACCAGGTCATGTGCAGAGGCGTTGTCTGCAGAGGCAAGGTAATGGAAGTATTATGAGACCTCCACAGCCAGCTCAGTCAGTACAGAGTAGCAGGCCAGCAGGGTCACAATCAGTGCAGACTCATTTTCAGAGGGGTACTCAAGGTGGGCCACCGCAGTATCAGATTGGTGTTTCAAGTGGTGTTCAGCAGCATCAAGGAGTTCAGGGTGGATCCCAGCAGGGACAAAAGGGGGGTAGACCACAAATGACACCAGTTCAGGGACGAGTTTTCACTGTGGCCCAGAATGATGGACGTGCAGACCCTATAGTGACGAGAGGTACCTTTCTCATTTATGCTACTAAATCCACAGTCCTTGTAGACACAGGAGCATCTGATTCATTTATTGCTGCATCTTTTATGTCTACATTGAATTTATCTGTGGACGAGTTAATTCCACCATTGCACGTTGAAACACCGATAGGAGGTCATTCTGTGTTGAATCGAGTTTGTAAGAATTGTGAGATCACTATTAGGGATGAGACTTCGGGACGGGAGCACTTGTTAGTTTTTGACCTGATTGTGATAGACATAGGAAGCTTTGATGTGATTATTGGCATGAACTGGCTATCAGTCTTTCGGGCGATGATAGATTGTGCTAAGAGTCGAGTGACCTTATTTACTACAGAGAGAGATCAGATACGATTTTCTGGTGATCGTTGTAGTCCTCAACTCTTGCCTTCCCTCAATGGGCAGGGACGAGTAGACTTGTGCAGTTTGTTTGCTTGTATGGCTCCGGAGGACGAGGAGAGTGACAAAATTGAGTTACCACGAGTTGTTTGTGAATTTTCAGAAGTGTTTTCAGAAGTATCTGGATTACCGCCTGAACGGGAGGTTAAATTTGGGATTGATCTGATTCATGGCATAGAACCAATTTCTATAGCCCCGTATAGATTGGCACCTGCAGAGTTGGTAGAGTTAAGATCCCAGATAGAAGAGTTGAGTTCTAAGGGATTTATCCGCCCTAGCACTTCACCTTGGGGTGCACCAGCCCTATTTGCAGCTAAAAAGGATGGAACTCTCAGGATGTGTATAGATTATTGAAGGTTGAATAGGGTCACGATCAAGAATCGGTATCCTCTACCGAGGATTGACGATCTGTTCGACCAACTGAAGGGTTTGGTCATTTTCTCAAAGATTGATTTGAGATCTGGTTACCACCAGTTGAGAGTGAAGCAGGAGGACATTTCTAAGACGGCATTCAGGACTCGATATGGGCACTACGAGTTCTTAGTGATGCCATTTGGGCTACCAATGCTCCTGCCATGTTCATGGACTTGATGCACCGGGTGTTCAGCAAATATTTAGACAAGTTTGTTGTCGTATTTATTGATGACATTCTAGTTTATTCTCGGTCAGAAGGGGAACATGAGGAGCATTTAAGAGTTGTACTTCAGACCCTGAGAGATCACCAGCTCTATGCTAAATTGAGCAAGTGTGAGTTCTGGCTCAAAGAAGTGAAATTTCTGGGGCATGTTGTTTCTGAGGAGGGAGTTGCAGTTGATCCATCTAAGGTTGAGGCAGTTATGGATTGGCAAAGACCGAAGATAGTTTTTGAGATTCGGAGTTTTCTGGGTTTGGCAGGGTATTACCAAAGATTTGTCCGTGATTTCTCGAGGTTAGCCGGGCCGATGACTAGGCTGACTCAAAAAGGGGTCAAGTTTATTTGGGATGAGAAGTGTGAACAGTCTTTTCAGGAGTTAAAGAAGAGGCTAACTACTGCACCAGTACTTGTGATTCCTGAGAGAGGATTGGGTTATTTAGTTTATTGTGATGCATCCAAGGAAGGTTTAGGTTGTGTGCTGATGCAGGGTGACAGAGTAGTAGCTTATGGGTCTAGGCAATTGAAGACTCACGAGTGTAACTACCCAGTACATGATTTGGAGTTGGCAGCAATTATCTTTGCTCTAAAAAGCTGGAGACACTATTTGTATGGTGACAAGTTTGAGGTATTTTCTGACCACAAGAGTTTAAAGTATCTTTTCACTCAGAAGGATCTGAATTTGAGGCAGAGGAGATGGATGGAGTATATGGAGGACTATGATTTTGAGCTTTAGTATCACCCTAGTAAGGCAAATGTAGTTGCTGATGCACTTAGTCGAAAGAATTGGGGTACTTTAGCAGGTCTTTTCGTGCAAGAGTAGGAAATGATGAGAAGCCTTAGTGAGTTTGATCTAGAGTTGCAGGAAGATGAAGGTCATGCTATTTTGTGTGCCATGGCTACTCAGCCAATTCTATTGAGTCATGTGATAGAAGCTTAGGGGACTGATGTTGAATGTGAGGCAATTCGAGCTAAGTTATCGAGTCCTGATGAGATGCCAGAATGGGTGATTGGTGATGATAACGGTTTGAGGTATTTGGGGAGACTTTTCGTGCCCATCTCTGCTCGAGATATAGTTTTAAAGGAATACCATCACTCTAAATTTGCAGTACATCCTGGAGGTACTAAGATGTATCACGACCTGCGCTGTTAGTTCTTTTGGGCCGGTATGAAAAAGGATGTGGCAGAGTTTGTGAGTAGGTGCCTTACTTGTCAGCAAGTTAAGGCAGAGCAGCGGGTCTCTTGCAACCTTTGCCAGTGTCAAAGTGGAAGTGGGAGAACATTACAATGGATTTTGTTTCTAGCTTACCGAGATCACTAAAGGGCCATGATACTATTTGGGCGATAGTGGATAGGTTGACAAAGTCGGCTCACTTCTTGCCGATTCGACTGACCGACTCTATGGATGTCTTGGCTAAATTATATGTCAAGGAAATTGTGAGGCTTCATGGAGCTCCTGTATCCATTGTCTCAGACAGGGATCCACATTTTGCTTCTCAGTTTTGGCAGAGTCTCCAGGTGGCCATGGGGACAAAATTGTTGTTTAGTACTGCCTTTCATCCTTAGATTGATGGACAGTTAGAACGTATAATTTAGATCTTGGAGGATATGCTCAGGGCATGTGTGCTTGATTTTCGTGGCAGCTGGGAGAACCATCTTCCTTTGATTGAATTTGCATATAATAATAGCTACCAGTCGAGCATTGGAATGGCTCATTTTGAAGCTTTGTATGGTAGACCGTGTAGATCTCCTATCTGTTGGGCTGAGGTTGGAGAAACTGCAATTGTTGGGCCTGAGTTTGTGCAAGAGACGACTGAGAATGTCAAACTAATTCGACAGAGACTGGAGATAGTAAGGAGCCGTCAAAAGAGCTATGCTGATAAGAGGCGAAAACCATTGGAGTTTGAGGCAGGAGACCATGTGTTCTTAAAGGTTTCACCATGGAAGGGTCAGTTTCGTTTTGGGCGCAGAGGGAAGTTGTTCCCGAGATATATTGGGCCATTTGAAGTTTTGACTAGGGTTGGAGAGGTAGCTTATCGTCTTGCTTTGCCCCTGCAGCTTTCAAGAGTTCATGAGGTGTTTCCCGTGTCTATGCTTAGAAAGTATAACCCAGACCCTTCACATGTATTAGATTGGACTGAGCTTGATGTTGACTCAGATGTGACATATGAGGTGAAACCAGTTGAAATTTTGGACTATAGGGAGCAAGTGCTTTGAGGGAAGACTATTCCCTTAGTTAGAGTGTTATGGAAGCATCGTGGTATTGAGGAGTCAACTTGGGAGCGAGAGGCAGATATGCGGAGTAGGTATCCAGAGTTGTTTTTTTAATTTTCTTTTCTTTACCTCCTAAATTTCGAGGACGAAATTTTTGTAAGTGGGGTAGGATGTAATAACCCATTTTTTTCTTATTTAATTTGGATATTTTTATTTGATAAATTTAGTTACTATTTAAATTTAATGATTTGAAATTTTTGTTATTTTTAATTATAATTAAAAAGATTAATTTTTTTGGTTATATTTGAAAAGATTTTTAATTTTAGAGAAAAATGTGTAATTTTCCTAATCATATGGGGAGTAGGAAATTAATTAAATTTATTAAAGATAAAAATTCTGCTACTTTATATATATAACGCTATAATTATTTTGATAAAAAAAACCCTAGATAAAGAAAGAGAGAGAGAGAGAGAGAGAGAGAGAGAGAGGTAGAAAGGAAGAAGAAGCGGCGACGGATTTCTTTGTCTTCCATTCTGCCGGATTTTCTTCCGTTTGTCAAATCTTTCCCCTGTTGTTGAATTAAAAAGGTAAGGGGCTGGAACCCATTTATTTGATTTATTTATTTATTTTTATTATTACTTTTTTTTCTTTGGATATGCACTGTAACGAGCTATTCAGTGGAAGGTCGTGTCTTTGTTTTACATACCTACATATATATATATATATATATAAAGTGTACAACAATATATGTACTCATCACCTTGCATCACGTGGCATCATGTTTATAATCAAAAGTCACCTCAAGTTTATATTTAAGGGTGAATAAAGGATATTAGGCAAAGTGATCTGCAACCTCTCATTGATGAAATATGAAAAAAAAAAAAAAAAACGTGGAACTTTATAGTCATGTAAATATATATACATAATATGCAATGATTACACATGTACACATGTAAAGGTTACTGATTACATTTATATATAATATCTAATTAATTATATATTTATACATATATGAATTATTATGATGACTTTGGTGTGTACTTGAAGATGATCCGTGTAATCCCATTAATTGATTGGTTACTTTATGGAAATAGTTGGATTCGCTTATTTGTGTACAAATTTTCAGAAACTGACGATCTATAGATTTTAAGACTTAAATAAACAAAGGTATTGTAAGGTAGGGATTTAGATAGAATTTATTTATTTATTTATTTATTGAGTTTTGTTTAGGATTGAGGGGTACTGAAAATATCGAGTACACGTACCCAAAGGGTTGAAAGTCCCAAAACTCGCGCGGGGTTGGTTATCGATTCCAGTAGGCTAGTAACCTACGAACGAGCAGATGCCTAAGGGTGGCATATTATATTCTTAAGGCTTCGGCTTAGGAAGCAGACACCGAAGGATGGTGTATATTGGTTGGGTCCTGTTTCTACGGGACAACGAAGCAGACATCAAATAATGATGTATATTGGTTGGGTCTTGTTTCTACGAGACAACCAAGTAGCAGTACCTGAAAATTTAATTGTTTTTCTTTGATGTGTTGTGTGGTGAAAAAAAAAATTAAATTGTAACGAAGACAAATTGATAAATTAATTTAATTTCTTTCTTGAGTTTGCTACCTGTGCATAATTGTTTCACTTCGTAGTTTGCTAGGGCATACTGCATTTATATTATTATTATTAGGGTTCCGAGCACACGTGGTATTAGTGCTCATCCCCTTACAGCTTGTGATGCAGGTAACGAATTTGAGTCACGCGCAGGACCTACTCACCATGGAAATTAGGAATTTATTTGTTTGTTTTTATTTAATTACATTAGAATTTTCTTTAGAGAATTTTGTTTTTAGTGAATTGTGATAAGCCTTTGTTTATGAGGTGATTTACAATTATTTTTATCTAGCTTTGGGAGGATGTTTGAGCTTAGCTTTTGGAGCTTTGTTGCCTAGTTGGTTTTGACGAAGGCATTTATTTAACTTTAAAGTATGAATTTTATTTATTTTTCTTTACATTACTCCATAGTATGTGTGTATGGCTCTGATGTGGGACATGGAAAGTTATTGAACGGCGTAACATGTATTATTTGTTCGCGTACTCGGGTTGTGAAACTCAGGGCGTGACACCTAAGAATTTTTCTCATCATTTCAACGTTAGTATAGATTTTACCAAGAGATTTCAAACTATTTATAATATCGGTAAACCTAGTAAACATTTCCGAAATAGACTCATCCGGTTTCATTTTAAACAATTCATAATGATGAACAAGCATACTAATTTTAGACTCTTTAACTTGATTAGTACCTTCATGAGTGACTTCTAATTTATTCCAAATTTCTTTGGCAGTTTCACAAGTAGAAATTCTATTAAACTCATTAGGATCAAGTGCACAATATAACATGTTCATAGCTTTGGCATTTAATTGGACTTTAGCTTCATCGGCTTCGGTCCATTCACTTTCATTCTTAGGAACAATCTTATTATCTACGGTTTTAGAAGGAACATAAGGTCCATTAGATATGACTTTCCATGACCCATAATCAATGGCTTGAACATAGATTCTCATTCTAGCCTTCCAATAATTATAATTTGTTCCATTGAACAAAAGAGGTTGGTGGGTCGATTGGCCTTCAAAAGTGGAGGCGCCAAAAGAGTTGTCATGATCTTAACTCTTAGACGGTTAAGTCAAAAATAAAAGCCCTTGCTCTGATACCAATTGTTATCCCAAATAGCAACACTAGAGGGGGGTGAATAGGGTTGCTTAAAAATTTTGCAAATAAAAATTTCAACCCTAAAACAAATATGTCAAGATGAATATGAAATGCACCAAAAAATTATTCAATATTTGTGAGTGAAGAGTGAGTACTAGTGTTTGCAACAAATATAAAGAGAAGGGAAGAGAAGCAAACACAATCGATTTATAGTGGTTCGGCTTCAATGTTGCCTACGTCCACTCCCCAAGGCCTTCCTTGAGATTTCTCCACTATTCTTCGAAGAGCCTATTACACACTAGCTTCTCAAGGTGCTAGAAACCTTTTCCAAGTGATTTTATCCCCAAATCACTCACACAAGTCTCTCTCAAAGAAAGTATCTTGTTTTGGTTCTAACACTTGAACCAAAACCAACAAGAGCTCACCCAACTCTCACAAATTAAAAGGGCTTTAACTTTCCTTTCTTACAATAACAATGATGAGTTTAAAACTCAATCAAATAAAAAAAAAACTCTCACAAGTTGAATATGAAAGATGAAGCACAAGTGTGAGAAAAATCACTTTATGTTTGCAAAGTTATGGAGTTTCTTGTATCTCTTTGTAAGCACTTCTTTCTTGCTTTGATCTTCCCCTTGAATCTGAGTTTGAGGCTCTATTTATAGATGAAAATCTGCAAATGGCCGTTACTAAGTGAAAAGACACTTTTGCCCTTGAAAGAAATTGAATTTCTTTGCTTCCAATGCTATTTTTCAGATTCAGATTTTCTGAGATATATTTGTGACCGTTTTTCACCCTTATAACGTTCAAATCTGACATTGACTCAGAGTAAGAACTTTGTAGATGTATAAGTCAGATATCACATGTCAAAGTTTGAGCTTAATCCAATGGTTAGTTAGTCAGATATAGCTTTTGAACCGAGACTAGCTTCTGATAGCTTTTTCTGACATTCTGAATCTGTGTTTCTAGTTCAAGTTTCTCTTTCACCATGATACTTTTAGAATTAGAAGAAACTTAAACTACAAAAGTTATATCTTTTTGAGTCTCATTTTTACACACCAAAAATCAGAATTTTTAAAGCTGTATAGTATAAGTTATGTTTCAAAAACTAAGACTAGCTCCAGAATCCAGAATTAAAATCTTTTCTGTAATGACTAATATTTCAACTCATATTTTGACACCTTAACTTCAGATCCACAAAAATCTTCCTTCGATAAAGTTGTAGTTATGGAAGTCTAGTTTACTATATTAAAATTTTACGAAAATTGAACCGTTGGATCTTAAGATATCATCTATATACTAACACGTGTCTGATTTTTCTGTTTATCCAAGTTAACCTCTAGTTCAAATATTCATCTTACTTTGATTTCTATTACTCCAAACTTTGAAATTCCTTTATTCCTTCATCCAAATTATGTGAAAATATCTAAAAAAATAATATCAATCTCTTCCAACTCTATTATCTTGAATCTATAAAATGAATTGTAACATTTCATACAATGTCTATTTGAAAATTAATTGTGAAAATTTAATTCAATGTTTGTTATCATCAAAATCAATTATAAAACTAACTTTATAAACCTTGGGCCAACAAATGATTTGCAGTTTCACTTAGACTTCATTTGGAAGACAAAAAAATAAAAAAAAAATTAAGTAAAACACTAAAGTTGTCAATGAACCTTATGTAACACATCAATTTTTTACTGAGTTTGCGAGAGATAAAACACCAAAACTTTTTTTATTCTTCAACCACTAATTAAGTTAGTAAAAATAAAAATAAAAATAACTAATTTTTATTTAATTAAGTTAGAAAATAAAATAAACTAAAAAATATTGTTAACATGATTAAGTAACTTCTGACAACTTTTAGGTATATAATAAAACAAATATAAATATTTAGTAAATTTTGGTGATTTTTGTATATTTAATGAAAATTTTGGTAATTATTAAATTGGTTTAAAGGGAAATAATCATTATACTCCTTGTTAATTTAGCAAAAAATTTATGTGTTAGCAACTTACCACATAGAATTATTGATAATTTTTGGTGTTTTACTTATGTTTTCTATTTTTTTTATCCTCTAAATGGAACCAATGTGGAACTAGAAATTACTCTTCTTATGTTCTTATATATAATTTCGATAGGCATAATTGTCTTATATAAAATAAATCTTTACAAATTTTGACAAAAATACTTAATCTCAGTTTGGCACAAGAGGATATATTAAAAATTATATCCAAATTTTATTTATATTTATAATTTTAACAAGCATATTAAAAATTAATTATTCATAAAAATTAATTATTTTTATTTTATTTATTTCTGTTTATTTTACTACACAATTAAAAGTTATCAAAAGTTACTTAATCATATTTAAAATATTATTTTATTTTATTTTCTAACTTAATCAAATAAAAAATTAATTATTTTTATTTATAAAACTTTTCTTATTTGTGTTACTCATTAGGTTGCCTTGAAAAAAAAAAAAAAAAAAAGAAAGAAAATCAGACGATGGCACTTTTAGCCAAACGACGGCGATCTAATTGACTTCAGCCCCCTTCCCCCAATTTTCATGCGCCTATTCTCGATTGAAGGTTTTGGTTTAAATTTTATGTTTATCCAAGGGTTTCGTAACCTTTGTTCTCTTTCTTTCTCGCGTGCTCAATTCCCAGAGGTAGAGCCATAGCGAACGAGGTATAATATGGCTCGAACTTTGCCACTAATAAGTGCAAGTATGAAGATCAAACGCCTCCACTTGAGCGACAGGCCATCCGGTTCTCTGCGTTGATTGCGTCCTAGTCTCCAGATTCGAGAAATGGTCCTCTTTCCTATAATAGCGTCCCACCACCTGTCGATGAAATCCAACTCGAGAAGCAGCTAGCGCAGGAGATTGCTACCCATCTCTTTAACAACACTGAAGTGAAGCACCCTAGGGTTGAGGATAGAGGCCCTGGCTTCGATTCGATCAATAGTAAGGGTCTCAACTCTAATCCTAATGGATTTTTCCTATTTATTTTTAGTTGAATGTGTTGTTCTGTGTGTGGGATTTATGCTTTGCATTGACTATATCTATATATTGGTGAATTCTGTGTTTGATTTCATTTTTGGGATTGATTGGCTAGGTATCAACATTGGGTGATGATTCAGCCATGTGTCTACTTACTTAATTTTGATAGGGTTTATTTTGGGTTTCTACTATGGATTTTACAGTGGTAGCACTCTTTTATTTATTTATTTATTTTCATTATGCAATTCTACTCATAAATATTATATGCTTTGTAATGCACTGTTATATGGCCTTAGTGGATCTCTGTTGTTGTTTTGATCAAATCAATTCTGCTGATCAAATTAGCTCTCTCATCTGTCTGAATGCCCATCATTGTTTGAAATGAACCCACTCTGGCAATAGAAGAAGCTAAGAGAGTTTTGTGAGAAAAATGGTATTCATGTCATAGCTTACTCTCCGTTGGATGCTAAAGGAACAGTTTGGGCCACTAACAGAGTCATTGAGTGTGAAGTGCTCAAAGAGATTGCCAATGCAAGAGGAAAAACTATTGCCCAGGTAAGATTTTATTATATCTATGAAACTATTATCATAGCACTTAACACTAAAAATAAAAAGAGAAAAAAATTGAAAAATACAAATTTCACCAAAATATCCAATTATAGGTATCTTTCTTAATTAGCTTATGTTTGGAGCGTAGATTTGTGATTGCATGCAAATGAAAAGTGAAAGAAAAGTTAAGGGAAAAAAAAGTCAAATTTGTTTTATTCCTTTGTATTGGATTAAAAAAATAAAAAAAAGCAAGAGATAATTGTTAAAAAATTGATTTTTATTTGAATATTATCATAAAAATTGAACCTTTTTTATAACATTAGTGTTTACGCATAGAAAATTGAAAAGAAAAACTTTAAAAATATATTTCATTTTTAGATCATGAACTTGAGTTAAAAAAAAAAAAAAGCTTAAGAGCAAAAGCCATCATTTTACCATGCTTTTATTACTAGCGCCTATTAATTGCTGCAGTCCAACTACACTTAACTGTAGTTTTTATTGCTGGTTGTGCTACGGGGGATGAACAGGTGGCTCTGGGTGTTTTGGTTGCTATGCTGTTTTGGTTTATTGGTTATCTATGGGCGATATGTTAGTATGCTAGTACATGGGCTGCATATGGGATGTATAGCAATTATTGCAGGTTACTTCTTGCACTATACTTTAGATGGAATTTAAGAACTATTTAGGTGCTTTTGCTAGTTCTATGTTGATTACCTTCAAGGTGCTATTTCAAAGCTGCCTAATGAAATAATGGAGCTACAGGGGATGGCTATTTGCTGCCAGAGGTGAACTGCAATAATTTTAAAGTGTAATGCTGAATTAGAAAGGTGTAAATAGAGCCTCATTTGTTAAATTTGTACCTATTTGTCGCTACTTGCTGGTAAATGAGTTTCTGTGCAAAGATTCCTCCCACAGCAATTGTTTATGATCTGCTAATGGGTTGAGGTGTATTACTTGATGAAGTTGGTTCGAGATTTGCTTGCTTGTTTGTTAAGTTGTTTGCTCATGGTTTAGTCTGTTTCAGGATGCTGCACATAGTGTATTTATCCTCTCTAATTGCTACTGTTTTGGATGATTATGTTTTGATGAATATGGCATTATTGGGGATTCCTTTTGACTCGACATGCTTGGGATTTGAATTTCCTTTATTTGCTGTGTATAGGTTCATGTCATAGATGTCCAGGTTAGATTGCAAGTTTTGAGTATGGCTTATAACTAAATGGGTATGCCTCTAAGATTTTGTATTTATTTTTTTCTTTAATATATTTATTTTTAGCTTTCAAAAAAATATATGGATAAATTTAGGGATTTTTTCAAATTTAAAAAAAAAAATATGTTAAGTTCATTTAACCACGGTTTTAGACGAAAACTGAGATCTAAAAACTAGAAACGATCACGCCAAACTATTTTCTATCTCATTTTTTAGACATAAAAGATCACAGTTTTTCAGTGCGATCATTTGTCTATACTTGACCATGGTTTTTCAAAGAAAGTGAGATCAAAACCCATAAAAGATCATGAGAGATTTCCTTTTTTCTCAGTTTTTACCATAAAAAATCACGCTTTTAAGGTGTGATTGTTGTAAGTTTTCGTTCACAGTTGTAAACTGTGATAAAAAAGGGGCGACTTACAATCTTACCTGAATCAATCAAACTTTAGTAACTAAGATGGAAAGTGAAACATCATGCCTAAAAACTGTGATGTTTATGCATTTTTGTAGTAGTGCCTCTTGTTATATATATACATATGTCTATGTATATTGGAATGGTTTCTTGGTAGAAGTCAGCTAGCTATTGCTGCTCAATTAGTTGTAGTATTGCATTTGTTTTGAATTATGGACCTTTTGCGGTGAAACAAAATCCAATATATGTTTATATGTGATGTATTTAATGTTGGAGTCTAGAAAAATAAAGCAAGCATAACACAACACAAATTAATTTACGTGGTTCGACCAAACTACCTACGTCTATGTCTAGTGATTGAAGTGTTTCACTATATGTATAAAATATTACAATCTTGTGGATTGCACTTGCAGGGTTAAGACTTTGAGGGCATGTATAGGTAAAGGGACCGTCCGGTGCAAGAAAACACTTGACTATAATCCGGTGCATTTTATAACTGTCGGATCATTGAAATTAAATCCAACGGCTGCTATTTTAAATTCTACCCTTTTCTAAACCTTAAAGTCCCACGCAATCCATCCGCCGAAGTAAAGAACAGGTAAGGATGAAAGCAATGGGCAAGGACGAAATCGATCTCCATTTGTCGAAGTGAAGAACAGGAAAGGAGGAAATCACTCAACCTCTCAACTTTGTTCGTTGTTATGATGCGGGTTTTGTACAAAATTTTAATCCAAATTCGAGATGACCAAATGCTTCGAAATCGAATCGGTGGTGATTTCCGAAGTTTGAGAACTTGCAAGAAATAGAAGAAAAGAGAAGATTTTCAGTTTTCATTCTTCCATCTCTACCAGTCTTTCTCTTGTAAAATTAAATTCCGGGTCGATCATCAACCTTTCCTTTTGTTTCCATTTGTTCATTCTTTTTTCTATTTCTCTGTTTTGAAAGGCTGGAACCTTCAGTTCATTCGGTAAGGTGAAAACAAATTTGTTCTATTCGTATGTAGTTTTTCTTTTTGAATGTGAAAGTGCTTTTGAGTGCTTGATCAGTTTAAATTCACTGTAGGTCTGTATTTTTGAATTAGTTTAAATTTGCTCTTAAATTTTTATGATTTGAATCTAATTCACCAGCTCTATGTAGGTCTGTATTTTTGAATTAGTCAATGCATTCTTGAATATGTAAGTGTGTATTTATTCAAAACTATTGTTGTGTTGTATAGATACAATTTGTGTGGAATTTGCCATTGTTACAAATATTTGATTTAATGGTATTAAACATTCTGTTTTTGTAGGAACTTCTCGACTGTGTTTTTTGACTGGTCTATGCATTCTTGTATAGGTATGCATGTGTTTATTCAAATCTATTGTTGTGTTGTATAGATACAACTTGTGAGGAATTTGAGATTACTACAAAGGATTGATTCAATGGTATTAAACATTCTATTTTTGCAGGAACCTCCTCGACTGTATTAGAATTCAGAAATTAGAAGTCCAAAGTTTGGAAGAAATTGAAATTGGTCTTGGTCCTGTAGGAAGTGAACAGTTTGTTGACATCAATTATTTCAGTCCACTACTGCAATCAAGTTTATTGGATAAAATGGGAGTTGGCTTGGATGCTTTATTGGCAAATATGGAAATGGCTTACATCTAATCATGCCTTTATGCTTCTTTGGACTTGTTTCCTTAGCATGGATGAAGTTTTTGCTTGGATGGATGAAGATAGAGAATTTAATTGTTAGAAGTTTATGTATATTTGTTAGCACCATTGTTAATGCATTTGTTTGCAAGAGCTGTAATCTGCCAGAGTTTTTAGGATAGTTCATACAAGAATGTAAGATTTGTGAGAAAGTTCTTAATAGTATTTGTGAGGAAGCTATTATGTATCTTTATAAGAAATAATTGTTTTGTGTAATATGATATATTTCAGTTGGTAATAAAATTTAGCTATTTCTTTTTTGGATTTCTCTTTTTGAGCATCTAATTTATGTCCATGCGGTTGTCTTTTTAATTAATTTAACAAACACAAATGTCCTAAAAGGGTTTCTTATCATCCTCAACTCATCAAAATCTACTAGCATATGATTCTTTTTCTTGAAAAAGAGTAAACATTCATTGTCAATCTAAACATTAAGCACCAAGTTTCACATATTGGTAAAATTTTGCTACAGATGACTTGTTTGCTTGTACCTTACAAATAACTAAATGAGCCAACAAAAGAGCTTTCTCGATAGAAAAAGAGAGAGAGGACAAAATTGGTGAACCTAAACCAAATAAAAAGTAATTATTTTTACTTCCAAGAATGAAAAAAAGAATTCACTGCACACTTTAAATGTTTCTCATGAATAGTACATAACCAATAACAAATTTAACCTAAAAATAATTCCGCAACTCATTAGGACGATAACCAACCAAGCTACTAAGACCTATATCATGAAATGAAAATTTATGAAAATAGATCAAATAGAATTTGAACTAAAAAAATACAAAGTAAAAAAAAAATATATATATATTTCTAAGACTAATGGGGCTAATTTGGTATCCTCAAAAGAGTAGGGTCTTAACTTTTCTTCTATATAAAAGTTTGTATGGTTGAAGGAATCAACAGATGTTACATTCCTGTTATCGCATTGTACTTGCTAAGTACCAAGAATTAGGCAAAGCGCTCCCAGGAAAACCAAAATATGTGTCCATTTTCTAGCCCAAAAAAGAAAAAAAAAACAAATTGTACGTTACAAACCGAAAGAACAAACTACAAATTGTAAGGAAAAACACACATTCTTCACTAAAAACACAACTTCTGTCAAGCTACAAACATCCCAACAACTAAATGATTTAGTATGCCCAGTTGTTCCCAATAACAGAGTGTAAGTACTTGTTTGCAAACATAAATCATATAATTAGGGAAGGAAAAAATAATAATAATTTTTAATTGAACCTCATCCAATTACACAATCAACATATTAATTTTTTTTTCTCTTAGGATTTACTAGCAACCAAACAAGCAAGCTCTGTATGTATTGAGAAAAAGATGATATGTACAAAATGAAAAAAAAAAAAAAAAAATAAGGCAAGTATCTTCATTCAAATTCAAATTCCATTCAAACTCAAAATTCTTTTACCTTTGAGTTGTGAAGTTAAAATACACTTCTCAAATGCAAAATATATGCCATATATAAATGCTAGCTTTTACACCAATATCCTACTTATGTCAAAATACATAACATATAAAAAAATTAGTGTTTATAACAATGCCTCGTATTATGAAGATCTTCTTGAGTCAAAATTTCGTGCTTGCCCTCAGTGCCCTACAACATCAAGCTCTGTAGGATCTCCTTCACCTACTTCTAGCTCCATATTTGATATTAACTACAAATAAGATTCGAATCCTATCACATCACCAATGCTCTCTCTCCCATCCATAGTTGATATTGACTGCAAAATATGTTACAAAAATGAAGTCATATATATTACTCATGTAAAACTATTTCACATTCAAACATAGACATGCAAAGTATGTCACCTGAACAGGTTGTGAAGAGTTGATCAGACTAACAGCACCTATTTGGCAACTAGCCAATTTAGACACCTCAATAAGAGGCGAAGGGATTTCCGAGAGTGAGAGACCTACAAAATCTTGACTTGGTTTCAAATTTAAGTCCAAAGTAGTTTCCTGCAACTTGATTAACTCATATTAAAGAAACTAATATTAAATAAAAACAAAAGATGCCAAATTTAAAAACAATCAATTAGAAAAATGTAAAGGTAGAAATTACCATATTAGAATTAGATATTTTTTTTACTTTTCTTCGACGTGTCTCATATAGGGGTCTCACTCTTCTCTTTCCCTTTTGGCCTTTTTTTTTCTTCAATCCATTGACATTTTGCATTCAGCTATTTACCCTTCTTTCAAGCAACTCGTTGCCATCAACTTCATTTCCCATTGTAAACTCTTCAAGTTTCTTACTACATTCATTTATCATTGTCTCCATATAAACACGTGTATCTTTATTCATTGACGCCTGATATGTTAACTGTAAGAGTTGTGATTGAACTCTTCAAATCCAGTCTTTAGCATCTTCTTCTTTTTTTGAGTTCCCTTAATCTAATACAACTCGACTTTTTATTGTCCTTGTAAGCCTAGCCAATATGTATTTTTCGAGAATGTTTGTTACATTAAGTCGGCTAAACACTCTCAAAATGTGACAACACAACATACCCTCACTTTCAAACTTCATGCAACTACAAGTCACCATATCATTGCTAATATCACAAACCACTTTATATTTCTTCTCCCTTAAATCATGTGGGGTAACAACATATACACATGTATCTTGGATCTCATCTTTAATTATAAATGAATCAGCACAACTATAATCTTCCTTAAAAAGATTAAAAAATTTAGGAGTGTTCCTTTGCGAAGCTTGCTTTAGTATTGAGGACTTAGAGAAACCCAAGGAAGGTACATTTTCCCTCATTTTGTACTCGGCCTCCAATTCATTATATCGCTTTTGATCCAATATCCTATCAAAGTGTTTAAAAAAATCACCAATACTTAAGGTACTCTTCAGGTGATCTTTCAAGTCACTATTTACACTTTCATACATTTGTGTGCTTCAAATGCCCAATGCAAAGGAATTTTTCATGTAAACCTTGGCCCATTTCTCCTTTTCCCCATATATACGAGTTAACCAACTATTCTCTGTTAAATTGTAGTCCTCAAGCATCCTTTGCCATTTGATCTCAAATTCCTTTTCCTCATCATATTCATATATGCACCTATTAAAGTCTTTCATAAATGGAGACTTATTCCTCATGTAACAACCAAGATGTTTCAATGCATTTTGTCTGATGTGCCAAGTGCACAATCCATGGGATACTTTTGGCCACACAACTGCTAATGCACTTACCATAGCAGCATCCTAATCAGTGAAAATTGTACAAGGCTTCTTACCATCGTGTGCACTTACAAAAGTGTTAAATAGCCAAAGAAAAGATTTAGCAGTTTTATCATATAAAAGAGCAGCTCCAAAAATCACAATTTGTCTATGATGGTTATATCCAGTAAATACACCTAGAGGTCTCATCCTTTCATTAGTGCCGAAAGTAGTATCAAAAGTTACTACATCACCAAAAGTAACATAATTAGCAACCATTTTGGCATCAGCCCAAAATATGTTAGTAACTTGGTCTGCATTGTCAAGTTGTAGAGCATAATAAAACCTAGGATCAATCATGTTTTGCTTCTCAAAATATGTGAAAATACTTCCAAGTTCCCTATGGGCCATGTCTCTTTTTCTCCTAGATCTTAAGTATGATTTTTGATATTCAATAACAAATCCAAGTTTATCCCTACCACCGGCTTCCCTGCTCATTAACTCTTGTGTTGCTCTAGGAGCAAGCCCTGAATCAAAAGCTAATTCAATTGCTAAAGCATGGGTAGTAGTAAGTTCTCTATGTGACCTTAGCATGTGACTAGTTGCACGAGGTTGTAACTCATGATTATGTTCTTCTATAAACTCCTTAATTACATATTTCCCACTCTGTTTGTCTAAAAACACCTTCAATCTCACTTCACAATTAGTTCTCAAAATTGATCTTTGGCGAATCGTTTCAACATCATCTTTCCTTTCTTTCTTCTGGCCCTCCTTACAACAAACAAATAATTGACTTGTAATTACTCCGGTTTTTCTATTCTTATTATTATAATCTTTTCTCACACCAAAGCATATCTTTTTCAAATAAGCTTTCCAAAACTCAAATGCACAGTCTAATCTGTCAAACTCCATTCCAATTTTAGGTATCCAATCTTGTTGTTCATTCGTTACCAAAAAGCTATCACCAAATGTATCATTAGAGTTATCCATGCTTAAAGTTCCTGTCAATTTAAAAAGTCCACAATTAGAAGTAATAAAATAGGAAGATATGGCAATAGTATTTTCAGGTGCCCATTTGCATACATTAAGGAAAAAAGGAAGAAGAAATAAAATATCAATCAATAAAATTTAAGAACTAACAATAAAATACCAAGTTGAAGAATTGAAACCCAAATACCTGATCAATTAATCTGTTAGAGTGAGCTAGAAATTGATTGTAGAGAGAAATTTGTTTGAAAGAAAAATAGTAGACCAAGAAATAAGCTCGTTTGATAAAGAGCGAGATGGACCCAACTATTAGTTTTGGAAGAGAAAGACATAGAGAGGGAAGAATGTGAGCTTGAAGCTTAATTTTGAGGTTGCGCGAGACCTCAATTTTTTCGTTCTTAGTGGCTTCTGCCCATTCAAAACAATATCAAGTTTTGGGTTTGTTTTGAAATAAGAACCGTTAGATTTAATTTTAACAATCCAACGGTTAAAAATGCACTTGATTATAGTCAGGGACTTCAAGGTTTAGAAAAGGGTTGAGTTTAAAACAGCAACCGTTGGATTTAATTTCAATGATCCAATGGTTATAAAACACACCGGATTATAGTCAAGTGCTTTCTGGCCTAGCTTGAAGAGAAAGTAGTTGCGCAGCCTTCATCTTGTGGATTGCACTTGCAGGGTTAAGAATTTTAGGGCATGTATTTGTGCAATTAACAATAGTCCTGCGTCAATACAAACACCGATGGTCCTCTGTCAGTGCCTGCAATCGCTCCTCCACAAAATCATCTTGACTGCCATGGAAAACAATTTATTTAGGTACGAGAATCTCAAAATAAAAAAAAATAAAAAACACATTTAATTAAATATTTTTTATTTTTTATACTTTCAGATTTTTATTATTTTAGATTAAAAATATTCAAAATGATTTTTTTATCATTTTGTATTTCACGTGTAAATTTATTTTCTATTTTTTAAAATAAATTTAATAAATATAAGTGACCAAATATGATTTGAACTGTTTTCTTTTTTTTTTTTTTAATTACAGAATGAAAAATATGTTTAAAATAAGTATACTAAATGACACTTAATTTTTCAGTATGATTTGGGATGGGTTTATTAACCTACAACAATTCATCTCCCTAATAGACTCTTTCTAGAAGGCTACCTTTGTAAATTGTTTTATGAGAGTTGTTGTTGTACACATCCAACCAAGTTTTGAGATAGTACCATTACCTATTAGAGATCCAGCGATAAGCATGAAGTAATGTTGTTGGTCCAAGGAATTCCTTGGACGCAGGGGGCTGCAGTAGGCGAAGTACTACTGCTGCAGCAGTTGTAAAAAATGGGAGCGTTTTATCAAAAACGATACAGTTTTGATAAAAAAAAAGCCAGTGAAACGCCAAAAAAAAAAAAAAAAATTCTAGAACTGTAGAGCGCAAAAAAAAAAAAAAAAAAATAGAGTGTGTTCGATAATTAAAAATACTAATATCTTTTTTTGTTTTATGTTTTGAAAATCTCAAAACATGCAAAACCGAAAACACATTTAGTTTGACATTTTTTATTTTTCTTATTTTGAGATTTTTCTTATTTTACATTAAAAACACTCAAAAGGACTTTTTATTATTTTTCATTTTATGTGTAAATTCATTTTCTATTTTTTAAAACAGATTTTGAAAACACAAGTAACAAAATGTATTTTAAACTGTTTTCCTTATTTTAAAAAAATACAAAATGTGTTTTAAGTTGTTTTCTTTTTTTTTTTTTGGTACTCTACCGTCCTAGAATTTTTTTTTGGCACTTTACACACTCTCTGTTTGGTTACTTGTGTTTTCAAAATCTATTTTAGAAAATAGAAAATGTATTTACACATGAAATGAAAAATGACAAAAAGTCATTTTGAGCGTTTTTAATGTAAAATAAGGAAAATCTGAAAATACGAAAAACAAAAAATATCAAACTAAATGTGTTTTCTGTTTTTCATGTTTTGAAATTTTTAAAACATAAAACACAAAATAAAAAATTAACTTTTTACTGAATTTGTGACTTTTTATAAAAAGATTAGTATTTTTGATTACCGAACACACTCTTCAGTTTTTTTTTTTTTTTTGCCCTCTACAGAATTTTTTATTTATTTATCAAAACGGTACCATTTCTATTTTTTGGCAACTGCTATGACAGCAGTACCTCGCCTACTGCTGCCCCCCCATGTTCGAATTCCTCATGGTTCCACTAGTAGGAAGGGCATGAAGTGGTACAGCATGCACAGAGTATGCACTCGTACAAGCCATCTAGTCTCTTCTTCTGCTCTGGTGTTTGCCCGTACTCTCGAACATCCTTTGGGGGCTTCCTTGTCTTCAGCCATGGCTCAATTGTCCTGTCTCATTATGACAAATTAAATAGGACAAAATCAAAATGGTCAAATTAGGAATGATGGCAACACTACTAGAAAAAGGCTGATTACCAACTGACAAAATTAGTTGGTAATAAGCTAAATTCGGTTACCGATTTTGGTCGGTGGCAAAAACCCTAGTTGGTAATGTTTACCAACCAAATTTTTTAAGGTCGGTTGGTAATTACCAACCAAATTTCGGTTAGTAAATTAAGTAAATCAGTTGGTAATTTGTTATTGGTATGAAATTAAGTTTCAAAATTTTGGTTGATAAATTATCAAGCGAATTTGTTATTGCCGACTGATTTTTCGGTTGGTAATTGCCAACCGATTCATTAGTTGGTATTATTTAATTTTCGGTTGGTAATTTGTTATTGAATATTAAATTGATATTTTATAATATACCAACCAAAATTTGCTTTGTAGCAACCGATATTGTTAGTTGGTATTTTGCCCACCAAAATGTCAGTTGATAATATACCAACCAAAATGTAGTTGGTAATTACCAACTGCTATTATTGGTCTACAATAGTAAAATTTTCGGTGGGTAATTTACCAACCATTTTATTTGTTGCTAAATTGTCTGTTGTTAATTTTGCCAACTGTTGTGATTGGTTGGTAATTTTACCGATTGGAAAATCACCAACCAAAGTTTTAGTTGCTAATGCTTATGGTTGTCAACCAAATTCGGTTGGTAGTTTACCAACTGGTTAAAATAGTTGGTAATTGAACCTTTATTACCAACTTATTACTAACCTATATTTAACATAACAACTTTGCAAAATAAAACAATCAAGACACACAAAATCATCCATTCAATTAAAATCCCATAAACTCAAATCTAGTTGGCATCAATAATTCACCAAAAAGCACATAAAACTTGCAAATTGAAACAAAGCATAGAGTGAAAGTCTAGCAATGTCTAAAACAAGAAAGTTCATAATTTCGAACCAAATTATCAAGGATCATTCGAAGGGGCATCCTGTGATGGATCTAATCCTTTGAGCTGCTTAACTTGCTGTGTTAGGGATGCAACTTCAGATTTAAGATGTTTGTTTGCCTCTTTTACCTCTCCAAGATACACACTAAGAGCCTTTTACACGGACTCCTCAACACTTTGCTGAAATTCTATTGTCTGAACATAGTTTGACTGCTGTGCTGATGAACAGGATGAAGAAGAGGACGACCTATATGCAGTGGACTTCTCTAAGCAACTAGAGCTGAGGGATCCCATGCCATAAACTGTCCTTCCCTTCTTTGGTGGTCCCACAACCCGCAACCAAACATCAACCTTGTTCACTGGTAGAGGTTGCTCCCCTTTAGGTGTTTGGCTAGCAATTTGCGCCATTTCCTTTGCCAATTCTTCCAGGTACTGGCGCTGTCACAACAATATGATACAAGAAACATACAGTAAACGTAAAATGTAGTTAATATTCTTCAACTTATCTTATAAATAATATAAAGACAATAAAGCTAAATCTCGCGTATATGAAAAAGAAACAATTTTTCAACAATGTCATCTAAAATTAATCAACTTCAACATCCCTAAGATCATATCGAATCACAATCTACACCAAAATGTAAATACAAAATTTTTACCAACATTATTACAAATGAATCAACATTCCCAAGACCATGAACAAAACTGTTTAAATTCAATCGGGCAAATTGTAGAATATACATAGAATATTCAAATTGCATCCAATATCACCTAATAGTTGCATGATTTAAAGAGTAACAATCATATCTATTATATTGAACTAGTTGAATTTGATAAACGGTAGATGATATATATCTAAAAATTAAAATTAAAACTAATTACACATCCTTTTTGTTAAACGAAAGTGAAATGGAATCAATTGGATAGCTTGCAACCTATACAAATTAACTAAAAGTAAAGTAAACTGGTTTTAGATATATATCCCTAAGACTATATCCAAGAGCAATTAACACCTCCAACACCACCAAGACCATATTCAAATCAATCAATCACCTCCAACACCTCCAAGAGCTAATAATATTATTGCAAATGAATCAAATCCAACACCTCCAACACCATATTGAAGAAACAATTACATAGAAATGTAAAAAATCAAATTATGATACTTGCATAGGTTTCCTCTGACCGCTTGTCAACAAATACAAGTTGTGGCCTCTCATGATCCACTTCTTCCCCTGCTAGCATTAGGCGTTCTCTTTTAAGCGCCTCCTCAACTTTTTCTTCAGTATTGGTCGTGTGGGTGAAAAGATAAACATTACACTACGAATAGTCCCTTTGATATTTCTCCTCCTACATTTATTTTAATCATGAAATAAAGAGATATTGTATGTTAATCATAGACTAAAAACTAGTTAATTCATAACTTAAGAGTAAATTTAGAGAGATTAGATTACCAATTTCCGCTTGTGTACTGTGGCTGGGATGGATCCTCCAGAATGATATGAACCCCCATAATCACTCTTTCTATTTGCTGACATAATTCTTGAGAGCTTCTTGTATCCTTCACTATCCCAAAGTGCTCGTAGCTCTTTATAGTGCTCAACTTTGATAAACTCATGCTTGATTTTCCCATTGTGAACTTGATCCATCAAGTATTTGTAACTCTTATTGCCTTTCTTTTCCCATGTTGTCCTCATGATTGAATTATATTTGGCATCCCATTTGTATTGTTTCTGCACATTGCCAATAAGAATTGTCAAATCACTTAAGCCTATAAATACATGTCCCAACAGCTATTTTACAAACAAAAAAAGCAGCACTTATCATCCACTCAGCATACCATATTTCTCTAACTGAAGGTGGGACTTTCGTCCAGCTAGGGTATGGTCCTAAAAACATACTTTGCATAATTGGTCGAATGGATCACACGGGTTTGTTGTTAGGTTTGGCATTGCAAATAATTCTAAAATGAAATAAAAATTACCAAAAAAACTATTAAACAAAATGGCTAGTGTCAGAATTGAAAAGAAAAATTACTAGGGTTAAAAAATGTAGACATGCGAAATAGTAGATAACTATTGTACATCAATGTTAAAAAGAATCCACTTACTCATCTCTTCGATCCAAACATGTATCTTGCCCTTAGATGAAACATCAAGAGCTAAAGATGAACAAGCTGGCTGCACAACCTCAGGGCCTGGAATAGGCTGGGACTGATCATCAGGAGTAGGTTGGGACTCATTATGAACATCAAGAGGAGTAGACTGAGACTGGGCCTGAGTATTAGGAGTATGCTGAGCTTGATCATCAGGAGTACATGGAAAATGAGATGAAGTAGTGCCCACAACTAAGCTATTCTCAGGCCCTAAAGTAGCCTGGGCTTGATTACTTGGGCTATGAGTAGACAGCGAATGTGAGGGTGTAGACTCAGAGACTTGAGTAGATGTTGTTTTGCGGTTGGTTGAGGGCAATGCAGTTCGGTCCCATCCCCTCCCAGTATTAGATCTACACGACCTAATTTCTTGCCACGTGCCATAACTAAAGACAACACACCAATTACTCATGAGAACAAGAGTATAAATAGTACACTATTCCAATTAAAAACAAAAAATTAGATGATGCTCTTTCAATCTAAATATATGCATATAACATTAATGTTACAAAAAGATATTCTAAGAATAATTCAAACTATAAAACAAAGTAGATTGAATAAAAGACACTCACTTAGGAAAGCAAAAGCAAAAACAATACATTATTTCAATTAAAAGAGACATATTAGAGGACAACTTTATAGGTCCCAGAAAATAAATTCAACCAAAATGTTACAAAGAGATGGTCAGCTATAATTCAAACTATAAAACAAATTAACCTTGTTTAATCACTCTTGTTGTTGTAATCGCTACTTAATTCATTTTCTATTTCATAGACAGGTTCCTGTAAGTCTTCTTCACTAGAACTACTCAAGAACTCGATTTCATCATCTTGTAAATTAACATTAATCGTAGGCTCCACTTCATCGAAAGTACCGTTATGATCTCTGAGACTATCCAACTGATCATCTACAATATTTTAAATGTTTATTCTTTAAAATTAACTAAGTTTTTTTGTTTTAAAAAAATAATATTCAAAATTTAATTTTAATGTACTTAAATTAAAAATTAAAAATATGCATTCATATAAAAATATTTTAAAATATAAAAAAATAGGAGAGTGTATTTTTATATAAAGTGACAGAAAAGACAAATATAAAATTAATTATAAAAATATTGAAATTAGAAATTTCATTTTTTTTAATGTTCAATGCAAATTGCAATATTTTTGGTTGGTAATTTGTTGGTAATTCGGTTGGTACAAATATTTTCTTACCTTATTATCAACGGATCACCAACCGAATGTCAACTGATAAATTACCAATCGATCAATCAGTTGGTAAAAATATTTTCTCATTGAATTATCAACCGAATACCAACCGATGACATTATCAACCAAACTATTTCGTCGGTAAGTAGGTTGGTAAAATATTTTCTCACTGGATAACCAACTGATTATCAACCTAATATATTACCAGCCGATAAGCTCAGTTGTTAATTTGGTTGGTTAATATATTCTCGCTGGATTACTAACCAATTACCAACGGAATACATTATTCTGTTGGTAGATATATTCCTAATAGACTACCAACCGATTACCACTAGATTCACAACCGACAAATCCATTTGGTATTTTGGTTAGTACATCTTTTTGCGTTTGATTACCAACAGATTACCAACCGACTACATTACCAACCGCTAAAGCCCATGGTTAATACAGTTGGTAAATATATTCACACTTGATTACTAACGGATTACCAACCAATAACCAACCAAATAAATTAACAACCGAAAACGTCGGTTGGTAATTTGGTTGTTAAACATATTCTCGATGCATTACTATCCAATTACTAACGGAATACCAACTAAATACTAACTAAATAAATTACCAACCAACTTACAAGTTGGCAATGCGGTTGGTATCAATTTGCCTATCAGGTGATTACATGACTAACCAAAAATTTCAATTGGTAATACGATTTGGTAATAATTTAACCATCAAGTTACCAACCGAAGGACCAACCGAAACATCTAACAACTACACTATTCAGTGGGTAATCTGTCGGTAATTTGGTGGGAAAGATCTTCCCACTAGATTACCAACTGATTACAAACTGAAATGTGTACCAACCAGCTGTAAACAGTTGGTATTCGGTTGGTAAATATTTTTCCAGCCAATTTACCAACTGATTACCAACCGAAAATTTACCAACCGAATTGGATCAGCTGGTAAGGAGTTGATAATTATCTAAATTTTAGCAATTTTTACATCGGTTGGTAATGTGTTGGCAATCGGTTGGTATTTAGCAACCGATTATATTCGGTTGGTAATGGTCAGTTCGTAATCAGCTTTTTTCTAGTAATGCAAAATGTTTAGATATACTAACAAAAAAAAATTTGATAAATGTAGCTGTAGTGAATTTTGATAAGCCAAACTGCTTATACTAAAAAAATAAAAAATAAAAAAATAAAAATTCATAGGCTATAACGTTAATGGTAGTTAATGTCTTGATCAAAACAAAATACAGTGAGTGGAGCAATTTATTGTATACATTGAGAAAAATGACACGTTACAATAAATGAAAGATTACTTTCATTCCATGTAGCTAATTAAAGACTATAAAAAGATGACGATTCTATATATTACACCTTAGTTACAATATTACTAAATGCAAGTTAGGCTAGTCTTTCGTTTGTTTAAGTCACTTTGTTTGAATTTTTGTCGTTTGAATTTTTTTTTCATTTGTTGTTAAAGAAAAAATATATTATGTAAATGCTGTCCAAAAGAGAACTAACTGTGAAATGGGCGAAGTAGCAAAAATATAGCCACAAAACTATTATAATAACAGCGTCGAAAATGTTTATACAAACTCAATTTATTAGATGATAGAGTAAAATGATCTGTCGAAAATGTGGGATGTAAAAATACGTCGATAGTACTGTCCAAAATACCTATATGAACTCAATTTATTAGATAAATAGGGTTAAGTGATTTGCCGAAACAGTGGAGTGTAAAAATATATCGATAGGAAAGCAATCTGTCTTAAAGCAATCACTTGGGCGATTTATGAAAATACTGATAATGAAACCGCAGAATTATAATGTGGTTTCATCTCAACCTAAAATCGAATAAGGAGAGCATTATGGTTTAAAAGAAATACTGATAATTAAACAACAGAATCATAATGCGATTTCATCTTCTACTTATCACTTATCTAAATTTAACATTTAAAGATAAAATATATCCAAATATAATTTAGATAAGTTATGTCTTAAAATTAATTATATATTTATATAATAATATTTTAACAATTATATATATATTTTTTATAAAAAGAACTTATTTAATTATGTAATTTAAACTTTTTTTATTTTATAATTAATACACAAAATTATATCCCACATCTCATGTGGGAATATGTTCCCCTCTTCACTACTTTACATGTAAATGCAAAAGTGAAATAAATGGTTGGTTCACAAACATTATCTACCTCCATACCTCATATTATGTGTTTAGTCGAAGGAAAAAATGATTTCCTTCGCACACTCATGTTTGGGGGTGTGAAAAATGTGTACAAAATAACAATGAGTTATTTATTTATTTGTTTATTTTTATTTTCTAAACATGACAAAGTGGTACAAAAATAAAGATCATCCAATTATAAAACATGACAAACATGAACCTTCTAACTGACTTTTTTAATTAATTAAAAGTGGGCAACATCATTAGGCCACTAGTTTTGAAACTATATGTATAAGTTATTTTGATTACATTTAAATAATTTGATTTATGATTAAACACAACATATATCTAAATTTGATTTATAAGTTTATAGTTTAATAATTAACTCTCATATGATAAATTTAGATAAGTGATAAATAGAAACTGCATAATGATAACGTGAGACTGAGTTGTATTAATTCTACACTTTTGTCATCTGATTACACTTGAAAAGTGTAATTACAAACTCCCTAACTCAACACTTATTCATGCATTTAAATAATTAAAGTTAAAGTTTTAGTTTTATTGTATTACTTATACTTTTATTATTTATTTGCAGAGAAAAGGGCAAGGATGTCGAAGTTTATAGCTATGGAAATGTCCGAGAAAACGAAGGAAATGTCATGGTTCAAAACTCACCTTGGATGGCCAAGACTAGCCCAAAGACTCAACCTAAAGGAGGAAGAAAAGCAAGAAATAAAGACACTTGGGGGTCGGGACCATCCATCTAATGGTCGGGACCACAGTGTATAGGAATTGAGAAGAAAGCTTTCTGTGGTCCCGACCCCTAGATTAGACGGTCGGGACCACCGTGTATCCAAAATCCAAGAATTAAAGCACCTCTTTTAGGGTTTCTTGACATCTATATAAAGAGCTATTGCACGGCCAAGGAGGAGAAGCCCCTTTTGATTTTGCACCTTCAATTGAGCGTTAGAATAGAATTTTGAGAGTTTTTAGATTAGTTTTTTTAAACTTGGATGCGTGGATTCATGGTTTTCGTTGGAGCTTTCATCGTTGTCTTTGTAGTGATTCTTCACCTCGTCTTTTATATTCGCTTTATGTTGTAAGTTGCACTTTAATCTATTTCGTTTTATTTCGATTTGTTTTGTAATATCATGTTTTGCTTGTTTCAATTCTCTTTTCGTATGATTGAATGCTATTTTATTGTTTTTAAGATGCTTAAAGTAGTTTTAGCGTAAAACCTTAGTTCTTGATTCAACGAATCAAGAATGGATAGTTCACGAAAAACCTTAGGGTGTTAGTAGACCCTTCGCATGGGTTGTGAGAGCTCATGCATAAGGATCTACCGTGTTAAAATCTATTTTCAACTTGTTTCGAAAATATTCGAAACCGAAAATCTTTAACCACACTCGTTTGAAGTCACTGGTATGGGTTTTCGAATATAACCGTTTACATACTTTCGAATAAGGTTAAAAATATGTTTCGAATTCATTTCCAGTTTCGTTTGTTTGAAAAACTTGTGGAAACAAAGGTCTTTAACCATATCCGCTTGAGATCACTGGTACTGACCTTTGATTACAATATTCTTAACACTTTTCGAATTAAACCCTAATCTAGATTTGAATACAAACATCCCAAGGTAAAGTAGTGAACTACCCGGACTTGAAAGTTGGATCAAGAACCTTTTTAGTATTGTGCTTGTTATTTAATTTAATTTATGAGTGATTTATTCGCTTTAGAATTTAGAGTAAATGCTTTGTTTACATTTTAAAATTAAATTGAATTTCTTTTATGTAGAATCTAAAACAAAAGTTTGAGTTGCTAAAAAATTAGTTTAAATTAATTTAGGTTCACCTACTAATTAAGAGAACAAGTCTAGAGCTTTTAACAAAGCCCTCCCTGTGGATTTGACCTCGGCACTCACCGAGTTTTAAAACTACGACTGCCCTCTTGCACTTGAGAGGTAGAACCCGAAACACTTTTTAGGGTCGGTCATCATCAATACTTTCACAATTAGTTTTTTTTTTCTTTTTTGTTTTTTTGGACTGCATTTGAATAATATGTTTTGTCTTTAACAGCATAACAGAAAAAAAAAAGGAAAAAAAAATCCAATTAGTTTTGGCTCAAATAGGCATCTAAGTTTTAGTTCCTTTTGTATTTGACCAACAAATATATGTAGGACTATTAGAATTTTTTTCTCATTTTTATTTTCCCTTAACATTTATTTCCCAGTAATCAAGTTGTAACTACAATATTTGTTCACTATAAGAGAAGCTAATTGGTAACTACAATATTTGTTCACTATAAGAGAAGGTAATTGGTAACTACAATATTTGTTCACTATAAGAGAAGGTAATTAATACAAATTACCTCCTTTTATCAAATGAAAGAGAGAGAGAGAGAGAGAGAGAGAGAGAGAGAGAGAGATCCACCAGTCGCAAAACCAGAAGAATAATCAAGCAAGAAGCTAGAAGAAGATGAAAGATCTTACTTGTACTGGTTGTAGAAGTTGGTGAGATCAACAACCAAATCCTTGACAACAAACATATGAGGGAGAGGAGTGCTTGTTGTAGGCTTAATAGTGTCTGAATCAATGGGCCTGAGGCATGCCACTGTATTAATACCATCTATGTTCATGGCACATGGTCCACGTGTCCCTTCCCTGCATGACCTCCTATAGCTTAAGCTTGAGTCATCCTCTAATTTTATCTTCTGCAATGCATCCAAAACCTATACAACCATATACACACACACACACGCGCACACACATTTATTTCCATAAGGGCACCTCTATATACAGTCGAGCAGTTGCGACCATGTAATCAGGATAGTCTATTTAAATGAAACCCACTTATATATAATTGTCTCAAATTACATGTACAATCACAATTTTGCTTAGTTAGCACACTTTTGTTTTTGTTTTGTTTTGTTTTTTTTTTTTTTTTTTGGTATTACAAAAAGCTAAATTACACCTATCTCCTTTCAATATCTGATTAGTTATATATCTTTAATAATTAAAATTTATACTCACATTTTATATTTTAAAATATTTGCTAGAATAAATTCATTTTGTCAATTTACTGTTAATGTTAAATGCTAGTGTGGTCATATGCAAAAACTATATGATATGTGTATTTTAAAATGTTTAAAATATTCTTGAGCTCTTCAAAATTTAAAAGAAAAAAAGAAAAATTTCAAAAAATAAATAATTCGTAATAGTTTTTGATTTATTTCATTGTTTTTCATTTTTATAGATAGAGTTGGTTTGTAATGTGAGAAGACAAAACCTTTTTTTAAGGTCTGAATTTTTCAATAGCGTTTTGGACATTTATATATTGTACAAAGGGTTAAAAAATATCTCATATGTTTTTTCATATTGACGATCATTTATTCTATTTAATATTAATGATTAGATTGATAAAAAAATTTAATTGTGACAAATATTTCAAAATAAGAAATGTAAATTTAAATTTTAAATGTTTAGAGTATTTTTCTGTTGTTAACAAAATATTTAAGACATGCAAATATAATTTACCTAAAAAAAATTGAAAAGGGTACTACTATTAATCATTCAATAGCCATTGACTCATCGTTCACGTAGAATTTACAATAGCGAAAAACATAAATGTATTAATCACGGTTGATACTAGCATTTAGATAAATTCAGGCTTCGTTTGAAACCTTGTCTTATTGACTTATTTATAACCAATTTTTTTTTATATTTTAATTTTCTTTTAAATTTTTAAAAACAAAAATGTCAAATTGTCTTATTAACTTATTTATAACCAAATTTATCATTTTATATTTTAATTTTCTTTTAAATCTTTAAAAACAAAAATGTCAAATTGATAAAAGGTAAAAAGTTAGTTACTAAAAAATTAATTTTTTTCTTCTCAAACACAAAAAAAATAATTTTTTTTTTAAAACTAGCATTAGTTAACTAAAAATTAAAAAAAAAAATTCTCTTTTTCTACTTTCTAAACAAACCAAGCCTTAGGCATGTTATGGACATCCTGTCACATTTACCTTTAAAAGCAAATTCCTTTTTGTACAAAAACATAAAATATTCTCTCCATCTTTTGACTAATGACTGTAGCTAAACATTTGCTTCTATTGATTTGAAATCCTAAATGTGTACGTGCTAGTATCCATCGTCCAACTCCGAATCTAGATTATAAGGGTTCGTTAAAATAATAATAATAATAATAAAAAATAAGAAATTTAATAATTTTTTCTTTTATATGACTTTTTTATCAAAATTTAATTTCTTTTTAAATTCTAACTTTTAGACGAAACATTACCACATGTCGGGTAAAAGTTAAGAAAAATAAAAAAATCAACTCTTTTGTTTTGTTTTTTTTTATTCAAATGAATGATTTTTACTAAAACAGATATGAATTACTTAACTTTTTTATGAATGAGATTAACACATCCAAAAATTATAATTTTTAAAAAAAAATTAAATTTTAATAAAAAAATTATACAAGACGAAGAAAAAAAAAATCAAAAATTACAAATCAACCTTTTGATAACCAAACGAAGCACGAGTTATCCGTTGATGTGGGGCTTACAATAATAAGCAAGATAAACGCTTCAATGACTGTCCACGCTAACGTTGTACAAAATTTAGTAATGGACCAATGGTTGTGGACACCCTGACCCTGTCGAATGAAGGGCATTTTAATTAACTGACAATTTAATTTAATTAAGACTTGTGAGCAGCAGTAGGTTACCATGGGACCACAGGTCGATAGGTAAGACTGGAGGTAGGGCTTGGTGTTGGGCTGGTCTGGGCTCCATCTGTAGATCCGGAACTCCTTTTTAAGGGATTTCATTTTTCCTTTGAGGCTCTCATGTTGCTCCACCATTGTCTCTGCCTTCCCTTCGTCTCTTGTGCCTCGGGGTGGCCTTTTAGCACTGGAAATTCCCCCTTCTCTGCGTTTGCTTTACCCACCAGATTGGACACTTTTTTGTAACCATTTCAAAACCAGTTCTTTGACATCTTTCTCTTTTCTCCACTCTTTTCCCCCCCCTCTCTCTCTCTCTCTCTCTCTCTCTCTATCACTCCTCCCGTCTTGTGTGCTATATATACAAAAGTTTTGAGACACCTGTGCTGCATGCATGATACGTGGAGCGGTGGCCCTTTGGTCAACTGTTCAATCTGACGACCACACATCTGTGCAAGAAGAGAGATTGGGTTCCATGCAAGCGGCGGGCTAGCTTAGGTCCCGTTTCCCAACAGCTATAGAGTTGTCATTATTATTTTTTTGGGTTTTTTTTTATTTTTTTTATAATTCCTTTGATATGATTTTTTGGACTCAAATTTATTTATCTGCCTTTTTTATTTTTATTTTTTTATTTTTAGACGTTATTTATATCTATATAAAGACAAACGAAATTTTGATAAAAAAAAAAAAAGCCATGTACAACGAAAACAAACTGATTACCCTAATTATTGTCAAACAGATTAGTTTGGTAAATAAGAAGAATTTGGCTTTGATATATGACTATTTTTTTTAATTAAAATTTAATATTCTCTTTATTTTTGTTAGCATTCAGCATGCTATTCGTATATATATATATATATAATTACAAAAAAAAAAAAAAACTTAAAAATAAAATAACTAACTGCGAATGAAAAAGACTAGCTTTATTGCTTCATACTTGGGTTCTTCTATTTTTAAGTTTAAATACTTAGAACTATCGAAACTTAAAAAAAAAAAAATTATTAAATTTTAATAAAAGAAAATGTCAAATAAAATGATGAATTCTCCAAAAAAGATAAAAAAAAATATCACCTTCTTATTTACGAAACTTGCTTCCCTCGACGAGATGGGCATGGTCAATGGTCTGGATTGAAAACTTCTTCTGCTGTAAAAGCAAGACTTTGCATTCGTCTTCAGATCCACGGGCTTAAGAGGTTTGGCTTTCTGAGAGCCTCGGGTTCAGAATTGTACTTAAAACGAGTTCACTCTGGTGGTGTAGCACCTATCAGTTTCAGTCTTTTTATTTTTATTATTTTTATTAAAATTTAATTTTTTAATTTAATATCTTTTAGATATGATACTCACAATCATAGAAAAATAGAATTATAAAAAAAAACTTTTTAAATAAGAAAATTCCTGTGACGTCTGTGTAGTTTGCAATCATTCGTTTGGTATGAATGTGAATAATATGTTTAAAAATTTATAAGTTAAAAAAATAAAAAAATTAAATTTTATTAAAAAAAAGAATTATATAAAATGAAAAACAAAAACTAACATTAAAGAACCCATTCGTAGGTAGACTAAGTTTTTTTAAGATGTAAGTTTTGTCAATGGAAAAGAAAAAATTGTATTTTTTTCTTTATTTTTCTTCTTCTTCCACAAATTAAGCTCCAAATACACTATTAATCCCATTGCAAATTTACAATAGAGAAACTACTTGGCCATAAAATAATTTTTTTTTAGAAGTTATTTAAAAAAATATTGCTAATAATTTGTAGCATAATTTGAGAGCAATTTTAATTGGAAGATGAGCACATAGTGTTTAAATGCTAAATACTCTCAGAAAAGCTCGGTGCAAGATCGACAAAAAGTAAAATAAAATAAAAAAGAAAAAAAAAGTAGTCAAACACATATATGTGTTTATGTGTGAAAATTTTAGGGTGCGTTTTTTAGCAACTTTTGATTTTCTAGTTTTTGTCTCTTTTGTAAAAGTTCAATTTTTATTAAATTTTTTTCTAAAATTTGATGTTTTATTAAATATATAAAAATTACCACACTTGAAATTATAAAATTTAAAAATTTTTAGTAAGTTTTGATAAAAAAAAATTTATAGTAAGTTTTGATAAAAAAAAAATTTATAAATTTTTATCAAATGTATAAAAATCGTGTTGTTAAATGGGCTTTTAGTAAAAATTCAGAGCTTGCCACATCATGCTTAATGGATATTGACTTTAGCCAAATTAAAGTGAAATTACAAAGCTCTAGTTTAATTGGCTACCCCTAGCGCCAAAAAGATGGGAAACCTGTAAATAATACGAACATAATAACCCGAATCCTCGTTGGTCAAATGCGGCACCAGTTTGAAATTAATTTAAATAATAAAATTCGAAATTAGTATAAAATAAGCAATAAAAACATAACACGAATATGTGATGATTTAGAATTTTGATCATTTAAATTTGAACTCGGCTTTATTATATGCATGTTAAATATTTTTTATATTATAATATTATACAAATAATATAATTGCTTATTCCTAAAAATTCTATCCTATCACGGGAAGATACCTGATGAAAATTTTTCATATTTGAAAATTTATCAGCTAGTTAATTGACTAATTTATATAAGGGTTAGTACATTATTTGTTCCAAAATATCGGCTAAAGATCTACTTAGGATTCCAAATGCATTGATAAGATTTCCTTTCGATAGCTAAAAGAAATTTAGCGGATCTTTGAATTAGCCAATGTTATCTTGGACATAAATATTTGGCTAAATATAAATCTCTTTCTTGGCCTATTTAGCCGAAAATCTTGTCACATGGATAAAGATAATGGAAAGTTACAAGCACCAGATAACCACTTACTCAATTTATGCGGATAACCACCTACTCAATTTATGGATAAAGTGTAAGTTATTCGAAGTTATAGAAGACGTGCGGAGGTTATTTTCTAGACGGTTACTTTCTATCAAGATAAATACCGAGTAAGATAATTAGAGAAAGGGTCCTTGACCTCACATCTCCAGCGAATTTTCTTTTATTTTTCATATTTTATCTTCTCTGTTTAGTAAGAATAGATTAACTTAGATCTTTCAACCCCCTATGATTTCATCAAAACTATATTTACATACAGATTTCATCACCTGTATTTGTTTCTTTAAAATTAAAATTCAAGATTTTGATTATTGGAGGCTTGGGTATAGGTATATATATATATATATATATTATCTCCTGACTGTAATTGATTTTCTCTCTCCTCCCCATGTTGCATATTATTCTGATGATTCTGATTTCGATGATTATTGTGGTCCATCTACTTCTCATGCCTCTTATAATAATCCATATTACTATTCTCAGTATCAATGTTATAATAATTCATATTATAATTTTGATACTCAATCATCACATTATCAATATAATAATGGATCACAGTACTCATTCTTACATCCATATTTATATAATTCCAATTCTGATATTTGCCAAATGCTTGCCTGTGAATATGAAATGATTGCCTCTATAGAACATGCATATTGTTCTGATTCTGACTCATATTTTCAAAGTCAACATTACACGTACTCATAATTTTGATTCACTACGACAATAGAATTCACATCATTTTAGTGGATCATCATCATATCTACAATCAGGATTAGATGGATCATCATTATATCTGCAATCCGAATTAGATATATATAGAATCATATTATTCTCAACCAATAACATCAGGATTAGAATCTTCTTCTTCTTATTCGTAGTTATATTGGTCGATTTCATATTCACATCCTTAACTGCAATATAATCGGCCTATAGTGATCGGCAAATGTAAAGTCCTTACATTTGCAAGCAAGTGGTAACCCACATCGCCTAATTCTCCTTATCCATATCCATATCCTTTGAGTCTTCATGACTCTGGCACGCTTACGTAACCAATCTAATCAGAAACTGTGAAAGAACGCGCACTGTTTGTGTTGAGGGAGAATTTTCTGGTGCAAAAAATAATCAATAAAAAATAATATATAAAAAGTAGTAAATTAAAATTTTATGTCAAAATGATGTGATATATCAGGAGCTTATCACTTTTTTGAAACCATTAAGCAACTAAAATACATGTATTATCTTTTTTTCTCTGTCCATTTCTCTGTCTTGCTCTCTCTTTTAATCTTTCCTTATATTACGTAGAAGAGAATGGACAAATATTAGCACATAGATGTAGGCCACCCACCCTTTCGTCTACGTCTCTTTTTAATTGGCGAAAAGCAAGCCCTCCCCACGTTCCATATCTAAATCATCTCTTTACTCACATAATTTACACACACACACACACACATATTTGGAGGGGATTTTCTGCATTGGACCTTCGCAGCAAGGAATCGGATGTTGTTGTTTGCTTTCTCCGTCATCGTCTCTCTATTTATGAGAAACTTAATTGTCAGATTATCCTTTCCTGGATCTACGTTTTTGTTCGTGCATTGATTTTTCTTTCTTTTTTCTTGATTTTATTTGTTAGATTTGAATTGAGTAATTTTGTTGGTCCTGCTCAGGGAACATCTAATTTGGATCTTCACATCACAGGAGCATAGTTTGTTTATGTCTTTAACTTTTTCTGATTGTGAATTTCCTAAGGTTCAAGTATTGTCTTAAATTTTCTAGTGACGATCGAAAATTTTCATCCCTAGATTATAGCTAGCATTAATTAACTTCATTGAATCTTTTCACATTTCTTCTCTAATTTTCTTAATTTTCCTAATTTTTGGTGGCGATTGATAATTGCCTCACCCGCTGCTTTCTAATTCGAAAACTGGTAATGCTTGAAAAAGAATTCACTATGGTAATGCCTTCAAGAGGCTGAGCTTGAGGCCTTCTAGTTTGGGAGTCTTCACTGTAGATTATTAGGTCATTGTGTTCTATTTCGATCACAAACAATTTGATTGTAAAAGATTCTACGAGAAAGCTCTTTTGGAAAAATATTTGGTGATTAAACCAACTATCTTCAGTATTTTGTGTTTAAATTGATTAGACAACAATGATATACTTTGGACATGGAACTGACTTAATCTTTTTCTAATGAAATGAATCGATCAACAAAATAATGTGCAATTCAATGGCTCTGTTGCTCCATACCTCCATATGATGGAAGCAGGGGCGGAGCTATGTTGGAGCAAGGGGGGCAAGTGACCCCCTCAATTTTTTAGATAAAATTACTAAAATGTCCTTCTTATTATTTTAATTTTATTTAAAAATTAAATTAATTAAAAATTAAGATATTTTGATTTTATTAAAAATTTAAAGTTAACTCAATTTTTTTTAACATATAAGAAGTTTAAAAGAATCAAACTTGGTATTTTTTGTGAAATAAAGTGTATCTTTTAATATATTATTACATATTTTTGTTTATACTATCAGTAAATTTAGCATATAACATAATAAATTCTATAGATAATAAAATTTAATAATAATTATATTTTTTGTAGTAAGAGATATCTCTAATAAATTTCAGGTGCTTGAACCATTAACTGTGAGAAATATATTCATTAGTTAATACTCAAGAATAATTTATTTTCTCTCTAAAAATAACATCGTTTTTCTCCTACTCTCAATTGAAAAATAAGTCGATTGTTATTTTTTCTTGGGTGTTCGGTGCCCCCTTGGTGCTCGATGCCCTCTGGCGCCCGGTGCCCCCCCTGGGCAAAAATTCTGGCTCCGTCCCTGGATGGAAGGGTTTTTAAGATCCACGTGCAACGTTAAATTGTGATGTTGGAATGTGTTTGCTCAACAATTATGGCATTTAAAATTACAATGTGTTTCTGATAATTAAAGTTAGAGTGTATAAATGATTTTATTCTAGATATGGAAACCCTGGATCAATTTTGCGAACTAATGTAATGAATTAAAACAAGAAACACACATAACAAAAATACGAGGTTTATGTGATTTGGCAATTCACTTACGTCCACGGAGAGAGGATCTGGTTTTCAATTATCAAGGAACTTCATGAATGAAGTTGAAGAATACAATTACAGAGAAAGAATATGTAAAACCCTAGCCCCTTAAAAATCCTAATTCAACTTATGCTTTGGTGTATAATAAAACCCATATATATATAGGTACAAAATAACTAGCCAAAATGGTCCTCTAAAAAGCCTTAATTTAAAACTGGTCTGCGAGATACTCCTAAATTGTACACCTTTACACTGTAGGTCAAACCTCGCAATCCCTCAACCTCCTATGTGTTCCATGTGAGTAGTGAGCCACACTCTAACAATCTTCACCTTGGTGAATACTCACCTCTTAGGAAACTATATATTGCAAACTCCACCTTGAACACACAAGTTGGGGTCATCTCTTATCTGCTAACTAGAGATAGGAATCAGGTCCAAGCAATGCTTGAACTTATCTATGGTAAGAGACTTCGTCAACATATCCACAACATTCTCTAAATTGTGAACCTACGCTAGATTAACTTCACCTGAACCGATCAACTCCTTGATCTTATGAAACCTCACATCAATGTGTTTGGTACTCATCTGATAAATTTGGTGTTTTGCAAAATAAATGGCACTTTGACTGTCCCAATTTAACTGAATGCTATCTTGCTGTATATCCAGCTCCTTGACTAATCCTCTCAACCATAGTACTTCTTTGGCAACCTCAGTCATTGCCATGTATTCTGCTTCAGTGGTAGACAATGCAATAAGAGACTGCAATGTAGATCTTTAACTGACTGCTCCTCCTACACGTGTAAACACATACCCTATCACAGACTTTTGGTCATCCACATTCCCTGCATAATCTGAATCACCATACCCTAAAACTGAAGCTTCCTCTCTCTGCCTAGCAAAAATCTACATCACTGCTTTCCAATGCTCTCAGCCTGGTTTTTCCATGTATATGCTAATTATACTCATTGCATGAAGTCCAATCTAGTATATTCCATAAAATACATTAAGCAACCAACTGCACTAGCATAAGGCACCTTCAACATGTCAGTAATTTCTTCCTGTGTCTTTAGATACTGTCTAGCTAATAGCTTGAAAGGATCCGTGAGTGGTGTGCTTACTGGTTTTACATTCTGCATGCTAAACTTTTCTAGAACCTTCCCAATATAATTCTTCTGAGACACCTAAAGCTTGCCAGCTTGCATGTCTCTACGGATCTCTATTCCAAGTATCTTCTTTACAGCATCCAAGCCTTTTATGTCAAACTCTTTACTTAACAAAGACTACCTATGGACCTCCATTATACTCTTTGTAGCAATTAACATGTCATCCATATAAAGCAGTAGATAAATGTATGAACCATTCTCAAGACATCTCAAATAAATACAACAATCATACTGACACTGTGTATAGTCAATGCGAAGCATATAGGTGTCAAACCTTTTATACTATTGCCATGGAGACTGTTTTAATCCATACAAGGATTTTTTCAACCTACAAACTAGATGTTCTGTACCAGACTGCTCAAATCCTTCAGGTTAATCCACGTAAATGTTCTTTTCTAAATCACTATGGAGGAAAGTTATCTTCACGTCAAGTTGCTCTTACTCCAGGTCATGATGTGCTACAAGAGCTAAAATTGTCCTGATGGAGATATATTTGACAACTGGGAAAAAGACCTCATCACGGTTAATTTTTTTCCTTTGTGAGTATCCTTTTGCCACCAACTGTGCCTTGAACTATTCACCTTCTTTCTCTGAAACTGCTTTTTTTTTTTTGTAGACCCAGTTGCAACCAATTAATTCCTTACCCTTAGATAAGCTCACTAAATCCCAAGTCTTGTTCTTGTGCAATGACTCCAACTCTTTAGTCATGGCTTCCATCCATCTATCCTTTTTAGAACTACTCACTGCATCCTGAAAACTAGAGGGACACTTATAACTAATGACCAATGTATAAGCAACAAGTTCCTTAAAACCATACCTGACTAGTGGTTTTGTGTTGCGTCTAGGCTTATTGTTAGCTATGTTATGAGACAGCTGATTTGTCTCCTCCTGTGGATGATTATTCTCCTTGTTTGAATTATTCAGCTCCACCTCCATAGCCTGCTTGCTACTACTTCCTTCTAAATTCACTTTCTACTTTTCTTTCAAAGCTCTCAGGATGTCTAACTCATCAAATACTACATCTCTACTAATCACCACTTCTTTGTTCATCGGATCCCACAATTTGTACCCCTTCGTACCTTTCTTATAGCTAAGAAATATGCACCTTTTGGATTTGGGATCCAACTTTGACCGTTCATCACTAAGAATATGAACATAAGCAGAACATCCAAAATTTTAATTACAGAATAATCTACCTCTTTACTTGTCCACACCTCTTTCATAACTTTTCCACAATGCTGAATTAGGTGATTTGTTGATGACGTAGCAAGCCATATTTATAGCCTTTGCCTAGAAATTCTTAGGAAGCCTTGCATTTAATCTCATACACTTTGCTCTTTCTGCAATAGTCATGTTCATCCTCTCTGTTACCCTATTCTACTGTGGTGTCCTTTCACTATGAAGTGTCTTATAATACCATGCTCCTTGTAGAACTTTTGGAATGCCATTTTCTTGTACTTCGTACCATTGTTTATTCTCAGACACTTGATTTTCCTTCTAGTCTGGCTTTCTATTTCAGATTTCCATAACTTAAACTTCTCAAAAGTTTCAGACTTGTGCTTTATAAAGTAAACCCAAACCTTTTTTGAGTAGTCATCAATGAATGTTAAGAAATACATTGATCCACTGTGTGAAGCAACTCTAGTTGGCCCCTAGACATTAGAATGTAAGTAGTCAAGGATACCCTCAATCTTGTGAATAACCGTTTTGAGCTGAACTTTACATTATTTTTCGAGCACACAAAATTTACAGAAATCTAACTTGTAAGATTTTACACCCTTCAGCAAGTCTCTCTTATGCAGTTCTGTTATGCCTTTCTCACTCATATGCCCTAGCCATATATACCACAAGAGAGTCTCTTCATTCTCTGAGTAAGAACTTGTAGTTGTATGTGCTCCACCTACAACTGTACTCTGCATTAGCTTGTAGATATCTCTCTTAATTTTTTGACCCTTCATGATAACCATAGAACCTTTTGTGACCCTTAAAACTCCACCTTTAGACCTGTATGCATAGTCATTTGAGTCTAAGGTTCCTAAGGAAATCAAAATTTTCCTTAAATCAAGGATATGTCTTACATAACTTAAAATTCTAATAACACCATCACAAATTTTAATCTTGATTGTGCCAATGCTGATGACTATACAAGAAGTATTATTCCCTATTAAAACTGAGTCATAATTAACTAACCTGTAGGTGTGAAACTAGTCCCTACGAGGACACATGTGATAGAAGCATGCTGAATCCAGGAACCAAGAGTTTGTGAAGTGATATAAACTGGATGAAACCAAAATCAATTCGCCACCACCTTCAGATTCCTCTGATGCAACATTTGCAGAATTAGATGATTCCTTTTGTTTTCTTCCATCTCATCTTCTCTTATTTTTCTTCGGATAATCCCTCTGGTAATGCCTCTTATCATGACAATTGAAACACTTGATAGTGCATCTATTTATGGATTTTGACCTGCTGTCATTTTTTCTTGCAGACTTACTATTTTTGTTAGTGGATCGACCCATTTCTTAACTTCTTTCACGATCCTGATTACCCTTCACTGTCAACATTACCCTTAAGAGCTTTTAGTAATATTCTACTTTCGCTAATAATACGCTAATAGGGTAGAAGTAACTTCCTCTGTTCTTAGGGTTTCTTTGTCCCACATTAGAGTTATAATCATGTGATCATAAGAAGCCAGTAGGGATGTTAGAAGCATCAGTGCTTTTCTTTCCCCTCAAACTTCACATCAATCCTTCATAAATCACTAATAATCTGATTAAATAGATTAATATGTTGAGCAAGATCTGAACCCTTTGCTATCTTCGACCCATACAGTCTCTATTTTAGGAATAACTTTTTTGTTAAAATTTTGGCATATACTTACTCTCGAGTTTCGAAAACATGTCTGCCAGAGATTCCTCATCCATGATTTGATATAGAACTTTATCAGCCAAGCACAACCGTATTATACTTATAGCTTTTAATTAGAGTTCTTCCCAGTCATCAGTGGATACCTTCTATGGCTTCATCCCATTCAGTGTCTTCACCAACCCTTGTCAAACAACTACATCATTTACTCATCTTTGCCATAGCCCAAAGTTCCTAGTTCCTTCAAACTCCATAACTTTGAACTTACTAGAAGAGAAGTTGATTACCATCGTAGACCTATAGCTTTGATACAACTTTGTTGGTGCGAAAGTTCTAAACACAAAAACCCTGGATCATTTTTGTGAACTAGTGTAATGAATCAAAACAAGAAACACACACAAAGAAAACACAAAGGTTTATGTGGTTTGGTAATTTACCTACATCGACGGGCAAACGATCTGGTTTTTAGTTACTAAGAAACTCCACAAATGGAGTTGAAGAACACAATTACAGAGGGAGAATCTGTAAAATCCTAGCCCCTTGAAAAACCTAATTTAACTTATGCTCTGGTGTACAATAAAACTCATATATATAGGTGCAAAATAATTGGTCAAAATAGGCCTTCAAAAAGCCCTTATTTAAAACTAGTCCACGAGATACTCCTAAATTGTACATCTTTGCATTGCGAGTCAAACCCGTAATCCCAAAATGTCCTATGTGTTCCTTGTGGTAGTGAGCCATACTCCAATAGTATGGCATGTTGAGGTGCAATTATATTTTATTGGCTGGGGAATTATGTTTCAACAAAATACCTTTATTTGTGTATCTACTTCCTTTTGCTATGATTATTCAAGATGATAAAAAAATTTTAATTTCACGTTGGCATATCAACCTAGACGGTTTTTCTTATGCTGCTACTTGATGAAAAAAAAAAAAAAAAAAAACTAGATGATGAAATTCAACATGGGCCTCTTGACTAGCTAATTTGAAATGTTAATATGACGCTGTAGATGGATGGACTATGTTGTAGTAAAAGGTTAGTTAATTTACATAAAAATGAACCAATGCAAGTAATAACCAAATTACAAACACTTTGTTTATTAAATGTGTTTGAACAAACTTTGAAATGTTATTATTGTCCTTACTATAAGCTTATATGCGTTTATATTGTAGGAAGTTGATAGTTCATGTGGTTCTGTGAAGTTTATGTGGTTCTAACATTGAGTATGTATATTTAGTGCATTGAAGTCATTGAGTAGTAGTTATTGCTAGTTTTCTCCTGATTGTGCAACTATGACAATTGGTGCAGAGGCTAGTGTTCTATTGGCAAGATTCTGGCTAGAATATACATATCCTTCATGTATATTTCCTTTACTACAGTATTGGTCCTTTTTTGAAGCTTCTTATTATATCCATTGAACTAATGACTAAAGCATGCTTACCCTTTGATTGATCTCAAAAAGGAAAAAAATGTGCTGGCTCTTTAATTATGCGCAGGAGGTATGAAAGACAAGATTACTTTCTTAATTGTATAGGAGTAAAATGCGCTAGCTAAATATTTCTTGACACGTGACTATGAAACCAAGACATTACTAAATGTGCTTTGAAAAATTTGGATATAGAGATTAAAAATCTGAGGTATGGCTGTAGTACTATTTTCTAAAAATATATTCTGGTAGTTAAAGTCTACATTGGTTAAATTATGTGGCGATGCTGGCTATTAGTTGTGAGATTACACTGTGTTCATAATTTAGCCCCATACATGAATTTATTTATTTATTTGACATACCTTTAATTTAAGTGGGAAAACCTATAAATATATTTTCAATTGACTATTTTTTTCTTTTTAGCATCAAATGTGGGAGTGAATTCACTCTTTTATTTAATTCGAATATTAAATAATCTGAGGACAAAAATTTTCCAATTTATATTTGCATAGGATAACTGAAAACTATTTAGAAGGCACTCGTCACCATTTATTCAAACCTAGTGTGGACACATGTTTATGTTTTTCATAGCTTTGTAGCCTCCAAAAAAATTACTTCCAAAATAATGTCATCTAGTTGCGAAGTCGAAACATTGTTTGCTGTAAGCTGTTGATGCTTTTCATGACCCACAAGTCTTTGTCTGTGTGCAAAATTGCTAAGTTATAATGTGCTAATCCAATCAAACCTATCTATGGCTGGTTCATCGAGCACTATTCCTTTCATAAAATCAAATTGATGGCTGTCACTATTACATATCATTTCTCACTTACATTTTAAAAAAATAAAAATAAATAAAAAATCATTCTTTACTTCCATGGACACTATTCAACATTCTTTGTTGAGGCAAAAGCAACTGTAAGCTAAATTTGATGCCTACAATTAGTAGTGAGCGCATAGTCTTTCAATGTATTTTCAACTTAATTGCTGTAAGCCCAATTTTCTTTTCTACTAGTAGTGATTTAAATAACTGATACATATAAACTGAATATGAAAGACATGTGATTGATTTGTTGCATGTGTTGTGTCAAATTTTTTCCCAATTGTGAAACTGTGATCGCTGTCTTTAGGAACCATTTAGTTTTACATGGTCAAGTTGCAATGAGTTTTTTTTGGTTGGGGGCAGAAGGGGTGTGTGTGTGTTTTGGGGAGGCTGGGGGGAAGGGGTTGTTAAATCTCTTCCTAATTTTGATTTTTTTTGTAGGCTAACATAGGTGTAGTAGATGTTCTTCGTCTATTACTAGAAACAGTTCCAGGCCTACTAATTGAAAATGAGGATTTATTGATCTCATCACCCTCATATTGTGTAGTGGAGAATCAAACTGGATTTACGAGACACATTTAGCATATTTTAATTGGCTTAGGAGTAGAATTCTTGGGTAAAAGAAGCTTTCAAAAGTTAGTGCTAAATATTTATTTGAACTTGAATCATATTTTAGTTTTGATTATTCAGTCATTATTATATTATTACTATTGTTTTACATACCATATTTGGATACATTGGGGCAAGGTTGTGATGGACACAAGTCAATCTAGGAGAGTGCAGGGAGGAAGGGAGGGAGGAAGTGATACATCCGTCTCTCCAACTGTAATACATCTGATTATTCTTGATGAGTGAACAAATAAATTATTGGGGTTTTTGGAAATATCCACACTTCAGCTTAAACCTTATCTATATCTTTTTGCTTCAGTTGAAGGTTTTAGTGTTCTATCAGATATTTTTGAATGGTTTAGTTTAATATTCACGTTGAACTAGATTCCATTATCCATCTCAGGATGCTTTTATTTTATTAGATGTCTCAATACTTGAATGGAAAGCTATTTATGGTTCCACTATTGAACTCTTTGGAGTGTTTCTTTAATAAGGTATTTCTATGGTATGTAAATCTTGTTTAACAATTGTTTTTTTTTTTGGTTCATCATGATCTTTCTAGTTATTGAGTTTCTGCCATCATTTTGAACATTTCCTCCTCTTTACATAATTACTAGGGTTGGTTGGCCTTTTAGGTAGGTTAGGTCCCCGCTTAAGGCCCCAACTTCAAACAAAGCCCTGTGTATGTATATATCTTATATATATGTACTTCAAATAAGGCTCCGCGTATGTATATATATTATATATATGTATATATAATGGCAATGTTTGGAGTTATAAAAAAATATAAACTCTACAAATTTCTACAAACACGAATTACGAGATTGTAAAATTTAAATTTTATACTTACTGCACAAAACACAACACACTAACTTTTACAATTTTATATAACTCCAAACACACTGAATATATACACACGAAATCCCATTAAACCCAAAACTTTCGTGCATCAGTTTCTCACTAATTAAACATCTCTCTATAATGTATATCTAATATATATATACACAAGATCTATTCCTTTAATTTTGCAGATTCTCTCTTTGTCAACTCTTCAAATGAGGCCGCACAATCCTTTAATTTTCAGTTTCTAATTCTCTTTAAATTCCCCTTTTCTCTCTTTTTGCCAACTCTTTTCTTTCTTGCTCTGTCATCAACCAAAAAAAAAAAAAAAATTATTTCTTAATCTTGCCAGTCGCCATAGCTTTTTCACGGCAATAATTTTACTTTTTTTTATTTTTTTTGGAAAAGATGTTGATCTATGGCTTTATTTACAATTTTTTTCTTTTTCTTTTGGGGGAAAAACTACTACTGATTTATGGCTTTACACATTTTTTTAAGGGAAAGGCTTTCATATACAGTTATGGACTGATCTACATTATCTACTTTGCAAAGTAAGAAGAAAAGAATTAACAATAAATCCAACGGCATGTTGGTGCATCTAGCCCTCCCTCATTTTATCAATCTAACCCTCACTTCTTAAGTTATTTAATTTGGTTGCTTTGTGTTATTGGCTTATTTTTAGAATAATTTCTAATTAAAATAATAAATTATATCTAATAGAAAATTTGAATTTGAATGTGAAAAATTAAAAAAAAAAAATTGAAAAGTTTATTCAATCTTAACGATTCTCACTAATTAAATAAGCCAATAACAAAAGTTCGAACCAAAGTCTTGGACTTAGAAATTCTTTTAAGCTCTGCAACTTTTCATCCTTCTGTCAATCGAACCAAAGTTCAAACCAGATGTGGTTTGAACAAAGGTTCGAACCAATTTGCCTTAATCAATTTCAGCACTTGTTGGTCTATACTTGGCTTCTGTTGTTCTAACCAAGGTTCAAACATCCTATGGTTTGAACATTGGTTTGAACCACTTTTTCCAACACTTAGCCAAAATCTGCTGCATCTTTTTCTGGTTTGTCTTCTGTGGTTAGAACATTGGTTTGAACAATAGTTGGTTCAAACATGTGTTCGAACCAGCTTCTTGATTTCATCCAATTTAGCCCAACTTCATCCATTTTAGTCCCAAACACCTGCAAATCACAAGAATTCCTCATGAATGCATTTAAAAACAATTTATCATCTTTTTAGCTATAAATCCACCTAACAAATCACTAATTAAGGTTAATGATTGTACTTTTCATAGTACAATCACACCCCCCAACTTGAGATTTGCTAGGCCCTAGCAAATTAGCTCAACAAGAGGTCACTTCTTAGTCTTTAACCTAATTCAAAGTTGCACATGACATCTTAATGCAAATTCTTTTGAATTTTCAAGTTCAACTCCCCAAGACAATTAAAAGTTAACATGGAACTTCATAGGAGCAACCCTCTATTCATTGTATGGTCTTAAAACATGAATCAATCCATCATGCTCATAATTCCTCACTAGAACATAAATCTAACTCAATGATGCACAAGAATTCTCTCAAGTCTTGACTTCAATCCTCACAGGGCATACTCTCTTTAATGAAATGAGAATTGGGTAAGACACTCTTGGAAGATTCTTTCATAAGAGTAAGTATAAAACCAATTCTAGTAAGAACCTTCCTTAAGTCAAAAACGATAAAATTCAATGAATATTGGACTTGGTGTAGCTCTATGAAAGGAATAATCCATAGCAATGGAAATCTTGAACTATTTCACATTGAGAACTTCAAATTCAACTCAATTGACACCTTAGATCTATTAGGTCTTTATTGGGTTGTAATGGGGCTAAGAGGTTAAATGTGGTACCAAGGAAGGGAAGGGATAATTCAAAATGTGCCTTAGTTGTGTAATTTGATCCTTCTCTTCTCAATCATACTCCATTCTTTGTTCCTTTTCTTTCACCCTTTTTGAGTTCCCAAAAAAAAAATGTCAATTCTCTTCAAACTCTTCTCTTTTTTTTTTTTTTTTTTTTTTTTTTTAGAAATTGAAAAACACATCCTTGTATCACTCTTCTTTTCCTTTTCTTTCCTTTTTATCAACCTTCCATTTCCTCAAAACTACCACTACCTTTGGCTCATTCTACCTCCCTTAAGCTTATACATCACTAAGGCACTTAGGTAGGTTGTTAAAATTTTGTAAGGATTAGGGTATTGTTCAAGGCTCCAAAAGAATTATGCATTCATGCATTCATAGCTCAACTTGGCTCCTAAGGAAAATTAATTAAGAAAGAAAGGTCAATAAGGCTCAACAATGCAAGGATGGCCTACTTCACTTCCAAGAGTTCAATTGAGTTGACAAATCCATTCCAATGTTCATGGTTCCAGCTGATGAGTTTCTCATGCTTAAAGATTCAAAACAAGTAATTAGAGCTACTAAAAGAATATAGATGTGAAAAACATGTGAGATTAAGTTCAACCACTCAACAAGGGAAGCTAAAGGCTCAAATCTCACAAGGCTAGTCTCCACTTATTAGAGAATAAAAATATGCATTTCTTGAGTCAACTTAAGTCCCAAGAGTTCATACTCACACAATTTCTTAATGCACAATTTAATTTCACACAACTTCAAAAGTGTTGAAACTATGAACTCCATGTTGACAATTAAGACTTAAAGGATAAATCACAAGCGATTCTCAAGAATGAGCATTAATCAACCATGTAAATGCTTTGAACCAAGTCAAGAACTAAAAAGGAACTTCATTTCATTTCATTCCACTTCAAGTTTTACAAAAAGTTCAAATTTGGCCTTTGATTACAAAAACATGTCAAAGCTCACTTCACAGGCTTACTACAAGTCAAAAAGTCCTACAATAAAGCAACAAAATTAACTAAAGTCAAAAAGTACTACAACTCCTAGCTTGGTGACAACAAAACAAAACAGCTCCTAAGATCTAAGAGCCAAGAGGAGGGTCCTCGGATGGCACTGATGAAGTCCCAGCAGTGGTAGAAGAAAGTAATAGCTCCAGCTTAGCCTCAATGGCTGCAATCCTCTTCCCTTGGCTTTGGAGCTCTTGCTTGATAAAGTACTGGTCATTCTTAATCTCTCCAAGTTTGACCTTCACTTCATCCCACTTCTCTAGCATCTTCTCCATAACTTCTTCAGTTGTGGTCCCTTCTTTCTTCTTCTTATGGCTTGCACTTCTTTCCCTAGATGAAGCAGTGATATGCCCCAATGGCTTGGCCACTTGTTCTCCCAATTCAGATACAACTTTCTTTTTACAGACATACTTGGTGATGAACCCAGCAAATGGCAATCCACTGACCCCCTTTTTTATCTTTGAAGCCTCAGCCATATTCTCCCATATGAGCTGCCCCAATTCCACCTTCAATCCCTTGTCAATTGCATACAAAAGTAAGCCCCTCTCATAACTCAGCTCAGAAGTGTTCATCACTGGATTGAGTTGTGAACATGCTAAGAAGTGCAATGAGTTGAACTTTGAATTCAACCTATTCTTAGCAATCTTCTTCTTGTGGCCCCACTCAGCTTTGGGGTTTCCAGTCAATACCTTAGCCAAAGCATCCTTATCAAGAGCTTCCTCAATTGAGAATGGGAATTGAGGTTACTTTTCCTCCTTCAATCCAAAAAATTTCCTCACATCCTTAGGAGAGACTTCAATGTGAATTCCCCTCACCTTAGTCACAATACAATCTTTCTCTTCCTTCTTGAGGTCCAAAATGTTGGCATAGAATTCTTGGACAATGGGAACCACAGCTACTCCACTAAATTGAGCCAATTTTTCCCATTTCCTTGCTTCAAAATTCTGTTTCAATTTAAATTCTTCTCCTTGAAAATGACTCAGCTCCATCCCTCTCTCCACTATCACAGACCTCTTGCTCCAATACTTATCAAACCCCTTTTGTGCTCGAGCACTTGAGAACTTGAAGTCATCATAGGGATCACCCTCTTCTTCCTCATTCCCAGCTTCCTCATTTAACTCCTCAATCAGGTTTCTAATGGTTTCAGGAGTGGCCTCTGATTGGGGTTCCAGGGGTGTCCTTGGTGTTTGCTCTGAAGTGGGGGTGAGGTGGGATTGTAATTGTTCAATGGGTAGGTTAGATGTGGGCTGAGGTGTAGGTGTTGGATTGAGGTCCAATTGATGGCTTGGTTGGTTAGTGGCAATTACTGGGCTAATCTCAGCTGATGTAACAGCAGGTAGGGTCCCAGGTTGGCTAGTGGATTGGGTTTTTGCTCTTTTCTTGGTTAGGGTGAGTTTTTCAGGTTTTGAGTGTTGAGGACCGGCTCCTTTAACCTTCTTCCTCTTCTCATACACTTTCTTAGGTGAAGCCATTTTCGGGTAGTTCAAGAAATTAGCTCACAGACACTCAACCAGATTAGGAAAACACCCTTCTAAGTGAATTTCTTAATTGCTCTTCCACAACTTCAATTGCAAGCAAAAAAATATCACTCCAATTACTTCCCAAACTCACAGAAATAACTAATTTCAACAATGCTTTATCAAAACCGAAATGGAGATCAGCTACAGTACCGAAACCTACCTCTGTACTCAATTCAGATTCGAGCCCTAGCTTCCTCACCACCGGAATCCAACTCCTATTAGAGTTAAATTGAAGCTTGAATTTGTAAAATGAAAGGCCCCTTCCAATCGGATTCAAAATCAAACACCCCAGCTGCCCAGTGAACTCTCTTCGTTCGTACCAGTGTTAGGACCCAAAACAGTGAAATGAGCCCTAAAATTTCTGAAGTGGTCTATTTATAGTCTGCCTGGATTGCCCGATTGTTCGAACAAGGGTTCGAACAGACCAATGGTTCGAACACTGGTTCGAACAAACTAACTTTTCTCAGTTGGTTCGAACAAAGGTTCGAACAAATTACTCTGACTGACTTGGTTTGAACAGGGGTTCGAACAAACTGCTAGTTTGAACATTGGTTCGAACAAACTCCTCTTAATCTTTTGTTCAAACATGGGTTCGAACCAATGTACATCAGAAATCCCATATCAGTTTAGCTCAGCTCTGAATCTTACCTCTTCTTGCCTTAGCTCATAAGAACTGAATTGAATTGTCACCAAGACTAGATTCTCTAAATCTATTATTTACCAAAAGAATTTAAAAAGACTCAAATTTTTAAAATTAACCAAAAATTTTCAAAATTTGCAATTTTTTTTTTCTGATTTTCTGATTTTTTTTTTTTTGAAACATTCATGCTCAGGTTATAACATGTTATGCAACATCAATCCAACACAACAATTACCATCATGAATATGGTTACCTTTCCCCCCAACTTAAATTGAACATTGTCCCCAATGTGGAAATATGCAATCAAATCATCATGAATATGGGAAGGAAGTTACCTTAGTCAATCAAATCCCTTGTAAAAATACCTGAATTAATGCACACAAATGATGTCACCTGAATTGAATCTCCTTCCTTGTTCCCCCCAACTTGGATGACACTGTCAAGCTAAATTCATCAAAGCTCACAAAGATTGTTAAGAGAGCAAATAAGGAAACCCAAATCATGAATGATAATTCAGTAAAATAAAAGAAAAAGAAATACAAACCTAAACACTACTCCTAATTTACTTTATTCATTGATTCAAAACTTCCAATCATTCAAATGGAGGTGGGTCCTCCAACTCCCAAGATTCCACCTCGGCCACAAAATTTTCAAGATACGGTTTCAAACGATGGCCATTCACTTGCAAAACTTGCCCATCCACAAGGTTTTCAATCTCAAATGCCCCAAATTCATTCATAGATTTGACAATGTAAGGTCCAACCCATCTTGACTTCAATTTTCCAGGAAAAAGGTGCAACCTAGAGTCATACAAAAGGACTTTCTGGCCTATATGCAATTCTTTTTGCAAAATTCTCAAATCATGCAACCTCTTCATGGTGATCTTGGAGGCCTTTGAGTTCTCATAAGCATCATGCCTAATTTCCTCTAATTCATTCAATTGTAACTTCCTTTGAATGCCTGACTCATCTATGTTCTCATTGAATTGTCTTATGGCCCAGTATGCCTTGTGCTCCATCTCCACAGGCAAGTGACAAGCCTTCCCGTAAACCAACCTATAGGGAGACATACCCAAAATGGTCTTATATGCTGTTCTATAAGCCCATAATGCATCGGTTAACCTCAAAGACCAGTCCTTCCTAGTTGGGTTCACAGTTTTCTCAATTATCCTCTTTATCTCCCTATTGGCTAATTCAGCTTGACCACTAGTTTGGGGATGATAGGCTGTTCCCACCTTATGAACTACCCCATATTTTTCATTAACATACCTACGGGTCTATTACAAAAATGTGTCCCTCTGTCACTAATCATTGCCCTTGGCATGCCAAATCGAGAAAACACATTTTCCTTTAAAAACTTGATCACTACCCGATGGTCATTTGTTCTAGTGGGAATGGCCTCTACCCACTTAGACACGTAATCCACGGCCACCAAAATGTATTCATATCCAAAGGAATTCAAAAATGGCCCCATAAAATCCATTCCCCAACAATCAAAGATATCCAAGACATAAATGGGTGTAAAGGCATCATATTTCTCCTAGTTAGGCCTCCAAGCCTCTGACATCTATCACATGCAAGGCAAAATGCATGAACATCCTTAAACATAGTGGGCCAGTACAATCCACATTGTAAGATCTTGGCCACAGTCTTTTTGGCTGAAAAGTGTCCACCACATGCCAAGGTATGACAAAATCGCATCACACTCTGAAACTCACTATCAGGAATACACCTCCTAATGACTTGGTCTGGACAGTACTTGAAAAGATAAGGCTCATCCCAGAAAAAAAATTTCACATTCCTAAAGAATTTCTTCCTATCCAGCAAAGTCCTATGAGAGGGTATCATGCCTGAAGCCAAATAATTTGCTATGTCAGCATACCAAGGAATTTGGGAAGACTCAATGGTAGACACAAGAAGTAAATCCTCATCTGGAAAAGTCTCATTAATGGGAGGGTCATAAGCTATCAAGTCCTGTTGGGGAAGTCTAGAAAGATGATCTGCTACCACATTTTCTACCCCCGTTTATCCTTAATCTCTAAATCAACTCCTGAAGCAATAGAATCCATCTAATCAGCCTAGGCTTGGAGTCTTGTTTGGTGAGGAGGTATTTAAGGGCAGCATGATCTGTGTAAATTATGACATGTGAGCCAATCAAATAAGACCTAAACTTATCTAGTGCATATACTATTGCCAATAACTCCTTTTCAGTTGTGGTGTAATTCTTTTGGGTGTCACTAAGGGACTTGCTGGCATAGTATAGTACATAAGGTCTTTTATCTTTCCTTTGGCCCAAGACTGCACCTATGGCATAATCACTGGCATCACACATCAATTCAAAAGGCAAAGTCCAGTCAGGTGTCTGAATGATAGGAGCTGAAGTGAGTAGCCCCTTCAATTTTTCAAATGCAACCTGACACTCAAGGGTCCAATCGAAAGGTGCATCATGAACTAGAAGGTTACACAATGGTCGAGCTATAGCACTAAAAGATGCAATGAACCTCCTATAGAACCCTGCATGGCCGAGAAATGATCTCACATCTTTCACACACCTAGGGGTTGGAAGCTTTTGAATGATTTCTACCTTAGCCTTATCTACTTCAATACCCCTAGAAGAAACAACATGGCCTAGGACAATACCTTGTGTCACCATGAAGTGACATTTTTCCCAATTCAACACTAGATTTTTCTCTTCACACCTTGTTAACACCTTCTCTAGATTCCTCAAACATGCATCAAAATCACTCCCATACACAGTGAAATCATCCATGAATACCTCAAGAAACTTCTCCACAAAATCACTAAAAATACTCATCATGCACCTTTGAAATGTGGCCGGCGCATTACACAAACCAAAAGGCATGCGCCGGTAAGCAAATGTACCAAAAGGACATGTGAATGTTGTCTTTTCTTGATCCTCAAGGGCTATCTCGATTTGGTTATATCCAGAATATCCATCGAGAAAGCAATAAAATGGTTGTCCAGCTACCCTCTCTAAGACCTGATCAATAAAGGGTAAGGAGAAGTGGTCTTTTCCTAGTCATGGCATTTAACTTCCTATAGTCAAAGCACATGCGCCACCCTGTCTGAATCCTAGTGGGCACAAGTTCATTGCTCTCATTCTTAACAACCGTAACTCCAGACTTCTTTGGAACAACTTGGGTGGGACTCACCCATTGAGAATCAGAAATGGGATATATGATCCCAGCATCTAGGAGCTTAAGGACTTCTCCTTTAACTACCTCCTTCATGTTAGGATTCAACCTCCTCTGAGGTTGTCTCACTGGTTTAGCCCCCTCCTCTAGGTAAATGGAGTGTGTGCAAATGAGTGGGCTAATCCCATGAAGGTCTGCTATTGTCCAACCTAGTGCCTTCTTGTGTCTTTTCAACATCTCTACAAGCTTCTCTTCTTGGTCCTTAGTAAGCTGAGAAGATATGACCACTGGGTATGACTCTTCCTCTCCTAAAAATGTATATTTAAGCTCACTAGGAAGAGGTTTCCTATCAGGCTTGGGTGGCTTGACAATGGAGGATCTAGGGTTGACCATGTTTGGGTCAAGGTTTTCTATAGATTGGTCAGACTGCTCTATAACATGATGGGTGCACTATCTAACCAACTCAACACCTCCAAGACATCTTCATCATCAACCTCATCCCTATAATCTTTTCCATCTCCTAATGTCAATGCCTTCTCCAAAGGATCTCCAACAAACTCCCTCTCAACATGTTCCTCCATAACTGTCTGAATCAAGTCCACCTCTCTTATATCCTCCTCTTCCTCCATGGGTTGCTTAGCAACTCTAAAGATATTCATTTCAGCTGTCAAATTCCCAAAGGAGATTTTCATAAGACCATTCCTACAATTGATGACCGCATTAGTAGTTGCTAGGAAAGGTCTTCCTAAATGACAGGAACAGGTGGAATGGAACCTTGAGGGGTGGGCTGAGTGTCTAAAACAATGAAGTCCACAGGATAGCAAAACTTATCAACCTGAATGAGCACATCCTCCAAAATGCCCCTAGGAATCTTAACCGACCTATCAGCTAATTGCAAGGTCACTCTAGTCGGCTTAAGTTCCCCCAAACCCAACTGTTGATAAACTGTGTAAGGGAGAAGGTTGACACTAGCTCCTAAGTGTAGTAGGGCTTGTTTCACCTTGTGCTCACCTATGACACATGCTATGGTAGGACACCCTGGGTCATTGTATTTTGGTGGGGTCTTATATTGAAGAATGGCACTAACTTGTTCTGCCATGAAAGCCTTTTCCTTGACACTCACTCTCCTCTTAACAGTACAAAGGTCTTTTAAGAACTTGGAGTAAGATGGAACTTGTTTGAAGGCATCTAATAGGGGTAGGTTGATCCTTACTTGCTTGAAAACCTCAAAAATTTCAGAGTTTAACAACTCTTTCTTTGACTTGCTCAATTGGCTTGGAAATGGTGGTCGGGGTTGGAAACCTACAACTTGTTCTCTCTCTTTATTCTCATCCTTATTCTTCTCAACCTTGTTCTTTTTCATTTTCTCATTTCTCTCATTTCTCACAACTTCTTCCACCACTCATCATCATCATTTCTCTTTCCCTCATCATCATTTTGTTTCTTTTCTATTTGCTCTCACCTTGTTCACTACTCTCTCCCTTTTCTCCATAAACCATTCCCTCTTTATCATTGACTCTCAACAACCCTCGGATCATCTGGTTTTTCAACTACCCTTCCACTCCTCAATGTAGTGATTGCTTGCACATGCTCATGGGTCGATTTTTCACCTAAAGTTTCTCCTATATGAACTTGACCCTGAGGGTTCTGGATGGTTTGTGAAGGCAATCTACCCTTTTCAATTTGACTCTGACTTTGAATGAGCTTGGTCAATTGGTTCCTAATATCCTCAATGGCTCTATGGTTTGCTCTTGATTCTTAGCACTTTGATTGTTAATACCAATTTGACCCTGCATAAACTGCTGAAGGGTATCCTCTAATGATGACTTCCTATATTGAGGTTGGAAAGAACTAGAAGATGGACCTTGTGGTTGACCTTGAGAAGGGTTTGAATTGAATTGTGGGGGGTAGGGTGCACTAGATGAATCATTCCTCCATGAAAAATTGGGATGATTTCTCAACCCAGGGTGATATTGGTTAGGAAGGGGAGGATGTCCTGACTGAGCTTGAGTTTGACTGGAGTATGGCTTAGGGAAATTGTGTGAGGTGTTTGTGTTTGAAGTTTGCCCATACAAAACTTCTTTGAAAGCTGGAAACCGTGGGGCATTCATCAGTGCTATGGTCAGGTACCTCACAAATGACACATCTCACTTCCCCTTTCACTTATCATGTTCACCTTCTTTGTCTCAAGTAACTCTACCTTCCTAGTGAGAGAAGCTATCCTAGCACTCAAATCGTCACTCTCATTTCAACCTTAATTTTCCCGCTAGATTGTGCTTGGACTCCTCTAGACTCTAAAGGTGAAGGTGATGTTACCTCCCAAGATTTGGTATTTTCAGCCAACTCTTCCAAAAACTCATAGGCTTCCTCAGCCGACTTATCAAGAAACTGGCCATTACTCATGGTACCCACTAACTGTTTATGCTCAGATGGCAATGCATCATAGAAAAAACTACACAGCCGCCAATTGGAAATCCATGATGAGGGACATGCATTACATAAATCTTTAAACCTCTCCCATGCATGAAAAAATGACTCACCCGGTTGACATGAAAATTCATGATTTGTTTTTGCATCATTAATGTTCTGTGAGCTGGGAAATACTTTTTTCAAAAATTCCGCTTGCATTTCTCTCCATGTGCCAATGGAGCGAGGTCTTAAGGAATTGAACCATATTTTGGCCTTATCCTTCAAAGAAAATGGAAACAACCGCAACCTTACGGTGTCTTCACTCACATTTTGATCCATGCAAGTGGCACACACATCCTCAAACTTTTTCATGTATGTGTATGGGTTTTTCCGAATCCATGCCATGAAATGTGGGTAACAATTGTATGTGCCAGGCTTAAAAGTGAAATCCTCTGATTTAAAGGAAGAATTATGCAAAGAATGGTAGTTTGTCGCACAGGGTGCAACAACTCCCTCAATGGTCGTGCATCTAAAGGAGCGATGGCCTCCTGGCCATCTTGCCCATTGTCTCCCAAATTTTCCATTAAATGCGCTAAATCAGTAGAAACGGATGATGCCGATGGTGATTGTGGTGTAGATGATGTGGATGATGAAGTTAATGAAAACTCGATGAATTCCTCTATAGGTTGATGTTGTGGATGCAAAATTGACTTGAACAATCCTACCGGACCTAAGATGCATGCACAAGATGCAACAAATGCACAAGCACAAGCAATTTATGAATGTTTACCAATGTTAACTTATTTCAAATCAAAAACTACTAATGAAAATGAAAAATATGGAACGAGACTTACCCAAAGTGTGCAATTCGTCGTTGGAAATGGTGGTGAGGATGAATCCGCCCAAACTTCCCAAGATTGCGTTCACGTTGCTTAAGGCTCCCCGGCAACGGCGCCAAAAGTGCTTGCCTCGATTCCAATGTATCAATATTGGCTCGACCCCAAGTGCAGGGTTGTCTATTGAAGCACAATTACCGGTGAGAACGGATCGTGTCCACAGAGAGCCTTTGTAAAAATTAGTGAACAAATGATTCTTGGAAAAGGTTTTAGACAAAATTTTCAACCCCACAATGAATGACAGAGATTCAATTTGGTTTTAGAAATGGTTGTTTAGATAAAATGTTTTTAGAAACAAATTTAAGAAACCTTGAATCCAAAACAAGCTCGCTAGTGATTGACAATAATTTCAAGGATTCTACACCTAAAAATGATCGATTCAAAAGATAATCTAGATATAAAACCACTGTTAGAACAATCCAAAGCTGATTTTGAGTAAGAAATTAAGGACAAAAATATGCTTGAGAATTCAAAACAAACACCTAATATGCATAGATCATAGATTCTACATACAAATCCTAGGAATAGCAAGTTACCATACTAAATCTAAAAGAAAGGCATGATAATTCTATGTAGAAATCCGTAAGTAAAGGCCATAAACCATACAAAATTGAAGTTCAATTGAAATCTCAACTCAAAATCAATAATCAATTCAAATCAAACATAGATTCCTTTAACACATAAGATTTCAACATTGAGCCCATTACCTTGAAATTCTTGCAAATCAACTACGAGACTTGCCTTGAATCCAAGAGAAAAGTCTACTCAAACATCATCAAAGAAGAAAAACAATAAAACTTGAAGTAAATCCACTCATAAAACTGAAATTCTGATACAAGAATTCAAAGAAATGAAGATGGATACACTTTCTCTCTCTACAATTCTCTCTCTAAAAGGAAAGCTTAACTGAAAGAAATGAATCTGTCTCCCTGTAAAAACCTCCTTCGTACATATATATGAAATATAACATGTAAAAGTACATAATTGCCCATTTCTCAAAAGCTGAATTTCAGAATCCTCGAGTTGCAGGTTGGTTCGAACAAAGGTTCGAACAGGCTGATTGGTTCGAACAAAGGTTCGAACCAAATTCTGGGACTTAGTCAGATTTCACTCCAATTAGACTTTGCATAGCCTCTGTTGTTCTAACCAGTGTTTGAACCAAGGTTGGTTCGAACAAGGGTTCGAACCAAAGTTTGAGACTTAGAAAATTTCCTCCAGTTGAACCTTGCACAGCTTCTTGATCGAACCAATGTTTGAACAAAGGTTGGTTCGAACAAAAGTTCGAACCAAAGTCTGGGACTTAGAAAATTATCTTCCAGTTGAACCTTGCACAGCTTCTGTTGATCGAACCAATGTTTGAACAAAGGTTGGTTCGAACAAAAGTTCGAACCAAAGTCTTGGACTTAGAAATTTTTTTAAGCTCTGCAACTTTTCACCCTTCTGTCAATCGAACCAAAGTTCAAACCAGATGTGGTTTGAACAAAGGTTCGAACCAATTTGCCTTAATCAATTTCAGCACTTGTTGGTCTATACTTGGTCTTTGTTCTAACCAAGGTTCAAACATCCTATGGTTTGAACATTGGTTTGAACCACTTTTTCCAACACTTAGCCAAAATCTGCTGCATCTTTTTCTGGTTTGCCTTCTGTGGTTAGAACATTGGTTTGAACAATAGTTGGTTCAAACATGTGTTCGAACCAGCTTCTTGATTTCATCCAATTTAGCCCAACTTCATCCATTTTAGTCCCAAACACCTGCAAATCACAAGAATTCCTCATGAATGCATTTAAAAACAATTTATCATCTTTTTAGCTATAAATCCACCTAACAAATCACTAATTAAGGTTAATGATTGTACTTTCATAGTACAATCAATCTAATAGAAAATTTGAATTGAATGTGAAAAATTAAAAAAAAAAAAATTGAAAAGTTTATTCAATCTTAACGATTCTCACTAATTAAATATCTCTATATAATGTATATCTAATATATATACACAAGATCTATTCTTTTATTTTGCCAATCTCTTTGTCAACTCTTCAAACAAGGCCACACATTCCTTTAATTTTCAGTTTCTAATTCTCTTTAAATTCCCCTTTTCTCTTCTTCTTTTCTTTCTCTCTCTCTCTCTGCCAACTATCTTTTCTCTGCTCTATCATCAACTAAAAATAAAAATTTATTTCTTAATCTTTGCCAGTGGCCATAGCTTCTTTGCGGCAATAATTTTACTTTTTTTTTATTATTTTGGAAAAGATGTGATTTATGGCTTTATTAACAATTTTTTCCTTTTCTTTTTGGGGGAAAAACTACTGATGATTTATGGCTTTATGCATTTTTTTTTTTAGGGAAAGGCTTCATATATAGTTATGGATTGATCTACATTATCTACTTTGCAGAGTGAGAAGAAAAGAATTAACAATAAATCCAATGGCATGTTGATGCATCTAGCCCTCCCTTATTTTATCAATCTAACCCTCATTCCTTAAGTTATTTAATTTGGTTGCATTGTGTTATTGGCTTATTTTTAGAATAATATCTAATTAAAATAATAAATTGTCTAATAGAAAATATGAATTTGGAGATAAAAATTAAGAAAAAAAGAAACTTGAAAAGTTTATTAAATCTCAACGAGGAGCTCTAGATAGATTTGTTGTTAGTAGTAACAAAAAATAGAGCAAGTTGAAAATGAATTAGAACATAATATTGAAGTAGTAGGACTAAGTGATTTTCATGAAAAAAGAAATGAAAAGAAATATCTAATAATACTATATTTGTTAAACAAAATACTGAAAAAATACATGAAAGTGAGTTACTTAAAACAAATATGAAACTTAATGATGTACGACATTGGACAAATATAAATTGAAAAGTTAGAGATCTAATAGTAGAAATGGGACCAATTAGATATGAAGAGTTAGATTTTCTTAAAGATATAACAATAGACATTTTTCTAAATCATTATATACTCAAATTTTATCAAATGGAGAAAACATAATAGAAAATGGTTAGTCTAATCAAAAGATCTAGATAAAGTATATTGCTTTTGCTATAAATTATTTAATTCAAAACCCAATACAAGTCAGTTAGTTAATAAATGAACTAAAGATTGAAAGAATCTTAGTTATAAGCTTAAAAAACCGTAAGCACATTGTTAATATGTGCAAATGGACAGATTTCGAAATAAGATCACGGAAAAATAAAATGACTGATAAAGATATAGAAAAGTAGATTAATAAAGAAAAAGAACATTGGAAAAAAATTTTAGTTAGAATTATTTCTATTGTAAAACATCTTGCTAAAAATAATATTGCATTTTGAGTTTCGACTGAGAAGATATATAAAAATAATAATGGTACTTTTTGAGTCTTGTTGAAATGCTACTTGAATTTGACCTAATAATGTAAAAGAGTTAGACATATTCAATAAAGTGAACTTCAAAGTCATTATCTAAGTCATATTATACAAAATGAATAAATAGAATTATTAGCTTCTAAAACTAAAAAAGAAATAATTAAAAAACTTAAAAAAGTAAAATATTTTTTTGTTATCCTTGATTGTATACAAGATGCAAGTCATCAAGAACAAATGACTCTTATATTAAGATGTGTTGATATTATGAATAATATAGTAAAAATTGAAGAGTGCTTTTTAAAATTTCTAAAAGTTCTCATTATTTGCTTCAATAACCAATTTGTTACATCTCGAGTCTCGTGACTCGATGGGTGAGTGATAAACAAACACATAACATGCACCAACACTACCATCCTGTGATCAGAGCAATGCGACAAGTCCTGGTGAGCCATGACACGTATTAAGATAACATGAAAATAGCCTTAGCTAGTGATAGGCCTCAAACTACAACATATCCTTCTTGGAGGCCTTAGGGCCTTTACAACCGAATCAAATGAGACTCTCAAAATAAAAATGTTACAACCTTCAAATAAATATTCAACTTAAGTAACTAAAATTCTATTAAGTCTAAAATGACTCATGCAAATGCACTTTTAGTTTGGCCCCATTAGTCCACTTGGTATTATGTTTTGTTCCTGCAACAAAATTTGTAGGGATGTGAGCACGGGTCCACTTGTGCCCATGATGCTACATACTAACATATATGGTATGTAAACTAGACATGCATGCTTATCATCATACATTCATAGATACTTCAACATTTTTATAAGCTATAACAAATCATCAATATCAATTAGTTTTCAACTTAAGTGAATATTTATTATCATTCAACATCATCATAGTATTACATACAATTCCAATTTTTTTCATTGAATTTCTCAACATTAAATCCAATCACATTCCATAACCACATTATTACCTATTCTTCATTCAATTGCATAACCATACCCACATTATCATTTATTCATCATTCGATCACAAAACCACATCTACATTATTACTTATTCATCATTCAATCACATAACCATAGCTACACAAGTCATCGGGGTTGGGTGCACACACAATATCGTCTTTTATGGGCCCACACCCAACAGAAACGATAAACCGAACACCATTGTTTAGGATCGCAATCCTAGGCCACAGGTAGCCAATACTTACACCAAACCCTACGCAGGTTCCAGGACTTCCAACCCGAGGGTAACCTCAAAACCCTTCCTATTACTGCACCCCACCACGACCCCCGGCACAATATCAATCATTACATCACATTCAATTCTCTTTTACCACAACTTCACATCATCAATGCTTTCCATCAACGCATAACCACATTTCAATACATCATAAAGCTCATCATATTTTCATTTCTTCCAATTCATTTGTTCAAAGTTTAATTCATTTACCATCACTTATCAATGAAAATTCACATTTCATTACATGCATTCTTGTATCACAAAGTAAACATTACTTATTAACATTTCAAAGTTTCAAATACACCTTCAATTCATGTTTTTAGACAAATAAAATATCATGCAAAAACGTGGTACTAAACTCTTTATGGACCTGGGGACAATGTCCAAAAATAAACTAAGTCAAGAAACTACACTAGCCTCGGTGGGCGCCCAACTATTATAGGTTGTGTGCCCAAGATCTTGGGCGCCCATGTCTTGTGCGCCCATAAGGGTGGGCGCCCAACTAATAACACCTTGTGCGCCCATAGATTGGTTCATTTCATGCTCTGTTTTCTGGGTCTAACATCCTCCACACTTGGAATCTCAATTTGACCACGTTTAGGGAAAAATACTTAAAATCTTATTTCTAACATTACCACCAAGCTTATAAGCATCAAAAGAAACCAACAATTTGAGTTTTCATTAACTATAGGCCGAGTTATGGATCAAACATCCTTATCTCCCTCAACCTATACTTACATATATATGTGCATATATATAAATGAAATCATAACTTGCAATGGTTACTCAAATGATGTTAATATTTGTTACACATCATATATGTAAGAAGGTGGTCTCTTCCCGGTTTAAATAAAGATGAAGAACAAGAGGTGGTCTCTTCCCAGTTTCAAACTTCCAACTTTGATGGATTCAATCACTCCATCCTTTGATCTAGATGACAAACAAATTACATGGATGGGTTCCTTGAGTGCTCAATTGCATCTTTGCAAAGTTAATTTGATCTCAAATCAAGGCTAGAAGGACTTACCTTCAAGAATTCCACCCGGTTCTCCTTGTGTTCTTCTTCTTGATTCTTTTCTTCCAACCAACATTTCTTTCTCTCTCTTGCATCATACACACAAGTATATATATATTTGGCTAATATTTTAATCTCCCAATAGTATTCTCCAGATTTTTCCATCTTGCTAGTTGGTTATAGGTGTGTAGAGGTTAGGGTTCGGCCGCACAAGTCAGACACACCTTAACTATCATTTCTACTATAGCTCGGGCACCCAACCGAGTTCCTCCTTGTGCGCCCAAGCCTTGGGTGCCTAAGAATTGACCCCTTGTGCGCCCAAGGTGCCTCCTTCTAGTACTTGTGTCAAAATTCCAACTCTTGAATGTTTGGCTTACCTTTTTCAAAGTTCTCCACTTTAAAGTACTACTAAAGATGAACTCTACTTAATTAGCATATCATAACTTCCAAAATGTATGCAAAGCAATCTATTTACATTAACATGAAAGTCCGGGGTATTACACAAGTGACGGGAAATTTTACAAGTTAATGTGAGTAAATTTTCTGTTAAATCCGTATCACAAACTCGATGGGCAAGTAGAATAGAAAGTATTAAAGTAATAAAATTTTGAGCTCCAAAAAATTAGGGATGCTCTAGTTTAATTGACAAATAGTTGTGAAGATCCTAAGACAAAAATGAAGCTAGTTGTCTAGCAAATTACGAAATTGAAAATTTTAAACTTTTATTGGGTATGAAATTTGGTATGATATTGTTTGGGGTTAGTTCAGTAAGTAAGAACTTACAATTTAAGGAAATGCATATTGATGTTGCTATCGATCAATTAAAAAGTCTTATTTGTTATTTGAAAAATTATAGGAAAAATGGGTTTGAATTTGTTTTTAATTCAACTATAAAAATTACTAATGAAATGAACATAGAACCCTTATCTTGTGAAGAGTAAATAATTCAAAGAAAGAAAAGATTTGATAAAAATAATAATGATGAGGTAATATATTCTCCTAAAGAATCATTTTGTATTGAATATTTTTTATATAATTGATCACTCTATTTCTTCCATAGAAACTAGATTTGAGCAATTTATGGCATATAAAAGTATTTATTTGACGTAAAGAAACCAAAAGCTTTGGATGAAAATGATTTAAAAAATCAATGTTAACATTGAAAATTTTTTAAAAAATGGTGAACATTCAGATATTGATGGTTTTGATTTATTTTCAAAATTAAAAGTGTTGATAGAATTTTTAAAAGTAGAAATTAATACTCCCATTGATATAAATTATATAAATGAGTGGAATTCTTTTTTGAATACTTGTATTGCTTATATAATATTATTAACGATGCCCGTAACCGTTACTTTGACCGAAAGAAGTTTTTAAAAATTAAAATTGATAAAATCTTATTTGAGATCAACTTTGTTATAAGATAAATTAAAAATTAGCTATATTATCTATTGAGAGTACGATATTGGAGTGTCTTGAATGTAAAATTTTAATTCGTAATTTTGTGACTTAAAAAGCTATACATATAAAAATATTTTAGGCCTAATTTTATTTTTGCCTTAGGCCTCCAAATAGTTTGATACGACCTTGATAATTACTCTTATAACTATTTGTTCTGAAGTTAGCAATTTGTAGATTAATACTATTATACATTTTTTTATACATATTTGTTGCTGTTTTACTTCATCAAATTTGTGATTTGTTGCAACATCCTTCTAAGGGAGGTTTAAGCAATTTTTTTTTAATTTATAGAAAAAGGACAGTGAAAATTGGAGTTTTAGTTGTGCTGGCTGCTTTTGAACTTGTCTTTAGTTAATTTTGACCTGGCTTTGACCTCTTTGTCCATGCCATTAACTTTATCATTAGTGGCTGATAAGTCTTAGGTATAGGAAATATTTCATGTAATCATGACTTGAACTGCGAATCTCAATAATTTAAGCACTATGGCAAATAAAAGTAAATAATAAAGTGCAACACAAATATCAAAGTGAGAGCAGAAATTTATGTAATTTTTCTCACATTAATACAAAATATTTTACTTACTTAAAAAAAAAAAAAGATAGTAGGGATAAAAATTCTATAGAGATAAATTTATAGATAATACGATACAATAATACAAATTTTTTCACTTTCATTCACTTCTGATCATGGAAAGCAATTTTTGATTCTCTTAATGTCATAGACTCTTAATTTTGATTGAATACTGCAACTTTTGATTTGACTTTACTTTTTTATTAATTTTCACAAACTTTCTTATTATGATGTTAACAATGATTTTTTTTTTAATTTTGGAACAGGTTAGTCAATATGGATAGGAGTTGGATAAATGAATGACATAGGTTCAACAACAAGTATATCAATGGGTTAGGTCATTTCTACAATTTACACGTGATCATCTTCCTAGTAGTTCTATAATTAGGTGTCCCTATTAGAAATACGAAACTTAGGAAAATCACTAAGTTTAGAGACAATTGAGAATTACTTGTATGTGAATGGAATGATTGACACTTACACAAGATGGGTACACCACGAAGAAAAAATAGGCAGTTGTGTTAAGAATGATCAATCTGTTAATAATGAGAGAATGATATTTGAAGAAGAAGAAGAAGAAGATAACAATATCATAAGAGCATGTACGACATTCATCGGGAAATATTTATGGACACACAAAGTAGTGAGGATTCTTCCAATCAGATGCTTAATGAAGATATTTTTGGTGGTTTGCTTGGAGAAGCAAAACGTGAACTGTACCCTGATTGTACCAAGTTTTCAACACTTTCATTTGTTGTTAAATTGCTACATTTAAAGGTGTTGAATCGATGGAGCATTTAATCATTCAACGTGTCGTTAGATTTGTTTAAAGAGGCTTTTCCTAATGGCGAGACACTTTCAAAGTCACATTATAAGTTAAAATCACTGTTGCATGATGTTGGATTGGGTTATGAGTTGATTCATATCTGTAAGTATGAGTGTGCATTATTTTGGAAGGAGCACAAGGATAAAAATAAGTTTCCTGAATGTGGTAAATTAAGAAGGAAAGTAAATGATGGCAAGAGTAAGAAAGTACCACATAAGATTATGTGATACATTCCACTTAAGCCAAGATTGTAGAGATTATTTATGTCAAAACAAAGTGCAGAATATATGCAGTTGCATGTTACAAAATGTGATAAGGATGTTGATATGTTGAGACATCTAGCTGACTCCCTAGCATAGAAGGAAATGGATGAAATATATCTTGTGTTTCCTATGATTGTCAGAATGTACGACTTGGGTTGGCTAGTAATGGATTTAATCCATTTGTAATTGTATAAACAACAATTACTATATGTGATTGGTGGTTCTTGTTCCTTACAATCTACTCCCTTGGATGTGTATGAAGGAACCACATCTCATAATGTCCCTTCATTTACCTAGCCTAAATGCTCTAGGAAAGGATTTTAATGTGTATTTTTTATGTTGATTGATCAGTTGAAATAGTTATGGGATGGTGTACCTTCTTACGATGCCTTTACTAAGGAGACATTCCATATGCGTGCTACTATTCTATTAACTATAAATGATTTCTCTACCTATACTTATTTGTCTGGATGGAGTACTAGGGGTCGCATGGCATACCCAATGTGCAACGAGGATACCTTTTCCATAGGATTGAGAAGTAAATCTCTTATATAGGTCATCGTTGATATTTTCTGCAGAATCATAGTTGGTGAAAGAGTAAAGTTTTGATAATAAATCAGAACTTCGAGATAGGCCTAAGGAGATTTTAGACAATAATATCCTAAAATAATTGTGACATGATAGAGTTGATAAACCTAGAAAGCACCCAAACAATAAGAAAAGGAAGTGTGAGGTAGAAGAATTGAATTAGTTAAAGAAGAGTTTATTCTAGGAATTGTCGTATTGGCACAAATTGAAGTTGTGACATAATTTGCACGTTCTGCATATTTAGAATAACATATATGAAA